>JAKTZZ010000037.1:0-87645 GCA_030579035.1 Gotozyma siamensis
GGCTTTTGATTTAGATCCAGGTGAAGTCAATGCTGCATGGCATCTAGTTAAAGAATTCGCTGAAAATTCACAATGGGATTTGGCTGAATCATACTCCAAACAATTATTAGACTCTGAAAACTCAAGAAGAAATCTAGGGCAAAATTCATGGCCATATAGAGTCTTGGGGTTGGCTGCATTAGAATCTCAAGATGAAGCCAAAGCTATTGAATGGTTTCAAAATGCAATTCGTATTGATCCAAAAGATACTGAATCATGGGTTGGATTGGGTGAATCCTATTATGGTTGTGGTAGATTAGAAGCAGCAGTGAAAGTTTTCAGAAAAGCATTGGAATTGAATCCAGACCATTGGATTGCTAAATATTTACTTGGTATTGTTCTTTGTCAATTGTGTGAGTTTGAGGAATCTGTTGAAACTTTGACTTTACTGTTGGTGGAGAGGCCAGTTGAAGAATGTGTTGTTTATGCCTTGACAGAAACATTGTTAAGTTATTCCAATGAGGCTGTGTCACAAGGGTTCTTTGGCAAAGCTGTCGGTCTTTCTTTAGAAGCATCTTTGTTGTTACCTCAAGGAAATCAACAATCTTTCAATTTCTGGAGATTGGTCAACAATCTCATTGAAATCTTTTTACAAATTCAATCTAAACTTGACCAATTTCCGCATGAGATACTGATTACAGAATTTCAAAAATTTGGAAACTTCGAAATCAATGAAAGTTTAGTTTTTGAATTAATTGAATCTGAAAAATTCGTTGAACTTGCCGCATTATTCTTAACATATTCAAACCAGGCCGCATTGGCATTGAATCCAAAATCACGTGCATTACGTTCCTCGACTTTATACAACCTTGGTTTGTCTCAAGTGATAGCATTTTTGAAAACGCATGTCGTTCAGTACAGAGAAGATGCAATTGTTTCACTTAAGGAAGCAATTAAGTTACAGAACAATTACCCCGAAGCATGGATTGTTCTAGGGGTTGCCACCACATCTGCGAACCCACGTGTTGCCCAACATTGTTTCATTAAAGCTTCCTCTATCGATTCCAAGAACGTTGACATCTGGTCCAACCTAGCATTATTATTCCTCAGATATGGAGATTACTCATTAGCGTCAGAAGCATATTCTAGGGGACAAAGTTTAGCGCCAAACCAACCCATTTCTTGGTTGGGAAATGCATTGACATCTGAAGCTCTAGGTAATACATGCACTGCCTCTAGACTATTCACCCATGCTTTCATCTTGGGTAATGGTAGATCACCAAGTGCACAGCTAGCATATGGTGTTAATGTCTGCTTAAATAAAATTGGGAAGAATGATGATGTTAGAAATATTGAAAGTCTTCACGAGTTTTCCAGTGCTGCGTATGGTATGGTTCAGTATTTGAAACATTATCCACTGGATAAACTTGGTCTTTCTATAACTTGTTTAACCTTGGAAAGATTGAACGATTATGAATTAGGTCAAGAGATTGCAAAGAAATTGTTGGGAATACTTGAGAAATCTTACGAAGAAACAGAAAGTGAAGATTTGTTGCAAAGCTTTGCTCGTGTGAAGTCGCAACTCTCTAGGTTTAAACTAGGCTTAAATCAATACGATTCAGCCATCGAGAGTTCATTAGAAGTTTTAGGATTAAGTGAGGACTTGAAAACTGTGATTTCCTCAAGAACGGTATTAGGATTATCATACTTTTTTCTTGATAAATTTGATGAAGCATTAGATCAGTTTAAAGAGATTTTGTGTCTTTCCGGGGATGCAAGAAGATTAGTCGTGTTGATTGCTCAAGTGCTGTACGTTTATGACACCCAAGAGACTAAACAGGCGGCATTGGATCAATTGTTCCACAATATAGAAACTTCTGGCTCGTCATTGCTAGTTACATTGGCTATCGGTGCCATCTCTGTGATTGAAGACTTGGAAGAGTATTGGGAAATCATCAAGAATGAGTTGGAATCATTGTCATTGAATAATTTAATCGAAGATAAATTCAAGAACGTTCCATTTCTAATCTCAGAGATCGATAAAAAACTGCAACAGAACCAGTGCAATGAAGCACTACAACGTTCGGCATTCTATTTCCCGGATGATTTGCGGATCTGGTCTGAACTGGACAAGAACATGGCCATCAAGATTGCAGCTCAGGGCAAAGTTTCAGCTGCTGAACTGAGTGATGCTTATTTGCACAGAAGCGAGGTTCAGTTTTTGCAAAGAAGTATTTTTCTCGCGCCATGGAACAAGTCCGCCTATCCGTTGAACGAGTAGGTCCTCAATAGAATCAATTTAGAATTTACTCACAATTTTGTATGTAGTTTTACAGCTTTTGGATCATAATAAAAAAATAAATTTCATCATTTCCTGAAAACCCACCCCATACCATCAAACTCACTCCAAATGAGTTCAATCCGAAATCTGTTGCCTCTGCGTCTGCTGCTTCTCGGTGCTCCTGGATCCGGTAAGGGGACACAGACCTCCAAACTGCTCAAACATTTTTCCCATATCCATCCAATCAGTTCTGGTGACCTCTTGAGACTCGAGATCTCCCGTGGTTCAGAGATTGGTAAGACTGCTTCCCAGTACATCGCTAACGGAAAGCTGCTACCAGACCAGCTTATGAGTGATCTCGTGACGAAGAGTCTTCGTGATTCGAAACTCCTCAGTGCAGAATCTAGCTGGTTACTTGATGGATTTCCTAGAACGTTACCCCAGGCGAAAGTTCTGCGTGGTGATTTAGAGCTTGCTGGTGCTAATCTTAACATGGTGGTGGAGTTAAAAGTACCAGAGAGTGTCATACTGGAGAGGATCGAGAACAGATGGGTCCACGTTCCATCGGGAAGAATCTACAACCTGCAGTACAATCCCCCAAAGACCTCAGGTGTAGACGATGTAACTGGTGAACCGTTGACAAAGAGACCAGATGATAACGCAACAGTGTTCCAGAAGAGACTAGACTCCTATAATGAGAAGTTAGGACCTTTGAAGCAGTTTTACCAGGACTTGGGTATCTATCACACTATTGAAGGAGAGACCTCAGATATAATCTTTCCTAAACTGTTGAGTTTAATCGAACAAGAGTTCGCAATTAATTCATAGCTACAGATCTTAGATTCATTCATAACTAATTTCGTATACAGACAGATATAGTACAACACAGATTATATACAAACGTACACATATACTATCTCTATGCCAGCCATCCAATTACTTTCTTAAAAACTTCGGTGATGGAACTGATATAATACTGTTCTTCATCCCAAATAATCCTATCGATTTCCCTTCTCCCAGAATCCAAATCCAACTGGTCAAGTCTATGGATTTTAGAGCTTCTAAAGATTTTGTATCCAATATAACATAATACAAATAATATCAATGCCCCATATGAGGTGAAAAACGTTTTTGTATCCCAATACCCTTTCAAAAACACCACAAATCCCATCAGGAGAACAATCACTAAAGATCCAAATAGTCCGTAAATAGCAAGAAATGGTTGTAGAGGTGACCGGTAAGGGTATGAGGAATCATCTCTAGAAATTATATCTGGTCTAAGTTTCAACCCGTAGTAAAACCTCAGGAATGATAAGCACATACCTGCCCACATTAACATTGCTGTCGCAGCAGATATGTTGGCAAAATCCTGGAAAACAGCCATTGCTGAATCACTGACGGACAAATAGGCGAGCAATCCAAACGATGCAGAAAACAAAACGGAAACGTAAGGAACTCCACTTTTCGAACATCTGGAGAAGATTGCAGGTGCTTTGTTTTGCGTAGACATCGAGTATAGAGTTCGACTTGACACATATAAATGTGATGATCCAGCACTGACTGCAAAAACAACAAAGATGGAGTTCAAAACATTGGAAAATGAACAATATCCTGCACTCTGTAATGCAATCGACCAAGGACTCTGGTTTCCATTCGTTTGCGTCACATCGATCTCTTTAGGGCATTTTGTCTCAATCGCATCAACATAAGATTGAGGAACATTATCGACACCTCGGGTCGGCTGGTAATATCTCAATAATCTGGGATCTCCGGAGTACATATTCAAACCAACCAAGAAGATAGATAACAGATACAGGATCATGATACGGCCAAAAACCCTCTTAGTGACTGATGGCAAAGCTTTTCTTGGATTTTTACACTCCATAGATGCAACAAACCCAATTTCACTACCTGTGTAAGCATACGATGCAATCAAAACCGAAGATATTGTTCCCAACAGCCTCCCCAGTGCGCCTCCTATTCCATTGAGTGCACCAGTTCCAACATCATTGAGGTCAAAAGTTGGTCTAAAGGGACCCCTCGTTTCCCACTGGGTAGACGTCGCAGAGTTCCAATACATGAATCCATAATTTTGTTGGATATTGATCGCAACCATAGTACAAATCAACACCGCACACACCATCACTTTGAAAAACGACACTCCATATTCTATATTACCATAAAACCTCACATCGAACAAGTTTATGGACACAATTGTACATAGAAATAATGTGATAAATCCTGCAGTCGAAGGACTAGGTATGTTTAAATTATCATAATATGACAACATGATCGTTCCTGCACACACTTCGCTGGGCATGGCAATGGCAAATGATATGAAGTAACACCATCCTAATGAGAAACCAAATGCATCTTCAACAAATCTTGATGCAAGACCCGATATACTAGAGGTTGTAGGAATCAACGTTGACATCTCTGCAAATGATAACATGGTCGCCAGCACAATAGATCCAGAGATCAAAAACCCCAAGAAACAACCCAAAGGTCCACCAATGGAGAATGCCTTCCCGCTATTCAACAACAATCCAACCCCCAATGTTCCGCCCAAGGCGATCATCTGTATCTGTGGCTTTGCCAACTTTCTTTGTAAATGGTAGTATTGTGATTGCTTACCCACACTGTCTAAATGAGGACTATCGTTGACTTTTGAAAGGTCCTCTTTCGCAAGATCTATTATCTGAGTTCTATTTGATCCATTAGAAGGTATTGAGTATAACTTGGGACTTGGCCCTTTGAATTTGTAACTCAGTTTGAGGTTGTGCCTCGATAGAAAATTAATATGTCGCTTTTCTTCCGCTTGGATCTCATTCCCAGGATCAAACTGATTCTCTAAGTCAACATCGACTTGTATGTTCCCATTTTTTAAACTGTCGATAACTTTCCTCGTCTTGTTCTCTATCTGCGTCTCTCTCTGGACCATCATATCATACTTAGCAAAATCTGACAGACCATCTCCTTCCTGCCCAACTTCACCTTTCCCAAACATCTTAGAGTAGAAGAACTTCTCATTTGCCTTGTTTTCCCACACTGAGGGATCAATAGACTGCACTTTTCTTTTGATCTCATCGGTGGAAATAGATACCATATCATCCTCTTGTTCTTGGTTCACAATCTGGTCCTGGAGCTCTATCTCGTGCTGATTTTGCGACAAAGTAGCAAACCGTGATATCTTTGGAAACAAACCGAGCCGCAGCGTTCGTCCTGATCCGTTATCGTTCATATTGAGCCACCAACCTTCCTAATATTTCTTTCTTCTGGCAGAATCATCTTCAAAATCTTTCAAAAATCGTTTCGTAATCTGTCCCAATTAAGAAAATATCTTAATTCGGCAATTCATAAAATTCTTTAAAATTTTTTCGATGAACTCAAAAGTTGAAACATAGTGAAATAAAGAGTTCAAAAACACCAATCAAAATGTCGCTCAGCATCGTTAGACCAAGCGCATTCACCCCTGCTGGATCTCTCTCATCCAGTTCTGTCTCCGTGTCCGTCCAGGTCTCGGCCCTTTTCCAGCTGTTGGAGTTCTCCCAACGTTCACAAGATGGTTCAAGAGTGATTGGGACATTATTGGGTTCAAGATCAGACGATGGATCAGAAGTTGAAGTCAAGGATGCGTACATTGTCCAGCATCATGAGGAAGGCGACGAGGTCACCATTGAAGAATATCACCACAGGGCACAATATCAACTATATAAGAGATCTAATCCAAAAGATACGATTCTTGGATGGTTCTCTACCAAATCTGAAATTGACTCATTAACTGCTTTACTTCATGATTTCTACTCCAGAAGTTCCGAAACAACAAACTCACAACCAATTATCCATCTAACTTTGAATTTAGAGGATGAAGAAGGTGAAATCAATTCAATTCCTTCAATCAACACTTATATTGGATCCCCAATCGGTTCCAACAGTGCCATTGCTGCCAAATGGAACATTGATAAGGGTAACTCTTACTTCTTTGTGCCAACTCCAAACAAAATCAACTTC
Organism: Gotozyma siamensis; assembly: GCA_030579035.1. Classification (NCBI taxonomy): domain Eukaryota; kingdom Fungi; phylum Ascomycota; class Saccharomycetes; order Phaffomycetales; family Phaffomycetaceae; genus Gotozyma; species Gotozyma siamensis. The sequence continues at coordinate 6,272 of JAKTZZ010000037.1, forward strand.
GAAGCCCAAGATGTTGCAGTCTTGCACTACGCATCAAATCAAGTTTATGACGAAAGTTCTAATGTTGAATTACCACAAGGTTCAGGTGACTTGAACTCATTGACTAACCATTTGGATAAAATCGGATCTTTGATCGAAAGCACGGTGAAATACATTGAAAGAGTGGAAAATGGAGAAATTGAAGGAAATCAAAAGTTTGGTAAATTCTTATTATCAAGTTTGAAAAATAACATTGATTCCATTAATTTAGAAGATTTGGAAAAATCTTTCAATTCCCATATCCAAGACACTTTGATGATTGAATACTTGGCAAGTACAATAAAAACTCAAATGGAATTATCTGCTAAATTGACTACTTTGATCTAACCTTTTTCTAACGAGAGTTTCTAATACAGTGAGATGGTATATCAATATATCATAGAGGAATGATTTTAACTTTTTTGTTTTTTTGATTCGTTGGTGTTGAGGGCAAGTCAAAGATTTGGGTTGCATTGTACATTAATATTAATTGGTCTTTATCATGTATATCAATTTAGAGCATTAATGTAGACTAAGTCCCAAAGAAAACTATCGTAAACATTATAATCTTGATAATAATTATGTATTGTTCGATCATATGTATTTCGTATTACAAACTTCAAAATTAATCACAAGTGATTTTTCTAGCAATAAAATTAGCAGCTTGGGTTCTACAGATCCACCAAAAATAAGACTATACAATCATTAAAAAGTAATGTCTTTATAAATATTTGTAAAAACAAAAGAAATCCCTAACTCCCAACAAGCCATGATCGTTATCCATATCCTAGCAATCCCTCAAACAATGTATGACAACACAAGCAATAAGCATGTACTAATAATGATAATAAAAATGAAAAGCCTAAATCACAAACAAACCAATAGTTAAAAAAAAACAGAGCAGCAATTAAAAAGGCTATTGGACTTCCCTGAACAAGATGCTCAATTCGGCATCATTCCCTAATCCACTCAAGAACTCTTCCACGTTGTTCAAAGTATCCTCACTAAATAATCCAGATTTAGTGACTCTCAACCCCTCAACAGCAGCTTCAGCTATACTTTGACGACGTCTCATCTTGATACTGTTTCTTCTCGCTTTACTCTTCTTAGTGAGCTTGGAAACAGGCGTAATAGAAACCTCATTGAATCTTGCGGTTTTTGAACTTTTCTTCTTACTGCTCAATGTGTCAATATGGGGTCCGTTGGTAACACCACCACGTGAGCGGGCAGCTTTAGATCCATTGGAGTTATTATGATGACTTGATGAGAACCGTCTTGTTGCGTTCATATGTGAGTCACGATCGTCTATTATACCTTTGTTTCGGAATGCACTCAATGGAACACTTCTGTTGGCAGAATTTGTGACTTTCATCCACATGTCATAATCTAAATCATCATCCCCATCACCATCTTCCATTTCACTCATGTTTAGTAACTCATCAAGATTCAATTCTTCAATGTTGCTAGTGAGCGGTGTCACTCCTGTTTTATTAGTTCCCGCAGTACTATTGATAGCAGTACTACTGGTGCTGCCACCGGTACTGCTGTTATTGATGCTGTTGTTGTTTGAAATAGCGGAGTTCTTATTAGGCAACAATGATCTCGTGGAAAGGCCATCAATGATTCCAAAGGGTTTGCTATCAGTCGACCACGTTCCTAATGTAGGAGGTCTAACGGTGACAGAGCTTGATGATAGCAGCTCCTGTGCTTTTGATCCTATCTTCTTTCTTGAAGATGGCGGAGGCAAGGTTATATCTTCATCTGTTGTCTCGTCTTCACTGTAATTAGTGCCGGTTTGATTGTTTGAATTGCCATTTGCATCACCCTCTTCTTCCTCTTCTCCTGAGCTGAAAAAGTAATCCCATAGATAAGAATCATCATCACTATCTAATTCATCATTTGAATTCTTCTTGCCCTGATTATGATTTGTTAAGTATAGATGGTCTTTAAACCCGCTGTCATCAAAATATGGAATCATGAATGTATCAGTATCGTTATCATCATCTTCATCTTCATCGCCGTCTTCATACCGACTATCATAATCATCATCAGAAACAAACTGCAAGACATCATTGTTTTGCATTTCTGATTTGTGTTTCTTGATGAGATTTTCAACAGCGGAATTTCTTCTGGGCGTTGCACTAAGAGAACTCAACTGTGATCCATCATCCCTATCATAATCTTGTGCAATTAAATCGGCTTCATGCTTCAAAACATTCAATTCATCATCACCTGTTTCGATCCCCGTGTCTAATCCGTCATCACTATCCTGTTCTAATGTTCTTAATAAGTCATCTCTGTTGATCTCACCATCCGATTCAGAACTCTCTTCAATATTCATGAATCCCAATGGTTCAGTGTTCAACAGCGATGGCATGACATTGTTCTTTATTGGTGAAAAATGATCCAGCTCTTCACCGACATCCTCTTCTTCTGTTATTTTCAGCTGATGGTCATTATTATTGAAATCGAATGAAAAATCAACATCTGGTTTTGGAGTGGTGGCCGCTAAATCATCAATGGTTTGGTCTCCTCTGGATGGGGAAATTGAATGAAATGGTGAGTTGGATCTTCTTTCCAAAGATCTCTGTTTCTTTCTTTCCTCACTCAATTTGACAAAATCCACGTTTTCATCATCCGAAGATGAACTTGAATCAGAATCAGAATCATCCTCTTCTTCGCTAGAAGTATTCACAACTTTTCTAGAATTAGACTTCCAAATCTGCTCGCTCTCCTCGTCTTCATCATCCGGATTTTCATCCTCTTCATCTTCATCTTCACTCTCGGACTGAATGGCTTGAAACTTCCCACTGTACGAATTAAAATCACGGACATGGGGCCTTGAAGTCTCAGTCCCGTCATCATCCTCCTCATCTTCAACGTCACTTTCAAATTCGCTCAATGACGAATCTGAATCAATTATACTGAACCTTCTCTGTCTATAAGTTTGCTGCTGTTGCTGCTGCTTCTGCAATTTCTTCTGTTCTTGTGGTTGATACTGCCTTCTGGGAAGGACGGTCTTTCCAGGAGGAGGTTTGACTGTCTTAGCTGTGATTGCCTTTTTCGGGCTAGTAGTTTTCGCCATTTGGTGTTTACTCTTGCTCTATAATGAAATCAACTCACTTCAGTAAAAAGATTTCTCTCTGTTTCGTCTTGTATAGACTGCTCGCTCTTTTGCAAAACTCTCAATTGTTTGTGAAACAAAGCAATGGATATCAAATATATCTAACACTGATGTCAATCTATGTGTAATTCTCTTGTGTATTATCTGTGAATGAATCTTATAACAATAAGACACACATACTTAAAGAGCTCAAAATATAACCGATAAAACCAATAAAATAGCTAGAAAATTGTAAATCTAGACCGACAAAAAGCCAAAACAATTAAAGTAGGACCGGAACCTTTGTGTTAATGTTGTTCAATAATATGGATCAATAACCAATTAAAACTTTGAACACTACAGTAATCAAGTAAAGGCCATTACAAAAAATTAACAAAAAAAATTTTAAGAATCCCAGAACCGGGGCCAAAATAATTCCTGATCGGGCAATATTCGCGGAATGAGGTCGGAATGAGACCTCACCTCATCGCTGGAGCGTCCATTGGAGGCATCAGTTTGACCTAAAAGTTAGGACTACCACTCGCAATTATCGAATCGTGCCCAATCATTCCATGATTATCCAGGCACATATATTAAATAAATACACAATATATAAGATATCAAAGTCATTCAATGACCAAAATGACATACCCAAATAGAGGCACATGAAGCCTCAGTTAAAAATTAAGAAAAATCAGAACAAACAGAAAGCCCAAGTGTGTTAAACCTAGTTGTTTTCTGGACGTAATTTTCTGACTTCCTTACCAACTTTCCAGATTTCCAAATCTCTAATGACTTGTAATTCTTCTTCTAATCTTTCTCTATAGTCTGGTTGAGAGTTGAAGTCCAAGGAACGTTGAGTTTCAGAACCGTTTCTAACAGATTCGTACAAATCTTGGAAGACTGGTTTCAAAGCGTCTTTGAAGGTTGGATACCAATCCAAAGCACCTCTTCTGGCAGTGGTAGAACAAGCATCGTACATGTAGTCCATACCGTATTTACCAATCAATGGGTACAAAGATTGGGTAGCTTCTTCAACGGTTTCGTTAAAAGCTTCTGATGGGGTGTGGCCATTTTCTCTCAAGACTTCGTATTGAGCTAAGAACATACCGTGGATACCACCCATTAAACAACCTCTTTCACCGTATAAATCGGAGTTGACTTCTCTTTCGAAAGTGGTTTGATAAACGTAACCGGAACCAACAGCAACGGCTAAAGCTTGAGCTTTTTCGTGAGCCTTACCGGTAACATCGTTCCAGACAGCGTATGAGGAGTTGATACCACGACCTTCTTTAAATAAAGATCTGACGGTTCTACCAGAACCTTTTGGAGCAACCAAGATAACATCAACGTTGGTTGGTGGTTCGACATGGGTCAAGTCTTTGAAGACTGGGGAGAAACCATGGGAGAAGTATAAAGTTTTACCTTCAGTGATCAATGGTTTGATTGAAGACCAAGTTTCAGATTGAGCAGCATCAGATAACAAGTTCATAACATAAGTACCTCTGTTGATAGCTTCGTTGACATCGAACAAGTTTTCACCTGGAACCCAACCATCTTCAATGGCAGCTTTCCATGAGGCACCGTTTTTTCTAACACCAATGATGACGTTCAAACCGTTGTCTCTCAAGTTTAAACCTTGACCGTAACCTTGGGAACCGTAACCGATCAAGGCTAAGGTGTCGTTCTTGAAATATTCAAGTAATTTCTCTCTTGGCCAGTCAGCTCTTTCGTAGACGGTTTCTTCAGTACCAGCAAAGTTGATGGTCTTGACACCTCTAACACCAGCAGCTTGAGTGGTTCTCAAGGTTGGTCTGGCGTAAGAAGCAAGAGCAGAGATGGCTCTCTTTTGGGTTGATTGGGAAGCTTTGGCAGCAGCAACACGGGCAAGACGGACAGAGGCAGTTCTTAAAGACATTATGACTTGGATGTTAAAATAGTAAAAGCGAAGAAGAGATCAATTTTTGGAAAATTTTTCAAAAGAGTCAGAAATCAGAAAAAAAATTCGTACCGATCTCTCATTGGTGAGCTGAGGCCGCTACCGGGCCGCTACCGGAGGTTAGAATGGTCACGTGGATATCACGTGTTTGACATCAATTTTTATAACTGATTATAAAGAAAACCTTTCAGCTAAATAAGCCTTCGATAACTCTTTGAAAGGCAAATGTCTGTTATTGAAATCACCAGCGACGATCAGTTCACACAGATCACCGATTCTGCCGGCGACCGTCTGGTGGCCCTCTATTTCCACACCCCTTGGGCCGCTCCTTGTGTCCAGATCAACTCGGTCTACGCCCAGTTGGCTGAACAGAATCCTTCAACTGCTTTCCTCTCCATCAACGCAGACGACCATCCAGACATTTCCGAGCTCTTCGACGTCAGCACAGTACCTTACTTCGTTCTTATCAAAGACGACACCATCCTCAAAGAAGTCTCCGGAGCAGACCCAAAAGAATTCATCGATGCCTTGAACGAAGTGCAGTCCGGTTCCATCTCACAACCATCAGAATCACAAGCACAAACTCAGCCTTCACAATCAGCTCCATTGAGCTCCGTAGGACTTGCTTCTGGATCTGGGTCTACTCAGACGGAAGAGGAAGAGGAAGAATCCCCAGAAGAACTCGAGTCAAGACTTAAACAACTTACTGAGGCTGCCCCAGTGATGCTCTTCATGAAAGGAACCCCAGCATCTCCACAGTGTGGGTTCTCCCGTCAAACAGTCGCAATACTAAGAGAAAACCAAGTGCGTTTCGGATTCTTTGATATCTTGAAGGATGATTCGGTAAGACAAGGTTTGAAAAAGTTCTCGGACTGGCCAACCTTCCCACAGTTATACATCAATGGTGAGTTCCAAGGTGGGTTGGATATCATAAAGGAAAATTTAGAGGAAGATCCTCAGTTTTTTGAGCATGCCATGGCTGCCTAGATACTTTTTGTTTTTTTAATGTGTTAAGATGTGGATGCGTGTGATGTAATAAATAAATTCCGTATTTATGGTGATCTCTCTATTCATTTCTTTCTTTGTTTCTGTTGGTATATACACATCAATCTGAAAAATCATCATCAAAATCGTTAACAAACTCGGCGTTTCTTTGAGATAAACTAGACAATGTCTTATTTAAAGCATGTTTAGGGCCAGTACTAGGTGTAGAGTTCCTGGGCTTCCGTTGTGATAAACCCACCAACCAGTTCTCGAAGGAAACATCATCACCAAATATGTCGTCAACGCTAAAATCTTCACCTCCCACAGCTCCACTCTCATTCTTAATATTCGTGCCATCATCAGAATTCACAATTGGATCATCATCAAAATCAGTGTCCATCTCTGATTCATAGTCCTTCAAAGTCTCATAGGCCTGAAAATACTTAAGATCACCACCATGAGCTTTTGCTAGATCATTAGTATCAGGAAGGTCATCAGTTGCAACATCACCATCCACCCCAATCTCGCCAAAAGTACCACCCAATCTCTCGCTAATGAATGGATCTCGTGGTTCAAACAGTTCATGCGAAATGTCACTCTCTTTTGTGCCAATGGCTTTCAAATATGCCATCTTCGACTTATTCTTGAAACTCAGTACACTGTTGATCAACGGCTCGTAAAATCCATAAAATAGTAGTGAGTTCTGGAAATCTCGATGAAGCTTCTTGATTCGGCTTTCAATATCAATATACTGATGGACGAGTGCCTTAGTTTGTCGCATTTTACTCAAAACTTTGTACTCTCTTGGAAAATTGAGCCCTGAAACCTTAGAGGCTGATGATACGGATCTATCAGTAAGATCTCTAAATATGTCTCTAGTAAGTCTAGTTGAAACTTCCAACGATATGGCCGCGTTTTTCAAACAATCAGCAGAACTGAATCCATCTACCAACTTCGCTGCTTCTTCTAATCTCAATTTCTTATCATCATTTCCCTTCTTATCATTCCCATTAAACCTTGCATAATTTTCTAAAAGTCCCAACTTCAGAACTTCCGCACGGTTGAAATAATCAGCACATACTTTCTCCATCGTTTCATTTTCAGTTTCATCTTCCTTTGTGCCAAAGATACACTTCCCGATCGCATGGAATATCCCCAACACTGGTTCTTTACCCATATCTATACTCAATTCCGAATTCAGCGTCTTCCAACGTGACCAGAATTGGAACGCTCCAATAGCGGCTCTTATATCCCCAAACCTCCCCAGATCACCAATCTTCTTGGCGATCTCCGCTTTGGGTATCCCTTTCATAACTTCATGTTCAGCCTCAGATATATTCCCCAAGGTCTTCTTAATCAGCGTAGCATTGACTGGATTGAACTTGATCCGCTTGACCAACGGATGATGCAAGAGTTTCTTACCAAGGATGGTCTCTGCCGTGTAATTTAAATCCAGTCCATAACTCAGCGTTCCATATTCTGGTCCATATGAATTCCTGGCGATATTGTACTCCTCACCTTCATCATTGGGCTCATCGTACTCAGTGATACATATTACCAATGGCGGTAATTCTCGCTCGGACTCGACCCAGTGCCATAACTCTTTCTGGAACGAGACTTGAGTTTCACTGTGGAAGACGTTGGGGATCTCCTCTATTAACACAACTGACAGGTTTTGAGATATGAGATATCGTGCATCATTCAGGAAAGCCTCAAACTGACCCTGAGTCTGCTGTGGTGGATTGAGCCATTCTATAATCGAAGCTCCAGATGTTGAGGCTGCTGGGTATGTGCCACTTGATGACATACTCAATTTGGACCTAGATACGCTACTAGATGTTTTGTAGTAAGGCACGAGCTCTTCTGCGAGCACTTTAACAACTGTGCTTTTGGAACATCCAGAAGGACCACTCAAGATCAATAATTTTGGTTTTGGTGACGAATCTAACTGATAGCTGTATGATCCAGGTTTCAGCATCTGTATGAGGCTTTCTTTAACATCGTTAAGTTTCCTTTTGTGGAGTGCTATTGTCGTAAGATCGGACGGTGCATATTTATCAATCCACTGATCTGGAGACTGAGGTTCCATGGTTGTAATGGGTGGTGAGACCAACTTCTGTGACGACAAAACAGATTCCCCTAATAGTGTTGATGGTGGTAGTGGTTTTGATTTGGTTTCCTTCGTTGGTTTGCCAATGGGCAGTGTTTGTTGGATCTGTCTTTGTTTCTTTGGTGTAGTCGTTTTGGAGAACTCATTAATTAGACTGGTCAATTGTGATATTTTCTGCCTCTTGGCTCTGGCTTTAGATGCTTTGATGGTTTCTTCTCCTTCTTCCAAATCGGCGTCTGTTTGGATATCGACAATCGAGTCATCCTCCGATTCAAAGGTTGGAACGATGAGATCATCATTAATATCAGGCTCAGTCGGGACTCTTCGCAGTTTCGTAGCCTCCCGCGTACTGCGTTTTGTAGACCTGAGAACGCTTTTGGGCATTTATAGTGAACTCAATCAGAGTTTCAAATGTACAGTTGTGATGAATATCTCTAATTTCAAAATTATTGTATATTACTGAAGTCGTGCTTCTAACAAAAGTCATGATGTCAAGTTTGAAAAAAAAAAAGAATATAACAAGTCCCATCAACACAAAACCAACAAACGAGTACAACTGAAACCGCCAAAGAACTGAAACCATCAACTTCCCACTGAAATAAGCCCGAAAAGGAGGACCACCTTCAAATAATTGAAATAAACAGCACCAATGCCAGAACCAGCAGCGTACTCACAAGGTATCCCCATCTTCAGACCTACAATGGCCGAGTTCAAGGACTTTCAGCAGTACATGCGCTCCATTGACTCTTATGGGATGTCTTCTGGGATTGTGAAGGTTATTCCGCCCCAGGAATGGCTCGACTCGCTTCCTGAATTAGACACAAATAAGCTTCAGTCCATCAAGATCAAACATCCAATCGTTCAGCACATCAATGGCAGGAACGGGATCTTCACACAGCAGAATGTTGAGAAGCAGCGCACATTCAACATTGTTCAATGGAAGGCTTTGGCGGCTCAGTCGTCCTACCAACCACCTGCCCCACGAGGCAAGCTGAGGAAGACAACCACCGATCTCAAACACGATAAGAAAGTGTTGGCCATAAAGAACCACAATGACCCAGCAATGTTCGATGGTTTCGATTACAACATCGACACCAGTGAGTTTGACGCTGAGCGTTGTGACCAGTTGGAGAAAGTGTATTGGAAAGGTCTTACGTATGCAGAACCAATGTATGGAGCAGATATGTTGGGGTCTGTGTTTGACGACACAGTCAATGTGTGGAACGTGGCACACTTGCCAAACTTACTTGACTCGATGCAGGAGAAACTCCCTGGTGTGAATGAGGCGTATCTATATGCTGGATTATGGAAGGCTACCTTCGCATGGCATTTGGAAGATCAAGATTTATACTCTATCAACTATTTACATTTCGGGGCTCCTAAACAATGGTATTCTATTCCTCAGGAGGAGAAACCAAAGTTTGAGAAAGTTGTAAGGGATATATTCGCAGATGAGTATAAGAACTGTCACGAGTTTCTAAGACATAAGACGTTCCTTGTATCTCCACAACTGTTAGAGTCCAAAGGTGTCAAAGTGAACAAAGTCGTGCATTATCAGAAGGAATTCATGATCACTTATCCATATGGATATCACGCTGGTTTCAACTATGGTTACAACTTGGCTGAATCGGTGAACTTTGCACTACAGGAATGGATTCCATTTGGACTAAACACTGCTAAATGCATGTGTATTAATGATTCTGTGGGTATTGATGTTCCTAAACTGATGAAAAGGGCCGGGATCCCATCGACATCAGTTAATAACCAACATAATGAGAAAGAAAATGAAGAGATTGAAGATCCTCTCTTCAAGAAGAGAAGATTGGATGTTAATAAAGATAATACACCTTCCATCAAAATCAAAGGGAAGATTGAGTCACAAACAAACTAATTTAATACCCACGACTTCACGACATTTGCTTTCAATTCTATACTGTTATTATGAACGATCAATTTACTAATTAGCATTTTTATATTTTAATTTTATTAACGATTCTCTAAAATAGACAACACATTTCATAACTTACCAATCATACTGAAGATATTCTTCAATGCGTTCATCTTGACATTCTCATTATAAATCAGAACACCTTCACCAGAACCTCCCTGATCCTTATTCATTCCATTTTTCCAAATTCTTGAATAATCAGATTGCAATCCTAATGGAACCAACTCAGTATTATTTTCATTCATCTTCTTTTTTAATTTGGAAGTATGTTCGAAATTTTCAGCTGCTAACTCTGATTCATCAATTATTTCTTTTGAAATCCCACACATATTAGCAACATGCATACCAAATGATCCTTCAGCGGCACCTTGCTCTAATTTATACAAAAAAGTGATATTCTTCTTCAACTCATCAACAATGATTGCCATTCTATACGGTTTAACCTGTGGATGAAACTGAAACGACTGACCCAATGATGCATAATGCGTTGCAAAAAATCCTAAAGATTGAATATGAGTGGCAACGTGATGTAAAACAGCTTCGGCAATGGCAAATCCATCAGATGAAGAACCACCTCTTCCTAACTCATCTACGACCAATAGTGATTTAGGGGTCGAATTTTCTAGAATCTTTTTAGTTTCTGATAATTCAACAAAGAATGTGGATTTTCCTTGCATAATGTTATCATTTGCACCTAATCTGGTCATGATTCTATCAATCGGGGTCAATTTGGCATCTTCACAGGGAACATAACATCCAATCTGGGCTAGAATCACAGCAATGCAAGTCATTCTCAAAACAGTGGATTTACCAGCTGCATTTGCACCAGTTAGCAATCCCAAGTTTGAATTGTCACCGCCTAATCGAACATCATTAGGGATAAATTCTTTTTGAGAAGAAACGCCAAGGTTAAAACATGGATGTCTTAGATCTTTGAATTCAATCACACCATTTTCTGAATCAATGAATTTTGGTCTTGTGGCAGGGAACCCAATAGATTCAGAAGTTTTAGCTAATGAGATAATACAATCAATTTTCGCAACTGTTTCAATGATTTTAATCCATGTTGGGTAATCATTATCGAATTTTTGGAACATTCTCGTCTTCAAAGACTCTTCAATCAACTTATGAGACTCTCTAGCTCTTGCAACTTGTTTTGATAATTCTTCAACTTCAGGAGACCACCATCTCTTGGTTTTCTTAGAGGCGCCCATTTGTTTCCATGTCTTTGGTACTGTTTTGTTGGCAGGCATCTCAATAGTATATAATTCTTTTCCGGAGTCTTTATATTCTATGCTTTGAGTCTTGAACTCTCTTCTGTATTCTTTCAATTTAACTTCTAACTCATCTTCTAAAGCGGCAATCTTCTCTTTCGAGTCATCATAATCTTGTTCTTGACCTTTTGTCAAAACCAATAAATCTTGTTCCTTAGCTTTAACTCTATCAAATGAATCATCCCATTTTTTCAAGCATTCCTTCAAATCATCAGGAAATTTCTTAATTAAAACATTTAGTAAACCTTTGAGTTTGTAGTTCTTGATCTCATCAATAAAGTTAGAGATCTCTTCAAATCCTTCAATAACTCTTGTGAAATCTTTCAGTTTCAAAGATCCTGCATGAATTCTAGACGCCAACCTTTCCAAATCCGGTAATCTTGTCAAATATGAATCTATTAAAGCTTTTAAATCGCCATCTTCCATCAACTGATCAACAGAATCCAATCTTGCCTCAATATCATCCTTGTGCAACAATGGATGAACGACCCAAGTCTTCAATAACCGCTTACCAAACGCAGTGGTAGCCCTGTCAACAAGCTGGAACAGTGTACCTTTATCCGTACCATCGAATGAATTGGCAAAGATTTCCAAGTTCTGTAAAGTTTGTCCATCAAGAACAAGGTTAGTTGAAGCTTTAATGGTTGTGTATGATGAAATGTTACCTAATGAAATCAATGATTCGTCTAGTTTTAAAGACTTCAAATACCACAACAGTCCACCAAAAGAAGAAAATCCAACCATCTTTTGCTCTTGATAATAAGTCTTTAGAATTTCTGGCCAATGGGATAAATCATCAAGATTTTCAGCTTTAAAATATTTACCTCTTGTCAATATTTCAAATGTTGTATCAAAATCATAAAATTCTAAATCTTGTTTGACGTTATTGAAAATAGATCCATTTTGTGAGTTGAATTTCAAAATTCTGAGTGCAATTGAAGATAAATTAGTTTTAGAATAGATGATTTCTTTTGGTCTCAGTTGTGAGATCAAAGTTTCAAACTTGGTGCACTCGCCATCATCCTTAAATTCGGTGATATTGATGATACCAGTAGAGGTATCGATGAAAGAAACACCAAAGACTTTTCCTGTAGAATCGTTATGATCGACATCCTCTTTAACAGCGATACAATAAGTGGCCATGTCATCTGTCAACATGCTTTCTTCGGTCAATGTACCAGCAGTCAAAACACATTTCAGTTCTCTCTGAATGACTTCTTTTTTACTCTTTGCAGGACCATTAGATTCCCTTATTTCCTTAGCTAGTCCAGTTTCAATCTGATCAACTTTAGCAACTTTGAACCCTTTAGTTATGAATGAAGTTGCCCAATAGTCAAATGACATCTCTGGGATACCAGCCAATTGCATGTTCGCTCTACCGCCACCAGCAAGTTTCAAATCAAATTCATTATGTGCAATGAATGCATCTTTCTCATATAATTCATAAAACTTTCCCTTCTTGAAAAAAACAATACAATCCCACATCTTTGATTTGATCTCCCAATATTGTTTTTCAAAAGCTGTGAATTTACCCCATGCACTTTGTGGAATATATAAAGTTCTTGGATCATAATCTGGATCAGATTCAGATCTTTTCTCTGCATCACGAATATTCACCAACCATTGATAACGTTCTTCGTTTTCCTTAGTGAATTTTTGTGATTTGGCTTGTTTGGAGGTTGTTTTAGCAACAGTTGGAGATGACTTCTTTGGAGCTGGTTTGAATGTTGAAGTAGATGTAAATTTGGACACTAAACAGGTTTTAGGTTTTGGTGATAATTCTGATTTGATAATTTTTTTCTTGGTGATGGAAATAAGATCTTCGTCGTCTAAATCATCATCTAAAATTTCTGATTGGACTTTATCCTCTTCGGAATCATCCGGAACGATAAAGTCATCGTCGAAATCGTCTTCATCTGCTGATTCGTTTTTGGCATCCAGAACAAACTCATCATCAGATCCATCATCATTAGAAAAAACACGTCTCTTCTTTCTAGTATTGACTTTGTTATCTTCTTCATCGTCATCGTCGCTTGCTTCATTGTATGTGACTTTCTTTCTGTGTCTTCTGGAATTAGTAGGACTAGATGGTGGCAATTGCTGTTTCTCTTCCTCATTGGCAGAGTTGAAGTCCTCGACTTTAGCTTCAGCCTCAATCTTGTTTGTTTCCTGTAATGGTTTCTTTTTGATAACAGATTCAGCTGGAGTGACTGGAGACATTGGGGTTTTCTCCTGAACATCAGCCAGTGAAGTATTTGTGTAAATTGTCGTTTCGTTCTCTTTGTTTTCATCATCGTCATCAGAAATCACAGTAACGTCTTCAGAGGGCAACTTTGAAGGGCTTGAAGAAGGAGAAGCAAAAGAGGTGACTTTGGGAGGGCTTGCTTTCTTGGAGAAGAAGGACATGAGAGACGTCTGTTTCTTCGTGCCGGAGCTTGATGGAAGCGCTGGCTTCGCTTTGCGTGGAGTGGCAGCGGCCCTTGCCATTGTGTCTGGACTTTGAGTTGTAACTTGTTGTTGTTTAAAATGGAAACGCGCTTAATAAATTTCAAAAATCGCGTCTGAAGCCCCCAAACGACCATCGCTTCTGTGCAATTTCGATTTGCATCGTCTGGTAGAGCCACTACAGTCTGGGCGACAAATTTTTTCTCCTCAAGCGGACGGGAAGCAAAGTTTAGCGGGAGGAATTGGGAAGAGCGGTACAGACTCGGGGGGAACCATTGGGAAGAATCTGTATCCAACAAAGGTTTTTATGTTGGTGGTTTTTCCCAAATCCAGTACTAACGACTGATCTTATCTGCTGATCTAATCGTGCAGTACGGCCGAAAAGTTCCCTCGTGTGGGCCGTACCGCAGTTTTGCATCTTTTCAATAGATAATAATTTTTCTCTTCTCTCTCACTTCTAAAATCACTAGAAGCCAAAAGTTCACCTCTTAGAGTCCCAACTCGTACTACTACACACAAGCATCACTAGTCTCTACACTCGCCACACACAAGATAACTCTAGAAATATTTAACTAGATGGTGTGGTCACAGCTAAATGTAAGTCAAGTACCTTAAAACACAAAAGAAACCTATACCCTTCAGATCAAAATAAACTAACTCGCTCCAGGTTGACCCTGCTCATGTGGCGTATGCTATACTTGGTGTATTTGCTTCCATATTCTCCCTAGTGTCCCTTTTTGTTAAGGAGAAACTCTACATCGGTGAGGCAACCATTGCTGCTATTGTTGGTTTAATTGTTGGACCGCACTGTTTGAACTGGTTTGCACCAACGGAATGGGGGAATTCCGATTATATTACTTTAGAAATCTCAAGAGTGGTGCTTTGTCTGCAGATTTTTGCCGTGGCAGTTGAATTGCCAAAGAAGTATATGCTTAAACATTGGATATCCGTTGCAATGTTATTGGTCCCTGTCATGACTTGGGGTTGGTTGATTGTTGGAGTGTTCATCTTTGCATTGTTCCCACGCTTGAATTTCAGTGATGGTTTAGTTGTTGCTGCATGTGTCACTGCTACTGATCCTGTCTTGGCTGCTGCTGTTGTTGGTAAGGGTAAGTTTGCCAGAAGAGTTCCAGGACATTTAAGAAACGTACTGTCTGCTGAATCAGGTTGTAACGATGGTATGGCTTTCCCTTTCATTTATCTAGGTATTAACCTTGTTATTCATGCCGGTAAAGGTGGTGAAATTGTCAAAGATTGGATTGTCATTACTATTCTTTATGAATGTATCTTCGGAATCATTCTAGGTGTTTTCATTGGTTATGTTGGTAGGCATTCAATTAAGTTTGCTGAAAAAAAAAATGTTATTGATAGGGAATCTTTTTTAGCTTTCTATATCATGTTATCTTTAATTTGTGCAGGTATAGGATCCATGTTAGGAGTTGATGACTTATTAGTTTCTTTTGCTGCAGGTGCCGCATTCTCATGGGATGGTTGGTTCGCTAAAAAAACTGAAGAGACTCATGTCTCCACTGTCATTGACTTACTTTTAAATTTAGCATATTTCGTCTACTTTGGTGCTATCATTCCATGGGAACAATACAACAACACCTTGTTGGGTCTTGACGTTTGGAGATTGATCATTTTGGCCATTGTCATTTTGTTTTTAAGAAGAATTCCAGCTGTTATGGCATTGAAGCCATTGATTCCTGATATTAAAACATGGAGAGAAGCTTTATTCTGTGGTCATTTTGGTCCAATTGGAGTTGGTGCCGTTTATGCCGCCATTGTTGCAAGAGCTGCTTTAGAGGGTGCACATTCAAGGGAGGCAACTCCTCTGAGAACACTGCCTGGTATGGAAGATGAGAATTTCTATTTGATTGCCACCATTTGGCCAATTGTTACCTTCCTGATCATCACTTCAATTATCGTTCATGGCTCTTCCGTTGCTGTTATTACATTAGGTGCACACTTGAACTCCATGGCCATTTCAATGTCATTCACCAAGACTAATGGTAACTCTAATTCTACATCTTGGATGTCAAGATTACCTGAATTGAAATCAAATGGCCGTTCTTTCTCATTACACAGAATTGATACACATGCTCCAGATGGAATGTCTCACAACAAATTGGCCCAATCTAATACTATTGAAACAACGGGTATTCCTGCAAAACCAGCAGGTGGTATGGAAAGACGTAAACACAAGAAGAAACATTCAAAGAAGAAATCTAAATTAGCAAGAATGAGATCTCATCATAATGAACCAGAAGAAACGTTTGTTACAAGTGAACAGTTGCAACGTGAAAAAGAAGCCCATGCAACTGCATTTGCTCTTGGTGGTCCAAGACGTACCACTCAAGCTGCTGATCCATCTGATGAATCTTCCCCAGCTGTATCAAGTTTAGCTCGCACAAGAACCGGATTAACACCCGTTGCAACGGTCAATACAGCCAACGATGTTCCTTTCCCACGTGGAAGTCCTGTTGAAAGACAAAAAGAAGAAGAAGAAGAAGAAGAGAAACATCCAGATGATGAAGCTTACGGTCAGGATTATGAAGCTCATAGAAAGCCATCACGTGCATACACAGAAGGTAACACATTGATTATCGAAGATCAACATGGTGAGATCTTAGAATCTGCTAAACTTCGTAATGATGAAGATCAAGCAAGTTCTCTGGAGCGTTTGAAAACCAACACTTCTGAGAATTCTTCTATTCTGTCGCCAAGAAAAACTTTGGACAGAATTATTTCTGGAGAACGTTCTAAATATCATGCATTCAAAATGGATAATCAATTAATTATTGAAAATGATGAAGGTGAGATCATTAGACGTTATAAGATCAACCATCATCATAGTCATCCTTCTCCTCAAAAACAAGTTGATAATAGGGCCAGAAGCTCAACATTGACTAAAGCATTACAAGCCGTTGGTTTGAAAAGCTCCAAACCGGAAGCTAAATCACCACAACTCGCAATTCCACAAACTATTGGTGAACAGATTAAAGAACGTATTCCTACTGGAATGCCACAACCTGGTCAGCCTTCAGAAGGTTTCAGTGGTGATGATAGTTTTGATGAAGATTCTTTAAGCGATCAACTCTCAGCAAGTGATGACAATGCAGGTTACGATTATGATGAAGATGACGAAGATGGACGTGAAGACGTTGGTGGGGAGAAAGGTGAAGAAAAAGAAACAGAGATTGAAAGAGTCAGAAGACTGACTGCGTTGGGCCAAGTTGATGCACCAAGAGATCAAGATGATGAGGAGGATGCTCCAGTTTTTCAAAGGCATTGATCAGCTTGCTCCATCCTATTATTTATTGCATTTCTTTCTTTAATTTTTAATACCCTTTTTTTAGGCTTCAATTTTTCTTCATGATACGAATTCATCTCTCATTCATTACAGATAATCTAATATCCTTTGGCATCTGGGGTAGAATACTTTTTTAGACGATTTGTATAACTCCTCCTTATTCAGATTAATATTCAGTAATTCTCTATTGTATTATATAACTGCTGGTTAGATGCTTTCGCTTCTCGATTAGTTGCAGGATACTTTCGCATCCCGGGGTTTACGGTTTTACGGTTTTAGCATTCCCGGAAATACGTCACTAAACCCGGAGAAGAAAAGATAACCACCGAGCAAATATTCAGAGATCTCTTTCACTTTCTTTGTACCATCTCTACAACTTCTAATCCAGATGGGTAGATTCATCAGATTTGGAGCCATCACATCGGCAAGTTTCGGTGCGTTATTAGGTGTGGATTACCTTTTCAACGAGTCAACGGGTTACAGAACCCTGAAGGCGTTCTACGTGTTTGGTAGAATTGGATTTGATTACAAGTTCAAATTCAATGAGAATCACGACATTCAGCAACTTCATGAAGACAATGCAGACCGATTGTTCAACTTGCTGGCTGATAACAAAGGTCTTTACATTAAATTTGGACAGAATATTGCTAATCAGGCAACGATCTTCCCTAAAGCGTTCCAGGAGAAGTTTGCCAAATTGTATGATTCAGCACCAACGGACCCCTGGGACAAGATCGACCAGATTTTAAAAGAAGAACTTGGAGTCAATTATAAAGATAAGTTTCAAAGTATTGAAAAGACGCCGGTGGCTAGTGCGAGTATTGCACAGGTTCATCGCGCTGTTTTACAGAATGGTGAAGATGTTGCCCTAAAAGTCCAGCACTATTACATTCAAAAACAAATTAATACCGATCTTTTCACTTATCGAGTCTTTGGGAAAATCTATGAATATTTTTTTGAGATACCTGTCAGTTTTAGTGCTGATTATATTAGTGAACATTTGAAACAAGAGGTTGACTTTTTAAAAGAAATGGATAATGGTAATAGAGTTAAGAAATTGATTTCAAACGATCCTTATTTGAAAGATAAGATACATGTACCTGAAGCATACCCAGAACACTCCACTAAGAGAGTGTTTACTGCTGAATGGTGTGAAGGTGAACCATTGATTAAATTCAATGATTTGCAAAAGAAGTTTAACACTAAAGTAATCATGAAAGAATATTTAACGTTGTTTTCTAAGATGATTTTCCAATGGGGATTTGTTCATTCTGATCCACATCCTGGTAATTTACTTGTGCGTTTTAACAAACTCACCAACAATCAAGAATTGGTGTTATTGGATCATGGACTTTATGTTGAATTGAGACCGAGTTTAAGATTGGAGTATTGTTCGTTATGGAAATCGATGTTCGAGTTGAACGATAAAGAGTTAAAACGTATTGCGGTGGATTGGGGAATCGGTTCTGAACAATCAGATATGTTTGCCTCTTTCAGTTTATTGAAACCGTATAATAAGATAACCGAAGATTTACAGAAATTATCGAAATTTGAAAGAGAACAATTCATGAAAGAGCAATTCAAGAATTTTTTCAAAGAAACGGAGAAATTCCCATTGGAGTTGATCTTCCTTGGAAGAACCATGAGAATGGTACAATTATTGAATCAGAGATACAAAGCTCCAGTTAACAGAATCAATCTGTTTAGTCGAGAGGCTGTCAAGGGTTACTACCTCGATTTTCAGTCAACGAGAACAACATGGGAGAAATTAGCAAATTTGCTCAGATATTCTGTGTTTGTTATAACCTTATCCGTCTCTGATTTGATTTTCAATTTGACAAAAATCAGCCAATTTTTGTTTGGTACTAAAAATATTGAAGATGTCCTACAGAAACAAATGATGGATCAAATGAAGAAGTTCGGGGTTGAAAATCCTGAAGATATAGACATTTTTAGTGGATGAGCCTTCTTCTGGCTGTGGTTATAGGTTGTGGTGTAAATAGAGTATCTGTAAATATTTTTGAGTTAGCGAGTTTCCACGTTTTGTAGCATCTTTTCAAATATCAATCAGCAGTTCAAGAATCAAAAGTAGGCAGTGCCTAGCCAAAGGTTCTCAGTTATTGACCCTGTAAAAGAGAATTTCCCATCGTTATGGGGATATTGTTGATGCTTTGAGCTCTAAGCTTTGGGCTTTAAGCTTTAAGCATTGAATGGTGCGTAGCCCTGGTGATATACCGAATTAGGAAGTCGTCGATGAGCTTGTATTTTCCGGGTAACGAATGTGAAATTTTTTTAAGAATTAGTTGAAACAGATATATCCAACCTACTGATTGATTCAAGTGGTTCTCAAAGTTTAAACGATTATGAGTTTCAAAACCACATATCTTAACACTGAGCTTGCTCCGTTCTATGTCGGTGGTTCTGTTGCCACTTTATCCGAAGATGGTTCCATCTTAGCCTCCGCAGTGCTTGAAGACATAATCATTACTGATCTATCAATGAATGAAACATTACACAAATTAGAAGGTGACGGCGAGATGATCACTGCATTACAACTGACGCCGGATGGAAAATACCTTGCTGTGATATCACAGTCGCAACAACTACGGATTTTCAACTTACATGAAGGGAAGTTCATCAAGAATTATAAATTGTCAAGTCCTGTGTTTGTCGCTGAAGCTGATCCAACCTCAACATTGTTTGCCTTTGGTGGGTCAGATGGTGTAGTTATCGTGTTTGATATTGAGAATGGATTTGTCACACATTCCTTGAAAGGACATGGGTCTACTATATCGGCGTTGAAATTCCATGGTGAATTAAATAACAACGATTGGAAATTAGCAAGTGGTGATACGAATGGGCTAATTAAGATTTGGGATTTGACTAGAAGAAAAGCAATCGCTAATTTGCAAGAACATGGCAACGCGGTAAGAGGTTTAAGTTTCAACGAAAAAGTTTTAATAAGTGGTGGACGTGATGATTTATTAATTGTTTGGAATACAAAAACTTGGAAGTCAAAAAACATCATATCTGCTAAACAACAGGTTGAAGCATGTGGGTTTATCAATGATGATCTAGTGTATACTGCTGGTGGGGATGGTGTTTTGAAAATATGGGATCTCTCCCAAGATGGTCATTTTATCACGCAGACTAAACAACCTATTGAAGAATTGTTAATTGTTGGTGTCTTGCCAATCTTAAACGACGATAAACTATTGTTAGTTTTATCAGATCAAACTTTCTTTGAGGTTGAAACTGATCAAGTTATAGAAGAAGGCAAAACTATCGAAATTTCAAAAAAAATTGCAGGTAACCATGGTACTATTGCCGATATGAGATACGTTGGTCCATCAAAAAATTTGATTGCATTAGCCACGAATTCTCCAAGTTTAAGAATCATTGATCCAGTGAACAAACCATTAGAAGTGGATATCTTAGAGGGGCACACTGATTTATTGAATGCATTAGATTCAACAAGTGATGGACTATGGATCGTTACTGCCTCTAAAGATAACGAGGCAAGGTTATGGAAATTTAATGATATTGATGAAACCTTTCACACCGTTGTGATTTTCAAAGGTCATGTTGGTTCAATCAGTGCGGTTGCTTTACCTAGAGTAAGTGATATTGGTAAACAACCACATTTCATCATCACTGGATCTAATGATTTAACTATAAAAAAATGGAAAGTTCCTAAATTAAACCATAAAGAAATTTTCTTACAAGAACCAATTATTGTTAAAACTTCGGAATTTACAAGAAGAGCGCATGAAAAAGATATAAATTCTATTGATATCTCACCAAATGATGAATTTTTTGCAACCGCTTCATTTGATAAGACCTGTAAAATTTGGGATTTGGAAAATGGTGAAGTTTTAGGTAACTTGAAAGGTCATAAGAGAGGTTTGTGGGATGTCAAATTTTGTAAATATGATAAACTGATAGTCACCGGTTCTGGTGATAAAACTCTGAAGTTGTGGTCATTGAATGATTTCAGTTGTTTGAAGACATTTGAAGGGCATACTAATTCTGTTCAAAGAGTTGAATTTTTAAACAGGGATAAACAGTTGATCTCCACAGGTGCTGATGGATTGATCAAAATATGGGATTCATCCAATGGTGAATGTCTCAAGACGTTGGATATGCATTCGAATAGAATTTGGTCTATTATTGTGAAAGACAATGGAGATGAGTTCATAACTGCCGATGCTGATGGTGTTTTCCAAATATGGAAAGATAATACTGAAGAAGTTAATAAAGAAGAGGAAGAAGCAATGAAATTAAAAGTTGAACAGGAACAATCTTTACAAAATTATATCAATGACAAGAATTGGAAGAATGCCTTCTTATTGGCTTTGAAATTGGATCATCCAATGAGATTATATAACGTACTGAAAAGCTGTGATGTTGATAACACTGATGAAGGATATGTTATTGGCAAAGAGATTGACGAAATTATTCCAACTTTGACAAACGATCAAATATTGAGTCTTTTTAAAAGAATTAGAAATTGGAATACTAACTCAAGATTTTATCAAATTTCTCAAAAATTGATTAAATTAATCTTGATGAGTTTTGAAATGGAGAAACTGATAGAAATACCTGGATTGATGGGATTGATTGATGCCTTGATTCCATATAATGAGAGACATTTTTCAAGATTGGAAGATTTGATTGAACAGAGCTTTATCTTGGATTATTCCATCGAAGAAATGGGTAGGGTCATATAGAGAAGAAGAGCATTTAAATTTACATTAAGAAAAATATATGTAGTAGAGACACGTAGTTTTAATGAATATATGTGTGAAAGTCTATCTTTAAAGCTTGTAACTGTCACTGATCTCAAAAGACTCTATTCAAAAATCAAGATTGGTTTTATAGTTTTTCCTTCTTTCATGTCCTTCAAAGCGGTTTGGTATTCACTGATCTTATAGAACTTGGAAATCTTATCAACTGGGAATCTTCCTTCTAAGAAATAACCAATCATTTCAGGGACAAACTGTTGTGGAATACTGTTACCTTCAACAGAACTTATCAATTGCTTACCGGACAACAAGAACTCAAATAATGGAAGTTTAATCTCATCTGTCAATGGACCAAATCCTAAAGTAACGACTCTACCTCTAGGAGCCGCACTATCAATGGCCTTCTTGACCAAATGAGCTCCACCAACACATTCGATACTAACATCAACACCAACACCGTTGGTAATTGCCTTAAGTTGGTTACTAACGTAATCTGGATCTTCTTTAGATACCTTAACAACATGAGTGGCACCCAATTCTTTAGCCAATTCTAATTTTGAGTCTAATAGATCGACGGCTATGACTTTGCTTGCCTTTGCAATCTTAGCAGCAAATAAAGCAGCGAAACCAACACCGCCTAATCCATAAATAACGGCAGTTTCACCTTCTTTTAAATTGGCGGCATGAAGAACTGCACCTGCACCGGTTTGAATACCACATCCCAATGGACCAAAATGACTGAATTGTTTATCAGTGATGTCTTTTCCCAATGATTCGATATTGACGATACATGACTCATCAACAACTGTCTTACTGGAGAAAGAACTTTGACCGAAGAATTTACCTTCAATCTTGTTGCCAGCTTCATCAACAAATGGGATTTTACTTGGAACTTGACCATTTTGGGCCAAATTGTTGAGGTTGAAAGAGTCACAGTAGGAGACATCACCTTTTCCACAAGGGACACAATCCCCACAGTAGGAGAAACTTAAACCGACACGATCACCAATAGCGACACCTTTGACACCAGAACCGATCTTCTTAACGATACCAACACCTTCATGTCCCAACACACGAGGAATTTCATTAGGAATGAAACTCATGGCAATGTCTGTGTGGCAGATACCTACATACTTAAGATCAACGAGGACTTCATGCTCAGTAAGGTCTGTACGCACTTTGATAGGAGAGTAGTCCCAGTTTAAAATTTTTGGCTCGGTGGAGTTGTGGGACACGATGGCCTTTGCTGGGGAGTAGGAAGGGTCCTTTGGAAGCGGTGATGCTGGGATGCACTTGTCCAGGCGGAACATCGTGCTGTGAAGACGGGTGAATTTCCGGGAGACCCTTAATGGAGCAGCTCGGCGGAATAAGATCATGATCTATTTTGATGTTCGTTCTTTTACGTTCTTTGGACTTCAACAGCAACAGAAATGAATGACAGACAAAGGGCACTTTATATAAAGGAACGGACAACCCCACTTTAAGCTTCTTTGCCCTGAACACCTTGGGCGATTTGAGCACTTTCTAGAGTGAAAGTCGGGAGTCGGCTCTCGGAATTCCGCACTTTCATTCACCTTTCACTAAAAACTGCTTATACTCAGCATTTCGCTGTTTTAATCAGGTGAATTTAGCGGCTCAACCTCTCTATCAGGTTGCCATATCCCGAGTCATACAGGTTAGTCAATGTATCCATTGAATTTATTCTCTCGACTTTTTTACCATCAACTCTCTTCACATTGTTATCACTAACATCCATACTGACAAAAACATCCTCTATGGGTAAATACTCCAGATACACCCCTTCATACACGTAGAGATTCCCCAATTCAGCTACATCCTGTACGTACTCCCACTTCGTCTTCTCATTGGTCGTCATGCCTCGCCATATATTCATCACGCTCTCATAACAGAACCACACCAACAGCAAATCAAACAACAAACAAAGGACAAACAATGACAACTCATACCTCACAGAATCAAACTGGTACCATTTTTCACCATATCTTTCGCTCAATGGGTACCATAAGACAAAACACGCATACGTCAACACAATAACGTTCAATAAAAGAAACGTGTAAAAATATCCATAATTACCCATCCCAACACAATTGTTCAACCAGACGCAATGATGGTCGTACAGAGCAACACAATTCCCGCAGTATTTACAGTGTTTTGACCTTGCTGCCTTGATCGTATTACATGTGCGACACTTCTTATCAGGAAAGAAGATCAAGTTGTCACAAGCGTATCGCGAGGATAGATCGGTCTCATTTTCAACAGTAATGCTTATTGGTCTGATGTAAATACAACAAGTGAAACTCACCATCAGCAAAAGCAACAGCCCGTTGTAAAGCCCGGTCCGTGGTGCTTCCAACTTCCAATGCACATGCAAGTAGAACACAGAGACCATATAACTGAATAATCCAACGTAAAACACAGGCACAAGCCATCTAGAAACCCATACCATTAAAGCGATAAGCTTGCCTCCAAACAATCGATTCTCCCTGAACTTTAGCCAGTCCAGCGTCCGCCTCAGAACCGTCGGATCCTGGAGATAGACCCATACAATGGACAGTGGTGACACCAAAAACAGAAAAAGAATCAGCCATATGAGCATCGTATTGTAATAGCAAACTAATGGAAATTAGTTTATTTGTTTTTTTACTAAAGAAATTGAATACTTGTACGTAAACACGTCTCACAATTTTAACAACAATGACTCATAGTCCACCCTTAAAAGCCCATGATCTGAACGCACGCATCTCACAAATGGTGGCGAAGCTACGGTTTGTCAGTGATATTCAGAAAACAGCTCAATTTTGGTACGCTGACACAATTTTGTTAACCACAGATGATGTGATACATGCTAATAACGAACTCGGTGCTTCCATTGGTTCACGATTCCTGGATCTAGGATTGGAAATTGGAAGTTCATTCAGCGATGAAAACCTAACCGGTGATGACCTGTTGAAACAACTTTACAAGTTCAATGAAACATTGACAAGGTTGTTGAGCAGCAACTATTTGGACCAAGAAGCTGCATTAAATTGCACTATGTTAATAAGGACGTTTGTCAGTCTCTTAATGATCAAGTTGGAGAAGATCAACGAATTGTTGATCAGTTTGAGTCCCAATTCTGAGGTTCCGTTGATGGAAGGAAAAATAGTTGATGAAATATTGAAGAATATCAGCAATAGAGTCCTGATTCCATTTCATTCTCTGCTAACATCAAGGGCACAGTCACATCTGATAAGTATATAAACCTACTGTATAGCTCCTTTGTGCGTCCGAAGTTTGGTTTAATGGGAATTTGAGAAATGAATATTATTCTTCCAATTTTCCATTGTGAAATCTAATCGATTTTATTCTCCATTGTCCTAATGTCACTACGTCCAGTATACAGCATATATATATATATATAAATGCTAGAGCTTTTCTAAGCTTTATTCCGAGCTTCTTCAAACCTGTACTGCACATTTCACATACTGCTCTTGACAATCTTAATAAAACGGTTTAAATTTTAATACCTCTCTCCCTGATCAGTTATTGTAGTACGTAAAAGTCTTAATTTGCTTTCAGATTGTTGTGAAGCTCCTTTAATACCAATAATGGTTCTAGCTGGACCTTTGTATATGATCTACCTCTCTTTTCATTTACCCGGAGATACATTTTATTAACCCGAACAAAAATTATTATACCTTTTTCCAATAAAAATTTAACATTTGTTAGAACTTTAAGTAGTAAAATAGACCCAATTATCCAAACAGTCCAAACTTGAAGCATATGATACATTTGATGAATTGAAGGATTTTTCTATAAGGTTAACGAGTTTATCACTTGAATTGAGGGCTCAAATCTTGTGTTGTTTGGAAAATTATCAAAAATTGGGAAAAAAGCTACAGATTGAACTCTCACATTGAGTTTCAAAAACTAATGGTCTTGTCACCAACCGTGTTGATTTCAATTTTCTTATTCCATAAAGTTTTTTTGGTCGCCAAGAAAGACGTGGTTGACCAAAGCAGGCAGAGCTCTCCCGACCTGGAAACTAAGCAGAATAGCTGGAATTGCTTTATGGAAAGAGGTTTTTTAACTAATTAGATGAAAACTTGAATTCCTTTCAAGCCAATCTTCATTGATGCGCAATGCTAGAAAAATGACTTCAAGCCCTTAACTGTTTCATGCTCCATTAGTTGCTATAAATGTTGGCGAATTCACCTGCAAATTTCACCCAATACTGATTTCTTTGTTTCATACTATTACAGAAGACTCTACTCTTCACATTCAGTAATACTAGTATGAAGATTCACTTATCTAAATATACTCAAAAATTCTTAGTAACAAAGTTTTCCACCTGCGAGAAACATTCTTGTCAAGTAAAATCCTTTTGAGACTGATTTGCAGACTTGAGAAACTATACCATGAAAATTGGCAGAAGTTGGAGTTCAAAGATCCCTACCTAGATCCAAAATGTAAAAAAACTTTCCATGAAAAATTGATTTAAATACTTAGACTCCCCAATTCCCAGAAGGGTGGTAATAAACACTCGATAGAAAAGAATAATCAAGGATGCCTCATTTTTTTTTCCGTCTGATTTCTCAATCTTTCATCAATCAAATTTTAATATCAAATTCCTCCTTTTAGCTTAAATAACATCAAAGGAGAGTCATAATCCGTGTTTAATGATGATTTTAGTAAGGTAATCAAATATTCATAGTCACTAGAGACAATATCAGAAATTGAATAGACCGGAATGTTATGTTCAACGTGTAACATTCAAGCATTTATCAACGAAAGCTTTGTATATCTTGCATGTCAGGCTACAACTGAGTTAAAAATGTTTTTGAGGGATACCACAAGACAAACTTTTATTAGCAGATACATTTCCAAATCAATGTGGTGGATCTTTGGCCTCTATTTCATATCACTTTTAAATATTTGGCATCTATCATTTCATTTTAGGTTCTTCATAATTCTCAATTTGGACTGGAACGTATCCTTATCTAGATAACACCCTTTCAACCATCTCTCTCCACTATTTGCATCAAAAGCCTCCCTAGAATGGAAAACCCGGCGGTTATCAAACAAGATACAAGTCCCTTCATCAGTTTTAAATTTCAGTTGGTTCGTTGGATCATTGATAAACTCTTCGAACAGCTTAAACCCTCTCAAAAAGTCTTCAAATGTTTTTCTTTTGTATGATGCTTCGGCATTGGTATGTAAATCAAAAGTACTTGCAACACCATACTCGAATGGTGCTTGAAATGGTGGTGAGTAGTTAACCTCCTTGTATAATGTGCCACTTTCGTTCAACAAATGCTGTGAATGATCTTCAACAATCAAGAATCTCGATTGGTAATAATGATGTCCGTTACGCTGATAGTGGAAGTTAGTTGGACAAGTCAACAAGGCTCGGTATGCTTCAGGATCAACATCTTTCACATATTTAGCAGCAGCAAACCCATCAGCAAAGACATTTTCACCTCCAGTACTCTTGTTCTTAATGAAATGCAACAGTTGCAGTCCAGGTGGTGACTCATAATACAATAAGTCTTGGTGTAATGGTAAGAATTTATCGGTATCTGCGATATTTTTGGCTTCAGGCTTGGTACGAACATCAAAAACGGTTCCATAAAAGGTTTCCTTAATATAACCAATTCTCTGACCTATTTTTTTGACAAGAGGAGAATCATCATGCTCAATATCTGATTTAGAAGGAATATTGGTGACAGCTGCGATACCAAACTTATTTAAATCATTCAAAACATCGGCAAGAACAGTTTCATCGTTCAAATAGGCATCATATTCATATTTGCACAGGCTTGGAAACTTTTCAGAGTTCGAAGAATCCCAGTATGTAACCTGATCACTAAAATATCTTCCTGGGTGAATCTCAGTAGCGTAACTTTCAATGAACTTTTTGGTATACCTCGACTTTTCTCCATCTGGCCACAGTACAATAAAACTTTCATCATCTGTGATTTCAATTCTCTTTGGAATTTGATCGATGATGGAAGAAGTCGTGAAGAGTTTTTGACCTGATGATGGTTCAACTGATAATTCACCTTGTGAAGAATCTCTTAAAAATGCATTGCTCAAATTAAAGATCTGATTAGTGCGAAGGAACTTGACCTCTGTAAATTGATGGTTGGATTTGATTCGGATGTCAAAGTCAGTGAACTCCCTTGTTATCCCAGGCGTTGACATCAAGGTTCGAGTCGAAGTTTTGAATAGTCTTAATAGTGGTGGGTTTTTTTTACCCCAGACTTTGAAAATCATTGTTGAGGTTATTAGTCGCTTGAATGGTAATGACAGGGGTGATTCGATGGTCTCGGTGAATGATATGTTTGGCGAACCTTGAGTGAGTGTGTGGTAACTAGTTAGATATGACGTGGGTGCCAGTGATTGTTCTACAGGATTTTGATATAATCAGACGACAATTCTTTTGGCCGAATTTTTGTGTGAATTATTTCGGTTTTCGGTAAAACCTTAGATCGAAAAGTTGCAAAAAAAATGGACGAGTCAGGAATCGAACCCGAGACCTTTCACATGCTAAGCGAACGCGCTACCAACTACGCCACACGCCCCAATATTGTTGTTTGTGAACAGCTTGAAAGTCACGAAAAGCCATAGGAGCTAGCACGGGTAAGCCTTCCGTCGCATTTCATGCAATTGTTTCATGATGACTATGCATTTTGACAGGCTCAACTAGCCAATCAGGACTCGTTGGAACCACATGGAAATTCCTGATACCGAACGAACGGACGCTACGATTGGCCAGTTGGCAAAGAAAGGGATTTATAATAACGGTTATTGGCCAAAAGGTCCTGCAAGTCTTGCATGATCAACTTGTAAATAGAATTTGTATATAATATTGGACAGCGCCTGAATTCGGGTCTAGTAAGACTTGATATTTAAAGCTCCTCCACGGAATAAACTATAACCATAATAACAGTTTGCGTACATCGATCCAAAAGTTGAACAGAGACTTCCATTTCAATAGTCTCTAAATCTGAATTAATAAAAGCCAAGCTCATAATCAATGAATCTCCAATCATATATACAAAAAGTCCTTGATGAAACAAAATGGTTTCGTGGTCTAGTTGGTCATGGCATCTGCTTAACACGCAGAACGTCCCCAGTTCGATCCTGGGCGAAATCATATTTTATTTTTTTGACACTTACTAAAGCGCTTTTCCCACGTCAAGTCAACGGCTCTTCACATTCTACCGTCACACAGCAATTCCATAGCCCATGACTCATGAGCCAGCTGGAGGAGAACCTAGGGAGTATCTTGGAACACCGAGCACACGACTACACAATGCATATATTTTATATATACATAATGGCAACACAAGGACCGTCCATTGGCCCCACCAAGTGCTCCCCGAACCTCGGCCTTAGATTCACTTCCTTTCCTCCTTACCAGGTGTCTGCCCGGGAAAACCCAGCTCCTTCTAACCTATCTCACTCTCGCGCCTGGCTCCTTCCAGCCCTCAGCCTAGGGTTGCGCCCGGAAAATAGGCTATCCAGTTTTTCGCTTCATTTTGCCGAGTTGAGAACTCTAGTCATCCGGTTCTTTCCTAAATTCCCCAGAAAGTTTCCGATTTCGCTCATGAATTTTTTTATCATAAATTCAAAAGAAATTGCACCTGGAAATTTTTCAAATCTTTCATGTTAATTAAGACTCTCAATCGATATTTCACCATGTCCGCCACTCAAAGACTATCTCAGATCTCCTCCCATGTCGCTTCTAAACAGGTCTCTTTGACTCCTGTCAAACCATACAAAATCACT
Organism: Gotozyma siamensis; assembly: GCA_030579035.1. Lineage (NCBI taxonomy): Eukaryota > Fungi > Ascomycota > Saccharomycetes > Phaffomycetales > Phaffomycetaceae > Gotozyma > Gotozyma siamensis. Next base: position 35,945 of record JAKTZZ010000037.1, read on the forward strand.
GTCATTGGTTCCGGTAACTGGGGTACCACAATCGCAAAAGTGTTAGCTGAAAACGCTGCTTTGAGACCTCACTTGTTTCAACATCAAGTTGATATGTGGGTCTTTGAAGAATTGATTCAAGGTACTAAGCTGACTGAGATTATCAACTCCAAACATGAAAACGTCAAATACTTGCCAGGTATTAAATTACCATCAAACTTACACGCTGAGCCAGATATTGCTAAAGCCGTTGCTAGTGCTGATTTAATAGTCTTCAACATTCCTCATCAATTCTTACCAAGAATCGTTAAGAACTTGACCGATAATGCTGTGTTGAAACCACACGCAAGAGCTATCTCATGTTTGAAGGGTTTGGAAGTTACTCCAGAGGGTTGTAAATTGTTATCAACTTACATCACTGAAAAATTAGGGTTACACTGTGGTGCTCTTTCAGGTGCCAACTTGGCCCCAGAAGTTGCCAAAGAAAAATGGTCAGAAACTACTGTTGCGTACAACCTTCCACAAAATTTCCAAGGTCAAGGTAAAGACATTGACAGAGCCGTTTTGAAAGCTGCTTTCCACAGACCATACTTCCATGTCCGTGTTGTTGAAGATGTTGCTGGTGTCTCATTAGCTGGTGCTTTAAAGAACGTTGTTGCCCTAGGAGTTGGTTTTGTTCAAGGTGTTAACTGGGGTGATAATGCTGCTGCTGCCATTCAAAGATTTGGTTTGAATGAAACAATCAAATTCGCAGAAGTGTTCTTCCCTGGCGAAACTAACCAAGACACCTTCACTAAAGAATCTGCTGGTGTTGCTGATTTAATCACAACCTGTGCTGGTGGTAGAAACGTTAGAGTTGCCAAACATATGGCCATCACTGGTAAGTCTGCTGAAGAAACTGAAAAAGAATTATTAAACGGCCAATCTGCTCAAGGTATCATCACCTCCAAGGAAGTGCATGACTTACTCGCCAACAAAGGTTTAACTGCTGAATTTCCTTTGTTCGAGGCCATCTACCAAATCGTTTACGGTGGTGAAAGTATCGAAAGATTACCAGAATTAATCGAAGAAAACGAAGAATAGAAGCACTCTATAGAACCAATTTCATTTCAATTTTCATTTCATTTCATCTGTTTATCCTTAATTTACCTCATTATCTGGATTAAAATCTGTAATCAATGGCTGTCTAGTACTAATGAGGACTAATCAATCCGTCGACTCTCCAATTCCGACTAGATACTCCCCGGAACTTCGTTCCACGAATAAAAAACATCACCATTTTCTTTTCCAACGACCACATACGGGGGGATAATCACAAACGATGCTTTCCAGAATAATCTCCAGCTCAGTGGAGCGCCAGGTCCTTTTTCACCCGCAATTTCGTTCCCTCAGCACCTCTACTCTTCTCAAAAATGCACAGAAAATGACTCCAGAATCGCCAAATAAAGAAACAGAAACCACTTCATTATCATGGACTAAATTCTTTGAATTGAAAAAACAACAACGTAACATCAACCTTGCCTCTTCGGTGACTACTGCAATTCTTGCATCTTCGGCATCATGGAACGTCCTTGCCAACGTTGAGATCGATCCAACTCAACTTATCTTTGGTTTTGATCCATTCATGATTTTCTTTGCTGGATTCGTAACATCTGGTGGGTTTGGATACTTAATGGGTCCATTTTTAGGTAATTTATTGTTCAATTTGAAGAACAAAACTGTTCTTGATGCCTTCAGCTTAAAAGATCAAGAATTTTTGAATAAGATCATTAAGAACAGAGTTGATCCAAGCTCTCAAAGCTTCTCAAATCCTGTTCCTGATTACTATGGTGAAAAAATCCTCAGTTTGAAAGGATATAGAGATTGGTTGAGGGATTGTAACGCATACAAGAGAAAAGCTAAAGAATTTTTGTGATTCTATGTGTTCTGTTTTCAGCATTCCATATTCTTGTCATTCAAACCTTTCTTCTGTACATATTACACCCAGGATAATCTTATGAGTTGTTCTTTATTTATTACGCTACAGAAGCATGTAATACATCTAAATAAATCAAAAATTGTTTCTATTCATAAATCATGAAAGTATAGAGCACTCAAATTAGAGATTGATGCCATTTTGTCCTACTTCATCTCATTAAACTAATTCCCATTCAACACCAGTAACATCCTTTAATCTCCCGATAATATCCTCCAAAGTACTAAACAATCCCAGTTGCTTTGCCTCACCATCAAACGAATGTAACATTCCAATTGCACCTAATCCAAATTGATCACTAAGATCATTCAAAATCAACGATCCAGAATCACCAGCGTTGGCAAACATACTCCCTGACGAAACGACAAACTCTGAAGTTTGTAAATGTCCTTCAAGCCAATAAATCATTTTAATTCCATTGATAGAACCTGTCGTGTAATTTGTGGAAGTGCCTATCTTGAACACTTTGGCATGGCTGTGAAATTGTGACTTGGGAATCATTTTAATGATTTTAGAATTCTGGAAATTTAAATGCAATGGTAAATCAGTCGAATTTGCACTGTTGTTATCACTCCCGTTACCTGTCTTGATCAAGGTCTGTTCAGCATCGTTGGAGGTAACAAATGAATTAACCACGTTCTGTTTATCATCTAGTTTCACAATTGCAATATCACTGATTTTATTATGAATTAAGATTCTTTCACCCCAAATAACTTGACCTAAAGTCAACCCGTATTTATGATCACAGTTATAAATCTCATTATCAAATGATTTGAACTCGATTGATTCAATAGGGTATTTATCTCTCTGTTCAATCAATGCAGATTTGTAACTCTCAATAAGAACTTTTGAAGGAGCTTGAACCAACGGGTAATGAAGTTCAGAATTTTGTTTTGAAGTCATTTCAGAAAGAAGAACATGAGCACATGATAAGACGAATTTCAAACCTTTATATTTAAGTAATCCGGCATCTTTTGTATCTGAAGGAATATTAGGTTTCAAATAACATCCCAAAGTTCCTGATGATTTTGAACTGTTTTTGGAAGATATTGAAAGTGAAATCTCAGGAGATTCATAATTAGGCAGTTTGAAAGGTGGCTTGAATCTATAGAGTTTTTCTTCTTCCCTCAAGGTTTTTGCTGATGACGCAGATGATGCAGAGTCGTTACACAATTTTATTGAATCTTGGGTAATAAAGAAATGAACTTCTGGAAAACTTTGATACATGATATTAATCATCTCATAGTGCTCTGGTTGTGGATCAAGAATACCAAACATTATTGATATAATTGAAATGTCATCTGATAATCCTCGAAGTATTGGAGCGATAAATGCACCTTGTTGGTCAGAGATAATTGATGAACTTGAGTTAGAAATCTTGTTCAATATTTTCTCAACCTTCGTTAATAAATGGTTTGATGAACTTGATAGTGGGTCTGTTAGTGGGATAGGGAAGTTTTGAACGAAGGGAACGGTCCCGTTTTTATCAAATGAGAAGTTTAGTCCAAGTTTTTTCAAAAATTCAATAAGTTTTCTAATTATCAATTTTTTGGAATTCAAATAAACTTTAAACCTCAGGTAATAATCATGAAATTGTAAAAAAAACTTCATCAACTGTTTTAAACTTGGATATATCTCAGCAATGGGTACCACTATTTTAGGGAATTGGAATTTTTCAAGGAGATCAATAGCAGAAACAGTAGCTTTCGAAATGTTTATAGAATCATCATTCAACTGATCAATCAACTCTACCAAATTCTCATTCAGCACCTGCAAGTCTTTACCAAGCTCTAATTTTTCAAAAGCTTCATCTATCTCCACACTCTGCTCATGATCACTGAATCTCCTTTGTGTAGAAGATCCCTTAGGAGCCGAAGTCAAACTCAACTCACTATAAAGATCTGCGTTGATCACCCTCAAAGGTCTACCTATATCATCACTTAGAAATCCACCAACCTTATTAGATTCATTCTGAGTCTCCTGGAAGAAAAAACTTGACATCTCCGCCTGTTCATCGATCTGACCTAAAGATTGGAGTCCCCCAGTGATTTGGTTTCTAGATTTATCCACGTATCGTTGTCTTGAGCTTGGCTTGGATGACGGAGTAGTGCTGAAAGAGTCAAAAGTCGAGTTGGTGGAGAAAAGCGAGGACTTATAACTCGAAGGGGCCCTCTCTGACTCGTCTACTGAGCTCATTTCACCTGCAACTTCCCTAGCGTCCTCGTTGATACCAGACATATTCGTTCCTGTTCTCGGATCGTTCTCGGTAGGAAAAGCAGCGGCGGAACTAGAGGATGGTCCAGAACTAGAAGCCCCGGAAGCAGAACTCTTGGACTTAAAGAACTTCTTCATCTTTATAGCAGCAAGATCAAATTTATCCCAATTCTTGCCTTTTAAATATGTCAATAATGAGTTAATTGAGATTTTGCAGAGTCATAGAAGAAGAAGCGCCGTCTGTAATGTGGGCCGTACCAATAAATGGCGCGGCTGAGTCTAGCTGTCGATCGGGACCTCCATGAAGGTCTTCCCAGCTCTAGGCGGATAACTGGCCAGTTTCGTACGAGGTTGCTAGGCGGGGGTGATGCCCCTTACAAAGAGCGATTGCGATAAGGTATAAGTTATACAAAGTTAAAGAGATTCTAGGTAGGGGGCGTTTAGCGAGTAGGAGGTGGGGCACCGGTGATGAGATTCTTAGACTTGTTCTTTGGGTCGTTGGACTCACCTAGTTTGCTCGTTCCTTTCTCCTTGTAGGTGCTCACTGCTGGAATATCGGCCTTGATTCTCTGCACTATAGTGCTGTAAGCTCTAGGCTCCAACTTGATCAATGTGTGCAATGGGATCGACATCCAAGGTGATTCCTCCTGTGGCACGTTCATAAAGTATGCATAAATACAACGCAAAACTGCCTGGTGTGTGATAATCAAAATGTTTTCCTGACGTTCCAACTCCATAATAATAGGTTCTAGACGAATGACGACGTCTCTGTATGATTCACCACCTCTGTAACGGTACTCATATTTATTCTCATCTCTCTCTCTGAAGTCAGTAGGAAATTGTTGCTCAATTTCTTCATATGTCAACCCATCACAAGCACCGGCATCCAATTCATCCAACGCTTTCCATTGAAGTTTATCGTATGGTAGATGCTGTGCTGTCTGTTGTGTTCTTTTCAACGTCGATGTCCATACCGTCAAATCCACATCATCATCTCCAATGGCCTGTCTTACCAAAGATGGTAATTTCTGAGCATATTTGAACCCACGCTCACTCAAATCGGCATCACCACCAATCTTTCCTTCAACATTGTACATACTTTCCCCATGTCTCGATAGATAAATAGTTCTTGGTTTGATATGTAGGTTCATCACATAGTAAGCGATCCTACTCTCTAAGTAAGTCTGGATTTTATTTATAATCACCTGTTCACCCACATTTATCAACTTGATAAAGGTCAAGTCCTTACTGTTTTCAATAGTCATTGGTTCATATGCTTCTTGGTATTTTTCGATCCTCTTGACAAAATCCTTTACTGCCAAATCTGGATCAGAACCGACGTAATCTGGAGACGTGGTCTTGACATCCAATATATTCTTCATGATAACTGCCTCATCATCACACCAGCTCTCTAAGAACATTGGTTCGATCGAGTTCTCTCTCAACACTTGCAGTAACCACTCTCTTCTTTCTCTAGTGGAATTGGTGGCATCTAAGATAGCAACAACTCCCATCTCTTCCGTGAACCAAGTCATCATGTCATTGACCGCATCTAGACAGGCATTGGCTCTAACTTTTAACCCTTCCTCGTTGTGAATATCAAAGAACTCAGCATCTGGATGAGACTCGGTTTTTCTTCTGTAATTGCCAACATTGAAAGATTTAGCCTTTATCGACAGCCATGAGAGATATCGCACCACTTTCTGTGAAATGAACGATTTACCCCGGGCTGGAAGCCCCACCATCACAACACACACTCGAATGTTCTGGACATGACTCACTGTGTACACAGGCATTTTCAACTGATCGAAAACAAGTTTTGGATTTGCTGCTTTTGTGTTGTTTAGATTGTCTGGAGGAAGAAAAAAATTAGTGGAAAATTCATTCTGTGGGGACACATCACGTGATGATTACGGCTTACATAGTGAATAATAAGAAAACACAGGCTTTAATTTTTGGATCACCAGGTAATCAATTGGAATCTCTCATCAATCTCTTTCTGCGAGTTGATGTATTCCAAGGTTCTTTCCAAATGACCTTTCTCTGTTCCTATTTCCTCTCCTTCTAGTTCCAAGTTCTTGATGTTTGTCTGAATTAGTTCAATCAAACCATTGATATACTTGACATTAACAGAGCTGTTACCATGGATGAAATAATACAGGCACCTGTTGAGAATTTCAACAAACAACTCTATTGAGACACTTGGATCGACTGCAGTGTCAGCAACTCTCAATGCACGTTGCAAACATTCCAAGACTCGCTTATCATCACGATAAAACGTGCTCACACCCTCTTCTTCGCCCAATGCCGGGATCTCTACGCCCCACCAGAGATGAGAGGCTAGGTATACTGCACGACACTGGTCTGATTTTCTTAAAAGTTTTGTACCATAAAGTGCGGTCTTTGTGATAAGATTTTCATAATTTTCACGGGGGAAGTTTCTTGATTGTTGTAATGCGTTAATGATGGATACAATCGATTGATATTGAGTCTTGGAATCAGTCAATGATTCTTCAAAAATTGTGAACGATTGAACGTAGAATTCATAAGCTATTTCGTCAAGCTTAACTTGATCAGCGATTATTGCACTTGACAAGTTTAACTTAAAGCTCAATTCGATCGAATTAGCTCGAAAGAGTTCGTTGAGTAATCGTTGGATGAACTTGAATAGTTGAATTTGTAATGATTCTTCTGCTTTTTTAGATTTGATGAGTTTGATAACGTTGAAGAATAATGGTGGATAAGTATAACTGATGACGTCTGAGTTCTTAAACTGCGAGAAAAACTTCTTGACATTAATCAATAGATCAGAGTGAGCTTTAGCATCTTTATTGTGGATCAGGTGTATCAATTTAGATAATGAGTCTTTGATTTTATCACTGGGTTCTCCATTAGCAAACAAATTCTTAACCAAATTGAGAATCTTGTTCAAATTATCAACACTGCTGATCTTGATTCGCAAAGTAAGTAGGTTGTTCAATATTTTGGTGCTTATTAGTCTTTGTGTTTTCAAAGGCTGTAAATTCAACAAGGTTTCGAAGTTACCAAGTTTTAGAATATTCAAGAATTTTCTCGAATTAGCATAATTGATAATTGGTGATAACAAGAAACTTTGGAAATTGTTTTCATCATCATTTGTCTCTCCTAGTTCTTCTAATTTTTGGATTGCAAAGTCTAACATTTTATTGATGTAATCCTTGTTGTTTGGATAATAGACGAATGTCAAGTTTGAGATTGCTTCTAACAATTCATTCAACTCTTGGATTGTGAACTGATTAATCTCATCTAGTTCAAAAACATGAAGCCATATCTTATCAAATAAATTGAACTCCTCTTTCTTGTTTTCAGTGGCATTTTGATCTTCTTCCACAGCTTCCTCGACCTCCTCCTCCTTAGCCTGTTCTTTATTCTCTTTTGGTTCTAGATCCTTACTATCTATATCAGCTCCTTCTAAAGACAACTTACTTAAATCAATTTCCTCTCTCTTTGCAAAATCAGTTAATCTATTAATCAGAGTGGCCAAAATTCTCTTGGATGCCACATTTGGATTCAAACTCTTCACAGCATTTAAAAAGACATCCAAGGTATTCAAATGAAACTCATCTGGGAAAATTTGTATAACCACATCTAACAGATATTCCTGAGCGATAACGTCTTTGCATTGGATGATCTGTTCCAAAATCTTTGGTAAGATATCATACTTATAACTCTTCAAATCCAAATCCAACTGAGAAATATTGACCAGATTAGACCCTACCAAGATCCTTAATTCCTCACGCTGTTCAATTCTCTTCAATCGGTCCTTAGACAAACCTTGGTGTTGTAATCTGACCCACAGTTTGTTCATTTCAATGAAATTTGTAAGGAAGAATTGTACTGTATCCTGATAGTTATCAGGAGTTGTATTGTTCAACAACAATGTCTTTGTTTTCTGGGACAAGTAATAGCGCAGGAACAGACCCCTGATAGGATACTGTACCCCGCGCGACATCTCAATCAAGTCTTTGAGAACTTCCTTCACTGGTGAGTCTGGCGTGGACATGAACACCGAACCGATGGTCATCATTAGATACAAACGAGGTAGAATGTTTCCTGTGTACTGAACTAGCTCGTAAAGATCGGCAAGATGGTATGCCGGATGTCTTTCTTTGATGAAAGTAGATAGGATTTCCAATGAGTCAAAAACAGCCATGTACAGTTCATAGTACTCCTTTGGGGTGAGGGTCGAGGTTCTTAGCTCTGACAGATAGTTGGAGGCGTGCTTGAGTGCGTCCATGAGTCTCTTTCCGGAGAGAGCAGTCTTCATACGCTCTGTCTCAGCCCTGACAACGCCGAGGGCCCGCTGCAACACAGTTTCTGACATTTGTGCGTTTCAATTGGTGGAATCTTAAGTGTTGATGTTTCGGTTCCTAATAAAGGCGGAAATATCGATAAACGTTGATGGTGTGTGGGTGTTAAGAGTTGGTTGTGAAGGGTTGGTAATCAATACGAGAACCAACTTCGTCAAACTGGGTTCAGTATTCCCACTGATGAACTGAATCACAATGTTTGGACAGCTTCCTAACGAGATCACGCTCAGAATACTTAACCTCCTGGATACCAAAAGCATCTTCAACCTTCTCCAGATTCGTCAAGCCCACCCTTTTATTACAGTGATGCTTGATCCAGATTTTGAGAAGATGGTGGAGGTATTGGGTGCATATGGGGACATGTTCTCCCTTTGTGTGAGCTCTACTGGTATGCTGCAGTCCATTGATAGTGCGGTTTCTTGTAAGTCGGGGATAACTGTTGTTCCTATGCTTTACCCAGAAAAGCTATCAACCAGGGATTCTACAGTTCATGTGTTTTTAACTACTGAAAACGCGTTCCAGGGCGCCAGTGTCCTTTACTTGAAGGATTCGTTAAAAGAGAATACCAACAAGGGAATGTCCAGAATCGTCGGTAAAGGTGTTAAGGAATGGTTTGTTTTGGAATCGGCCTTGGATCCACAGGAATTTTATCTTCCTGACCTGCACACTTTAACTGTTAGCAAATCGAAGCCTGCACCAAACGCAAAGAGCAAGTTTGAGCTGCCTAACTTGGCTTCACTTAATTTGTTTTCAGCCACACAGGATATGATTCACATGTTTGATTTTAAGTCAGAGGAGTTAAAAACTTGTTCCATCATATGTGCTTTGAATGACCGTGTTGAACTAGGAGGCATCAAATTTCACGGGATGCGTACTTTACATGCTCAAAACATTTCAGTTTTTGAAAACTTGGAGTTTTCAAGATTGACAAACTTAGAAATAATCTGGCATGAATCTACCGTTGGACCTGTTATGAAATCAGTGAAACTACCAAGCTTAGAAACCTTCAAAATCAACAATAAATCGGTTAGCCAAATTCAATTCTTTGATATGAAGTTTTCTGAACGTTTAAAATCCTTCAAGTTTGAGTCAATACTTCCACAACCTACAAAATATACTGGGTTTGAATTTTTGCAAAATGTTGAATGTTTGGATATCACTTCAACTCTAGAGATTTCAGACTTGGAATTCTCCAGATTGAAAGATTTAAGAATCTATTTCACAGAAGGTTGTCCACCGTTTAGGTTTCCAATACCCACGTTAAAGGCTCTAGTGGTAAGAATCGACGAAGAATTCCATTTTAGTGTCTTACCTCTAATAAGGGCACCAAACCTGGAAGAGCTTGAGATCACATGTGAAAAAGAGAATTTCTCATTTTCTAACCTGAAAGACATATCAAACAACATTAAGACTTTGAAGCTGACTGATTATAGCCATCCTTACGAATTCAAGAAGTTTGAACTAAGCCCAGATTTCACCAGTTTAAAGTCTATTGAAATTGTCGGTTTCGATTTCCAAACGAATCAAATACATAATCCTCCAACTCTGAAATTGTTTAGGTTATCCGACAATAGATGGGATGTGGATTTGACCATAGATTTCACACACCCACAATCTATAGAGGAAATTCACATAGAAAATGGGTTTGTGGAGAATCCAAACATTGAGTTCAAGAATGAGATGGATAACTTGAAAGCGTTGTCTGTGAGTGGATATGGAAAAGTCGTTGCGCTGAAAGAGTTTCCCAAATTGAACTTAGTAGACCTGTACGACATCAAAGACTTGCAAATTTCTAATTACCCAAGGTCTAGTAGCTTGACCAGCTATTAATACATGTATTGACAAGTCCAACTCATGAGTAGGAACATCACACCATGAGTAAATAAAAAGTATCCTGACTCTCTATTATGGACAAGTCCTCTTTTCCTTTTTCCTATACCTTATTGATTGAGCGTTTTCATTTTAAATATTATCAAAATTTGTTCTGAGATAGTGTTTTCAATTGTTTATAGTCTTTACTATTTCCAGACTCCACCAGCAGCCCCCATCTTACTACTGTATGCTCTGATGTGAATTTGAAAATTTTCTTTTTGCTCCCATTATCTCTTTTTCGTTTTGATCCCATTTATTATAAAAAATAATTTTATCAGAAGAATTACACAAAAATGGTTCCGCTATAATCCCTTTGAATCTTGATAAGAAGAGCCTAGATCAACTATACTAGATTAAATGCTTTTGTAATGAAATTTGAGTGTTTTACAAGTTTTTAGACATTTCAAGCGTGAAATTTCGTGTTTTCCGAGTTTTACTATGGGAGCGCGAGTTTTACTCCCCTTACACTAATAATTTCATTCATCTTGAACTATCGAGATAATTTGCTAATCCATCAGCAAGCAAGATTCTTGTGTCTTTCAGAGAATATCCATCAATACTATCTCCCTACTAAATTGATTTATCCACTCATTTACCTGGGAAATGGTTACGCTGCCCAGTGCCCAGTCAAATTCTCTTATTTCACTACCCCGGCTTTTCTCGCAGTGATTTCACGTGACGGTGAAAGTGCCCGGACCACCCCGAGGTTACCATCACCTCATACAAAAAAAGCACCATACATTTGAAAATCTTCAACTTTCGATCCTTTTCCTGAATCTTCCACAATTCAAAGATTTTGCAGATTCTTGAAAGTGAGTAACCTCATTGATTACCGATTATCTCTAATAGAGCCACTAACAATCTTTCAGACAATGTCTCTCTCCAACAAACTCTCCGTCACTGACGTCAACGTCGAAAACAAAAGGGTCTTCATCCGTGTTGACTTCAACGTCCCATTAGACGGTAAAACCATCACAAACAACCAAAGAATTGTTGCTGCTTTGCCAACCATCCAATACGTCTTGGAACACAAACCAAAAGTTGTCATCTTGGCCTCTCACTTGGGTAGACCAAACGGTGAAGTTAACGAAAAGTACTCTTTGAAGCCAGTTGCTGATGAATTATCAAAACTTTTATCCAAACCAGTCAACTTCTTATCTGACTCCGTTGGTGAAGAAGTTGAAGCTGCTGTCAACAAAGCTACTGATGGTGAAATCATCTTGTTAGAAAACTTGAGATTCCACATTGAGGAAGAGGGTTCCAAAAAGACTGAAGCTGGTAAAGTTAAAGCTTCCCCAGAAGATGTTGCCAAATTCAGAAAACAATTGACCTCATTGGCCGATGTCTATGTTAACGATGCCTTTGGTACTGCCCACAGAGCCCACTCCTCAATGGTTGGTTTCGACTTGCCACAAAGAGCTGCTGGTTTCTTAGTGAACAAAGAATTGACTTATTTTGCCAAAGCTTTAGAAAACCCTGAAAGACCATTCTTAGCTATCTTAGGTGGAGCTAAAGTCTCTGACAAGATTCAATTGATTGACAACTTGTTAGACAAGGTTGACATCTTAATCATTGGTGGTGGTATGTCTTTCACTTTCAAGAAAGTTCTTGATGGTACTAAGATTGGTCAATCCTTATTCGACCAAGCTGGTGCTGAAATTGTTCCAAAATTAGTTGAAAAGGCTAAAAAGAACAATGTCGAAATCGTCTTACCAGTTGACTGGATCACTGCTGATGACTTCTCTCCAAATGCCAACGCTGGTGTTGCTACTGCTGCTGAGGGTATCCCTGAAAACTTACAAGGTCTAGACTCTGGTCCAGAATCTAGAAAATTGTTTGCTGCTGCCGTTGCCAAAGCTAAAACCATTGTCTGGAACGGTCCTCCAGGTGTTTTTGAATTCGAAAAATTCGCTGAAGGTACTAAGTCTTTATTAGATGCTGCCGTCAAATCTGCTGAAGCTGGTAACACCGTCATCATTGGTGGTGGTGATACTGCTACCGTTGCTAAGAAATTCGGTGTCGCTGACAAGCTTTCCCACGTCTCGACCGGTGGTGGTGCCTCTTTGGAATTGTTGGAAGGTAAGGAACTTCCAGGTGTCGCTTACTTGTCAAACAAATAACAGACTACCTCCAATCTTTAATTAAATACATGAGATAATCATACATGATTTTATGAATTCACACGCCTTGTAGTTACGGAATATTACTCTGATATAAACCCATCTTATTGTTGCTAGTGCAATTGCAGTAAAGTTTCTGGTCAAATGATATTGATAATTGATAATTGACAATTATATGGTTATGAGTTATGAATTCTTATATTGTTGCAAAATTAAAAACTCTGGAGAAAATTCAACTGAGCTGCCTAACCAAATCAAAAGAGATAAAGAGTGTGAAGAGAGAGAGAAGCATGGCTAGTTCTATGATTACTGAGAATAATCCGCCCATGCGTGAAGAGTCGATTGAATGTTCAGAACGAAAGCAAAGACTATCGATGAATACGAGTTCCTTATTCCATTCATTACTTAATGCCGAATTGCACAAGGTCGATCTGTTTGACGAGAACCATGGACAGCTGCACTCTCACGAGCATGATCTGTGCAAGATATCTACCACTAGAATGAGCAAGCGTGAGATCTACCAGATCAACTCGTCGATTAGGGCCATACAAAGAGATTTAGAGAACATCAAAGTGACTTCGAACTTTTCAAAGATTATGATATTGACCAAGATATTCGATGATGAACCCATAAACCATACTTTTAATGTAATCAAGTTTCTGCTTCTTTATAGATCAGACATTACTGTGATCGTTCAGCATGTGTTTGCTGATTTTCCAGGATTTAAGCAACTCCTTGAAGAATTTCCACACTTTGCTGAAAGGATAGAATTTTGGTACGTTAATAGATCAGTCCATCCACCTGATTATTACGATCTGGTCTTGTCATTGGGAGGGGATGGTACGCTACTATTTGCTTCCTATCTTTTCCAAAGAATATGTCCTCCAATTTTATCATTTTCATTAGGTTCTTTGGGATTCCTGACAGAGTTTGATATTGATGACTACAAATCAATCTTACAAAACACATTTGAGGAAGGTTATAAGTGCTCCATACGACTCCGATTTGAATGTGCCATTATGAGGTATAAAGACAGAACATCCCCTGATTCATCAACAATTAACTTCCCTATTCAGAGACATGAGTTTAGTTTCACTGTCTTAAATGAGGTGGTTATTGACAGAGGTCCAAACTCCACCATGACGGCCTTGGAAATATTCAACGATGATGAGAAGTTAACTACTGTTGATGCTGATGGGTTGATCATTTCGACACCAACGGGTTCTACAGCATACTCGTTAAGCGCTGGTGGATCATTGGTTCATCCGGAAATACCAGGGATTTTAATCTCTCCGATTTGTCCACATTCGTTATCATTCAGACCATTAATCGTCCCTGAACAGATGATCTTGAGAATCTCAGTGCCTTTGACAGCAAGGGTTACCGCCTGGTGCTCTTTTGATGGGAAGAACAGGGTCGAGCTAGGAAGAGGCGATTTTTTGACCATCACTACCTCCAAATATCCAATCACTCTCATAAACAATCCAGAAGAAAATATGAGAAATTCCTGGTTCTCGAGATTGAGCCAGACGTTGCATTGGAACGAAAGAAAAACTCAAAAACCAATGAAGGAAGCATTTTAGTGAAGTGATTTACCAGCATTTTGCCTTTTACACATTTTTACCAAACTCTATACTGCATATGATATCTAAATAGTACGATAAACCTCTCACAATCTCAAATTTCAATCTTGCTTGCCATTCTTAGATCCCATTTTCTATCTTTGTGTCGATTTCTATTTTGCATACGTCAAAACAAACGTCAACATTGAAAACTGAGAATCCACAAAAGGAGCTTGAGAGCAGAAAAAACACACAAATTTCCATGAATAACACTTCTGTTTCCCTTCATATGCCTAACATTTACCGATAAGATCAAAGCAAGATCAGACAATCGAATCTTACACTATATTCAACCATGTCGACATCAGCCATAAGCATCATCAAGGTGTACCAAGAGCCAAGTAACGTCAGCACCTCAATGAGCTCACCCAATGAGCTTCACTCTGCATCTGCAGCCATTTTTGATAGGACCTCAGGCGTCTCACACCAACCGAGTGCTGTTATTGAATCTCTGTATTCTCCCACCAAATCATTTGCTTCTTCGTTTTTGTTCAATAATATTGAGAATTTGCCAACTGCAGAGCAGAACGAAGATGTATCTCAAGTTACTGAACCTTCTGTTGTCCAAAGCTATGCGTTTATTAACTCAACTGATAACAAGCTGGCCAGTGGATTGGAGAGCTTTGGTGGAGGGTCGTTTTTCAGTATTCCGCTGAGGTTGTTCAGTTTGAGTAAAAAGAAAGATGTCTCTAGTTCTTCAGCAATGGATACAGTTTTGACTAGTGCTGAATTAGAAAACACACCTCTTGATATCATCAGTGACTCACCTGTTGGTAATCTAGTTCCAAAAGACACTATTGATGAATATTTGGAAGCAGAAGAAGAGAAAAACATGAAGGAAGAAGCTACGAATAATGCTGATGATGACGAACTGATTGATCCGATCTATGAAACTTATATTCGTTATGTCTATCATGCAGATGAAGCTAATTCTAGTGATGTGGTAATGGATGATGTTAACTTGACCAATGATTCTGGTGTATATGTTGTTGCTGATGATAATGATGATAATGAAAAGGATCAAGAAATGAGAGACGCTGTAACAAATGATCAAGGTATCATTGAGGAAGATGAATTTTTGCAAAGAAGCTCAACATTGTCAAGAATCAAGAGCAAGACCAAACTTTTTCTCAAACAGATCTCAGCTCATTATGAGAATGAAATTAAAAACTTCAACGAAAATAGTCTCAAACCAACCAAGAATGAGTTAAAGAGACGACTATCTGGATACAGTTTTAGACGTACTGCGTCAATCAAAAGATTCAGACTGGGTAGAAATTATGATGAAATTACAGAATATCAAGATAAGTCACTACGTAATACAGGTAAAGGCTTATTGGCTTTATTCGACTCATCTGAATTCAATCAAAGATTAGATCAAGGTTCGGTGAGTGCGAGAAGAGAGTATGATGATGAGAATGAAGAGACTGATGATGAGAACTATCACATAACATACAAATTGAACGGAGGTGTTAGTTATGATGAGTATGAACTTGAAAGATCCAAAAATAATATTGGAATCCATCCAATCAGGATGTTGAAAAAATTGAGTATCAAGAGACATAATTATCACAAAAATAATATCTACGATTCAGCTTTTTAAAACTTTTATGATCAATAAAATATAAATTAGACATTTGAATTGAGAGTTGAGAGTTGTGAATAATTTTTTTCTAGATTGAAACATAAAAATTCAGATGAAGCGACCTTTCCCTGGGTGATATTTCATCGCTAGAATTAGATATTACCGTTTGCTGTACATATATCACTTAAAAATGTGTTTCAACAAAAACGTAATTTTTCTTAACGAAATCCAATAAATTATAATTTATTGGTAAATCTTAAAATATCCATTAAAATATTACCAACCCTATATATATATATATAATATAATTTATTATATTATAATTGATTGTTTGATATTTATTCTCTTTCAAAAATATTTATCCAATATGATCAGCTAATTATATTAATATTTATTAATAATTAATTAATTAAATTCATGAGCTAATTATTGTATACAATTCTTAATACTTATAAGATGGCCAGAAACCAGAAAGGCTACATGAGTACTTTTGCAATTGATACAGTGGCTAGTTCAGGTGAAGAGAATCCTATCACTCTTTTTCTTAATAGCATCAACCACTAACGAGCTACGTGGTGAAACAAAATGCACAGAAGCGATGGCGATTTTTGGATTTATATGTCAAAAAAGTATATACACCATAACAAAGATATCAATTCAAAAATTAAGCTGTTATCCTGGCATTGATTGATTGAAATTAGCGTAAATCACACTAGTGAAGAAGATTGTGCAATAGCAAGACAATGGGTGATGCTGAAATCAAGGAAGACGTTGTAAATGCCGAAGTTGTGCCCAGTGGTGGTGACGATTCAATTATCGTCGATGAAGTAGTCCATGAGCCCACAGAAGAAGAAGAAGAGGAACCCAGCTCAGCTGTCATCGGAAGAAAGAAGAACATTGATGAAACAGAAAAGAAGGACAAGGATTTAGAAGAGAACAAAGAGAAAGAAGAGGGTGAAGAGCCCGAAGATGGAGAGCGAAAGAAAGAGAAAGGGGAAGAGAAAGAGAAAGAGGAAGAGGAAGAGGAAGAGGAAGAGGAAGAGGAAGAGGAAGAAGAAGAAAGTAAAGAGAGTGATGATGAAGAAGACGATCCGCCAATATTGAAATACTCCAGGCTCACCCAACTCCCCAAGGCATTCTTCCACGAGGAACTCATCTCAGCATCATTGATCACTGACAAGTTCTTTGTTTTTGGAACATCATCAGGACTTTTATACATAACTGATCTTCGTTATAAGTCTTTAGGAACCCTTCGGATCAGGAAGTCACCAATTCTGTCTATTGGTTATGATGGAGTGAACCACATCATTGCCGGCTCCATTGACGGGACGGTGATAATTGCACCATTAGACCAATTGCATACTCCTTCTAGCATCATTGCTTATGATTTGAAAACACCTATTTACTCCGTTGTGGTAAATGGGGTCTATAAAGATTCCAAGTCGTTCATTTACGGGACAAAAAATGGGGAAGTTGTAATGATTAGTTTGAATTGGATTGGATCTAAAATTGAAAAAGTTTTATATACAGGTGGCGAGGATAAACATGCGATAGTCAAGCTAGAAAAAATTGGAAATGTTTTAGTGTTTTTTAATGACATAGGGATATTTTTCATGTGCTTGAATAATGGATTTGATATTCTGTTGAAGTTGGATAAACCAAAATCTGTCAAAGACTATCCTAGTGAATTAATATGGCCTAAGTTGAACTTACAGGACAAGGATAGACTGATTATTGGTTGGATAAATCAAATTTGGAGTATAAAATTTGACGGACTGTACCCCACCAAAGATGAAGGTACACGATATTTGAGCTCTGCAATGTCAACTTTTAGTAAACCTACTCATAATTCTAATCACACGGATGACTTGAACATCATTGTTGAATATGAGTACACTTTAGAAGATTGTTTGATAGCAGGTATTGGATCATTCAAGGATGATTTGTTGATTGTTTTAACTGTTGATTTAGATTTGAAATTTGAGAATCCACCTGAGTTGAAGATAATTAATTGTTATAGAGATGAAGAGATTTCTGCTGATGAAGTCATGTTGAAGAATTTTTCGTATTTGAAAGTCAACGATTTACAATTAGGACAATTTGTGCATTTGTCCGATTATAAGTTTTTTTTAGTATGTTCTTACGATTGCATCGTTGCTGAAGAATTCAGTTTATTTGATCGCTATAAATTTATGGTTGAAAAGGAGAACTATTTGCAAGCCTGGGAGATCTCAAAAAGTTTGATAAGTTTGAAAGAAAGGGTAGAGATTGGGATCAAGCAAGTTGAAAAATACTTGAACGATGATAATTGGGAACAAACGGCAAGTTTCTTGAAACAAGTTTTAGATATAACCATTGATGTTGATAAATTTAAACAAGATGACGAAGATATTGATGTTTTCCTAGAGGAGAAATTAAACCAATGGAGTTGGATATTTTTGAAATCTAAAAAGTTTAAGGAATTAGCAACAATCGTACCTATCAATGAAAATTTGAAAGGGAATAAAGAGATTTATGACGAGATACTAGAGAATTTGATAAATACTGAGGATTTTGAAACCTTTTCTAAACTTATCAAGAAATGGTCAATTATGAATTATGATTCAAATCTAATCATTTCTGAACTTGAAAATTATCTGGAGTTCAATGATCAACCATCTCGATCTAAGAATGCTCCATTAATTTTCAGAAGATGTCTTGCAGAGTTATATCTTTTGAAAAACGATCCAAATTCATCAATTCCTAGTTTTATCAAATTAAAAGATCCTATAATTATCGATTTAATGTCCAAATATCATCTTCTCAACAAAAACATTGATAAATTACCAGATATAGCTGAAGTGTTGCTCAACCAAGATATAGATTCCATCACAACTAATAATAATATCAAAACACTTACTCAAATCAAGTTGTCCAACAATTCACTTCAAAAAACAGAACTGAAAATACAACCCCTCATCAGTTTGATCATTTCAACACAACATGAAATATCGATTCCGCTAACAATAGAGACACTAAATGATAAAAACTTGCAACCGATAACATTCCTTATCTTAAAAAATATAGCTTTCCCATCCCCTAAACCTTTAGCACCATCGTCATCACAAGAGCAACCAGCTCCTATTCAAACTATCATTGAAAATGAACTTGTTCAACTATATCCACAATACTCACCGCGAGATTTCCTCTCATTTTTGAAAAAACATAACAACTATTCGATAGAATCTGCTCTGTCTATCACACAAACCCATAAGATGTACAAAGAACTCGTGTATCTTCTTGGAAAAATTGGAAATTTCAAAGATGCAATGAATATAATTATTGATGAATTGAATGATGCAGAATACGCAATTGAATTTGGAATGATTTATGCTAAGACCAATCCTGAAATATGGGAGATCTTTACAAATCGTGGAATCCATAAATCAAACTTCATCAAAGTCATAATTGAACACATTGGTGTTTTGTTTAACGTTGACGTATTACAAAAAATTCCGCGAAGTGTTGAGATTGTGGATTTGAAGAAATCATTGATCAGAATCTTGAAGGATAATGAAGTGAGTTTGATTATACACGGTAGGATATTGAAGATTTTGCAGGATGAAGGGATATCTGTTAGTGACGAACTGAATGTGTTAAGACTCAAGGGTATTAAGGTTGATGGGTTTGATGAAGCTTTAATGGCAAGTGATGTGGGAAATGAGAAGTTCAGGCTGAAAAAAAATGGAGAATTGACTCGATTGGAGATTTAAGAACATAAAAGAAAGTTGAAACCAACGCTAATGCGATCTGTGTACTAAGAACTGCATAATACTCAAATTAATGACACCCATTTTCTTTTTCCACCTAATTTCCACTATCTCATCTCATCTCGTAAAAAAAAAATAATTCACAATAAACTATTCTGAAACTATACGAAAAATCAACAAGTCGATGTCACGCAACGGGCCACACACGACGGCATGGCGCTCACATCAAGATCTGCATACACTCAAATCACGTCTTTTCCCCTCTCATCGTCAGCATAAAAGCAGTCAATCATATCCATCACATGCACTCAATTACACACTCATGAAATCTCAAACCATAGGAATGACCCAAATGAAAGGATACTTAACCAAACAGCGACTTCCACACTCTATGGTGATTACTGCACAGCTTATTGCATTACAGCACCGTTTATACCGATTGAAATACGTCCAGGAGGAAGATGAACTTAGCAGTACTAGTGCCAGTGGTGAAAACAAGCTGGCATTAGGGGCTACAGTTGTGGAAGATGTACTAGAAGAAGCAGGAGCGGATCACATGGAGGAAGTTTTGAGACTGTCTATATCTATGGCAATGATCCGATTTGTTAATGGGATTCTTGATCCTCAACAACAATCTCAATTCACTATTCCGTTGACCGTTTTGGCAAAAAAGATTGGGTTGCCTAATTGGTTTGTAGAGTTGAGACACTCTGCTACTCATAAGGAACTTTCAAGTCTTGAAATGTTAGAAATTGCACTGGATGAAGCTGTTGAATGGTTGTTTGTGAATTATTGGACGAAGTTGGACGAAAGAGCCGAGGACGTTGGAGTCGAAGAAGAAAAGGAACCAAAGGACTCAATAGAGGAAGATAAAGAGAAGTTGGGAAGAGAGATTCAGGAGTTATTCAAAGGGTATAGACGGGTGATAAGGGATAATGATTTATTAGTCGATTTTAAGAAAGTTGGGGCTGAAGGGAAGAAGGAACTTTATTGGAATGTTTGTGAACAGATCTGTAAAAAGTTCGATGATGATAAAATGGTGTTTATGGAGATGTTTCTGAAGTTTCTGTTGAAGTACAAGTTTCAAAGAGGGTTTTTGCTATACACTGGGTTTTTCAAATATTTGTATGAGGTTAGGGTTGATGTTATTGTGAACGTTGTTGATTGCTTGTTAAGAAAAGTGCACGATTTCGAAGTCGGTATTTCAAGGATGGATGCTGATGTGTTGAAAGAATATGAATCATGGATCCAATGGATAGTTGTGAATAATTTAGAAAAAGTTAATGATGATGACAAGTTGAAAGTTGTTAATGTGCTGAAGAAGTTCAAAGTGGGCCACAGCTCAGTGATACTGAAGAAGATCGGGGCCATTGATACAGAAGAGAAGAAGAGAAAATATGACGATATTGATGTCGATTCATTAGTTTTAGATGCTGAAGTTTTGAAGAAAAGAGTGAGGAAGAGTGATGTTAAGATCTTCACAAGATGTGAAGATTGGGAACCAAAGGCATTTGGTATTGCATAAGACAGTTAATAGGTAAATAGATGAATCCCATCTATTAGTATGATACCAATATACAATCGTTCTACAAGCTGAATTAAATAAGTTAAATTAAATCACACAAATATTATCTATAGACTCAATCAGACATCCTAGGAAGGTCAAATGGCGGTCACCGACATACGAAAAGTAGGTTCGATTGTATGCTACCGTGGAAACTGCGAATGTTTAGGAATTTATCATCACCTTGAGTATAAACAATGAAACAACCTTGTTTCAGTGTGTGATCATATTCGTATAATCAGAACATATTGAGGAAAATGCAAGCTATTTGAACCAATAGTTAGTACTAAGGACATTAATTGGATGAGACAACTCCACTCAGTATTGTTTGTTACTGGCTAGTAAAAGTCTGTATGGCTCAAGTGATAAATCATCTTGATTAGACGTGATAGCATCCCAACTCGTCATGGTCGAAGTCGGACTGGGAAAGAAGGTACAACGTTATCATCATCGTGGGTTGTCGTTTTAAGTCCATGAGAACTCACATATTGTAGTTGAATCACACTCTAGAACTGTACAATTACAGCGGGAAAGTGTTGATGAAGAGGTAAGAAAAGGAGTAAAAAGAAAAATTTTCAGCTCTTTTATAAGCGAATTTTCGCGAATGGCTAAACATTAGGGCTTTAGCTAGAGATAATTACCAGGGCTTGTAACTATCACTATATCAATAATAAGTTGTAACGTTACCGTTAACTATTAACTCTTAACTCTTATTGTCATTGCTATTATTAAGACCCAGCCACTATTATGGACATTCTGACACAACGAGCGGGCGAGTCGCTCTTCTACAAGCAGTTCTGCGCAACGGCGAATGCAGCCACGATCCTTGACAGTGCCGTCACACTCACGAGCATGGGGACCTATGACGGAGCCACGAGGCCGTTGCCCTTTGTGTGTGTTCTGACCAGGCTGCTGGAACTGAGGCCACAAAGGGATATTGTGGAGTTCTATGTGTCACAGCACCGGTTCAAGTACCTGAAGCTGCTGGGGCTCGTGTATCATCGACTCGTGTTCAAAGACAAAGCGTATCTTAAAGGCGTTGAAAGCGAAGAGGACTACAGGAAAGTTAGGGTATTTGACGGAGAATATGCCTTGTCGTACATGGACGAGTGCATGGACAAACTCCTGAACGAGGGCGAGTACCTGGGGTTTGTTCTCCCTCAGTACGTCAACTAAGTATAGGTATCTAATATCAATCAGCATCAATGAACATTCATTACATTTCCAGTACACAGTAACACCGTAACAGTTTAAATCCCAATCATAGCCCACGGGCCCTCTTTACCCTTCTCTCGTCGCCTTCCGCCCTTCTCTTCTCGCCCTTCACCACGCTTCTGGCCCCAACACCGCTTAGACTCACGTCCAGGTTCAGTGTGTCCGGCAGCACGACTCCCCTGATGGTGCTCCCTCTAACACTGATGAACGACACCGCCACCGGGTCCCTGTGCTTCAGTGTCATCGAGGCCTTCTTCAACGTGATGTTCATCGCCGGCGAGACCGTCGCCAGCGTCCCCTGAATCGTCGTGCCGTTCTTCAGCTCGACGCGCACGCGTTCATTCGTAAGCTCAGTGAGGAACTTTGTGAGCTTCATCTGATTAAAAGGGAGTGAGGAAGTGTTGAGTGTCTGATATAGTGATTACTATTATTTGTTTTTTTTTGTATAGTGGAAAAAAATTTGCCTTCTTGAAGAGCAATAGCCGAACAAAAGCATCGAAACAATGCCTCAAATCACACTTCAATCCCGCTCCAAAGCGATCAAATCGCAAAAATTGCAGATTGTATCTTTGGAAGATCTCACCGCCCAAGTCTCACGCCAATCGAAGCTCTCATCATCCCGTTTGCGCTTCACCGACCCAGACACCAAACTCCCAATCACTGACAAAACCGACATCAATTCCTTACAAACCATCGCAGTCAAGGATTTGGGTCCACAAATATCATGGAGAGGTGTGTATGTGATTGAATATCTCGGTCCTATCTTGATCCATTACTTGATTTACACTTATGTTGCCGATTCTCCTGCAAAATACTCACTTATTTTCAAATTAAACATGATTCATTACATCAAGCGTGAATTTGAAACTTTGTTTATTCATAAGTTTAGCAATGCCACTATGCCATTGTTCAATTTGTTCAAGAATTCTGGTCATTATTGGGCTCTTGGTGGTAGTTTGGCATTGATGTATTTAGACATTGGAAATTTGAACATTGAATACTTTTCAGGATCTAATATCAAACAATATGCTTTAGATTTTTGGATTTTCTCTGAATTTTTCAATTTCATCACACATACTCAACTAAGACTTCTTGGTGATAAATCATTGGCTTTGGGTAAACCTAGAGAAGCTCCAAAAGGTGGATTTTTCGAAATTTTTACAGCTCCAAATTACACATTTGAAATTTACTCTTGGTTATGTGTTTTCATCTTGAATCCAAATTTGTTCACTTTAGGATTTTGGCTTGTTGGAACAGTTCAAATGTATTTCTGGGCTGTTAAAAAAGGAAATAAATATGGTGGTAAAAAGAAAGCATTTTTGATTCCATTCATCTTTTAACATTGATCTACAAAGACAAAGATTGAAAATCACTAACATCCAATAAATAAAATCAGAATATATACGTCACTTTGTAAGTCTTCCAGGATTATTATCGCTAGTTTATATCAAAATCAGGATTTTCCTGAAGGTAATAAGTGTATCCACCGACCTAGTTTTTCTTAATATTGTGCTAAACAGAAAGAGAGAACATGAATTAGGAAAAGATGAACTCCAACTAAAGTCATGATAAACGATCTACATCTTCAATTCAGCAATTTATAATTATATTATGACTTCTAAAAACATAGTGAAAACTAATTAAACAAACAACTTCAACCCAAGAAACACAACTTATTTTTTACTAACTTCAGTTTCTAAAACAACAGGTGCTTCAACTGTTGCACTTTGATTCCATTCCTTTAACTCCAATTCATGTTCACGTTCAATAGCATACTTGACCGCTTCCAGAACGTTTTCACAAATATGTTTTGGTTTATACTTTGGTATCGTACCGTCTTGGTAAACACCAGTTTTGACAAGAATTGAATGCCATGAAGCATCATGAGAATTGGCAAATCTGATATCGGATTCAGGTGTATCACCAACAAAATAAACAGTTGAAGCAGGTGGCAAATCCAACGTTAGTTTGTTCTTAATGGTTAAAATTCCATCATCAGAATCATCATCTTCGAAATCCGAATCCAGTTCAGTTTCACTGTCAGAAAAGACAGAGTTTCCTATCTCTTTAAACTTATCAACATGTTCTTCCAACACATCTTTTCTCCAATTCGACAACACTTTATTGGCATATCTGAAAGTACCACGCTGTGGTTTACCGAATCTAGTAACTTGTAATTCCATACCAGTGTGTTCTCTGTATAATGCAGCAATGGAAACTTGTAGAGCACCCATACCATATCTTGATAGATTGTAGTCTGTGGCCCAAACGAAATCTGAATGTGCGAAATAAATACCTGGACCTTCATCGTAAGTTTCTGATACCGTTCCCATTTGACCATTCTTTGAAAGTAACAATTCCAAAATAATCTGTTGATCAACAGCCCAGTTTCTAGAATCGGCAAATACTAAAATAGCATCAATCTTAATTTTACTGAAGTCCACGTCTTTAGCACAAGCCAATTCTTCTTCTGTTAACTTATGATAAGGGCTCACGGAAGGATTCCATTTCATGACATCCAATGGAGTGTAAACATTCTTGAATCCATACTCTATAGCAACGTTTCTGCATGCATCACCAACACCACCAACAACTAAAACACTCTTATGAATGGACACCAAATCTTTCATTGGAGTATGTCCTTGAATGACTTGATCTTTGGTGACTTCAATATCCAAACGTTCACTTAGCTCTTTACATCTGGCACCTTCTGAACGACCACCACCATTCGTCACAAAAATGTATGGGACTTTGATGTTATATTTGTTTTCACCATTCAACATTTTCAAAGCCTCTTTTGCTTCTGGAATGGTTTCTGGACCTCTGACAATAACACCGTCAATGTCGAATGCAAAAGCGTATGAGGCGATACGCTGGTGGTTGATCACCTGTTTTGTAACTCTTTTTGAACCGGATCTGGACAATGATGAACCGTCGTTGCTTATCGATGATAACTTGGATAATCCCATACCAGACCATTGATCAGATAACGATATGGATGAGACACGCTGTTTTCTGGTTAGCGGTTTCAGCTCATCAATGCCATCATTGTTAAGAAAGGAGGAAGAGTTCTTCTTTAAAGCGCCGCCTGGAGAGGAAATTGGGGTTATTTTATCACTCATGTTGTTGTTTTGAATCTTTTGTTTTAATTTTTAGTACGAAAGTGGAATATCAAATCAGCAAATTTGGTTGTTTATAAAACTTTTGAAGCAGAACATGAGAAATTGAGAAATGCGTGATGGCGTCATTTATGAGGATTATGTCAGCGGTGAGCTAATTGCGAACTTTTAGAACTTTTTGGAAACAGTTGGAAAGAAACGGTGTCTAGGAAGGTCCTTCTCGAGCGGTAAGTTGGAACTCTTTGAGATATATTGGAAGATAACAGGTGGAGAAATTGTGTACTTGAAAAGTGTTGGTTTTAACTGTTGTCATTAATGTTATTGTTATCTATACATCCATTCACCCCTTGTCTTCTAATCTCCGATGACGTAATTGCTCTTTCATCTTTCATTTTTGGTCTAAAATTCTTTTTAGCAACAATTCTGATTTGCACAATGACGTAATAGTGAGAAACAAGAAACAAGAAAAAAATTGAATTTTATTATCGGTTGGGGCAGTGCTACTCGCAGGTCACTGATGTCTGGATGCTGAAGTCTTATCGGTATGCACTATGTATGATGGAGGTTCGGTTTTGGAGAGTGTTTCTTTTCACAAGAGATTGAGCATGAGCACCAATGACCACAGTCAATATTGTTTGTGAGTGCGCAGCCATAGAATGCCAACTGGGCCATTGCTCCCGTTTCAACCTCTTTAGCGGTACCATGAAATAAAAAATTGATGTGAGATGTTAGGATCTGATTAATTGTAGTCGGAGATTTCTTAATCAACAGTCGTATTCTAATCATACTGTTTGAGACGTGATACTTCATCGCATGATCTGATACTACTACGGGTCTCAAATATAGATATGAAAAGCTAAATGAATCAAGACCCTGAAACTTAAGAGATTTAGGTACCACGTTTCTTTTATAAGGTGTATCAAGTTTTGACGCATGTCAGGTGGGGGGTGTGCAGCAGATCCCATGTTTAAAGGTTACTAAACTAAGCATCGTCTAGGACCGAAGCTTAACAAGTGTTACGACACTGGAGACTCGACACTAGTCAGTATTAATATTACTGTAGATTTTACCTCATTTATGTACTTTTCTACTGATGTTGTACAATAATCATGTCAAACAAGCCAAATATTAGATGACAGCCATAAGCCGCAACTCTTGTAGATTTTGATTGAAATGCACGATGCACATTGTACCTGCTTCTTTCACCAGCTGATTATGGATCAAATATCTATGCAATTTGCTATTTGACCAATTAGCTAATATCCCATCTCATTTCATGACACAAAAAAACGTCCCTCGAGAATCTCGCCATGTGCTTGATTGGAAATTATATAGAATTTCAACGAACAAAAACTCTAGCCACTATGAACCGACAGAACGTGCCCCCTTACATGAAGGACCTGGAAAAGTATATATAAACTCTCACTGCTCGCATTCTTTTTGCCTAAGTATTAACCATCAACCACTCCACAGAGACATGACCACTATGAAAAACAATAACCGACCATGCCGACTTTTGGACATGATCTTGAGCTTCGCTGTTCTTACAATGTTGGCAATTTATGGTTATGCACTTGGTACTCAGCGCAAAGAAGTGCTGTACAGTGACCCACAAAATTTCAACCTTAAAGTCTACGGCCACAATATCCGTTATGATTCAGCCAGCACATCAGGTAACGAAAGACCATGGAGTGAAAGAAAATACGAGATCGCAGAATCAATCAGATTCAACAGTTTTGGCTCATCATTTACCATCGTGTCTTTACAGGAGGTTTTACATCACCAATTGATTGACATCTTGTCATTGTTAAACGAAAATGGGGGAAATGACTGGAATTCTTATGGTGTAGGAAGATCAGATGGGAAAGAGGCCGGTGAATATTCTCCTATACTTTACAGAGACTCACAATTTGAGATTGTTGAAGGTGGTCATTTCTGGTTAAGTGAAACACCTGACGTTCCATCAAGAGGTTGGGATGCAGATCAGGAAAGAATTGCTACATGGGTTAAATTCAAACCTGTTGACAAAACCGATGCACCAAATGTGAATGTTTTTAACACACACTTCGACCATATTGGTGTTGTTGCTAGAAAGGAATCCGCCAGGTTGATCTTGAAAAGAGTTGGATTAATCAATGAAGGTTACACTTTCATCACTGGTGATCTCAACAGTGAAGAACATCAAGAAGGTTATGTCGAATTCACCAAAACGTTTAAAGACTCCAGATACAACGCCCGTAACTCGTATGGATACAAAGAAACCTTCACAGGGTTCAACAACGAGGCTCCTAAAGTGATTGATTATGTGTTCATGGATCCAAGTTTGCAAGAAGCCGAGTCTTTTGCAGTTTTGTCGAGTCATTTCGACGGTATCTGGTCTAGTGATCATCGTCCTGTTTTAGTAGAGATGGTCATTTGATAGAATGCACCGCATACCCGTTTAGAAATCAACAACAGTAAAGAATGTCAGCTAATCGTTAGCCCTCTACTTATTAAAGGAATCTTTTGAGCTAGGGCCTGTATAGAGCTGAATATCGCAAATATCGAAACGAACGGTAGCACGCTGTTCTTTTTCAAACATAATATATGAACTAGTAGAACCGTGGTTAAGTTTGTATAAGTTTTTTTCCTTTATTGATGTTTGGGAAAAAAACACAAGTCGTTTGTTTACATTTCGATTTTTTTATAACAATACCAGAACAAATAACAATGTCCTTACAAACGGCAGAACGCGTTCTCAAACTAGCATGGCGTCAAGTGAACCGCGACAATAACGAAGGGTTTATTCATGCGAAGGACTTGCCGTATCTTATGACGCTGATCGACCAGATCTTGAACAGGACTCTACTCAATGAGACAGGAGTGAGGATAATCAGGGAATATGCCCGAAATGACCCCACGAAAAGATTGTACCTCAAAGATTTTGGAAAGGTGTTCCATGGACTAGTTGGTGTTGAGTTTGAGAAGGCGATAGAATTGGTGGGTGATGTGGATCTGCGTGATAAAAGTAATGGGAAGATGAAAAGGTTTGATTATAAAAAGTTTGAACGTGACCCTTTTAGTGATGATTCAGTCGGGTTAATAAATAGATCAGTAGGAAGCTCAGCGAAAGACTTTCAGACAGAATACCGTAAACATGAGAAATTGAACGAGATCAAAGAGGACGAGATCTTATATCGTGATTCGATCATCAAGAAACTTGAAAAGAACCAAAATGTTACAGAAAAACAGGAAAAATTGATCAAAGAGCTGCGCATCCAGAACGATTCTTTAGAACAGGACGTGATATACCGTGATCAAATAATACTGTCTAAGCAGGATGAACATGATAGACAAACCCAGAAGCTTAAAGACCTTGAATTAAAATTTGAAAGATTAGAGAAAGAATTAATAATTTATAAAAACAACTCCAAAGTTTCAACTTCCAAACTGAACGAAGAAAAGAGCGATTTCAATAAAGCGTTATTGTTTAAAGTTAAAGATCAACAAAGCCTTATTAATGAGCTTCGAAAAACAATCAATGAAAAGAAGGAAATCATCGTCACCAAACCAGTCTACATCACCAGAGAGTCATCCCACCATATAACCAATAGCATCTTTGGTGTCAAGGGAATAGAGAGGATGGTCCCCTTTGTTACAAGGATATCACATAATCCAACCCTGCTTCTCATCCTTGTCATGTTAGCGATATCAATCCTGGGTTTGAAACACATGAATTTTGAATGGAAGAACAATATCATTGAAAGAATCATAAACGATACTGAGATAGATTATGATTTTTACAACCTGGGTGACATTGAATCTGATCTCAAGTTTATTTAGCTAGTTGAAGCGCATTGCATTCCACAATCAAATATAAAAAATTGGTGATAGATCTCATATAGCTAGAGTTTATGAATTAACGAAACTATATTTTCTTCTTGTAGATGACAACTCACACTAAACTACATCATAACAAAGATACAATACAAAAATTCAAACTTTAACCATATAACCAAAAGTCCTGTCTCATAACATCACTTATTAAAATTTCTAACACAGAAACAAAAGGCTTTCAACAACAACTTACCAATATCATTATTTCCGTTATTACCACCATGATTCTGCTGTTGGTTATAGTGATTATTCTGCTGTTGATAGATTGGTTGTCCTTGCTGTTGATAGATTGGTTGTCCTTGCTGCTGATATTGTGGTTGTCCCTGTCCAACGTAAGTATTTGATGGTTTACTAGATACCCCAATTGGAGGCAACTGGAACCATTCTTGGGGGATTCTCCCAGATCTTAAGTCAACAACAAGGACACCAGTATTATGCTTATCTATTCTACACTGGAACCCAGCTTCTAGACATAACTCCTCCACTGCTGGTTTCAATTTCGCAACTCCATTCTTGGAATGTAGACCTTTTCCCACAATGACTTCTAATTTCGATTCGTTTCTTTGTGAACCAGCTGCCATTCTTGTCTTCAAAACATAAAGAGCCTCTTTGATATACAGACCATGCAAGTCAATCTCATTGGAGTCACTGTCTGCGTTATTCTCAATAAAGACGTATTTGGCTGCCTGGAAGTTATAATCATCAGAGACAGCCAACTGTTGTTTAGCCTGCTCTGACAATTGTTTCGCACGATTCCCATCACCAGCTTTGAACGCTTCCTGGGATTGATGTGATAACTGTTGCTTTTTCTTAAATGCATCGTCAGCTAAGGCCCTTAATCTTTTATATTCTCCATCAGACACATGGTTATAATCCCTCTCACCACCACCTTTTATGTGTTAGTTAATGTGCGGTCTTCAAATAATCAAACAATACAGACCTGATAAGAGACCTCCACGCTCTAGAATCCCCGTAGCACTCATTTTTAGTCTTTGGTTAAGCACTTGGTGTATTTGGAACCGATTGAAGTTTCAGTTGAAATTCAGCTCTCGGGGTATCAAAACTTTTAAAACAAAAAAGTAAACAAACAATAATTGACACCAAAATGATAAAAAGAACACTAGAAACCTCTCGTAAGAAAAAACTAGTTATCAGCGTATAATATTACAAAGAAACTAATGAGAGCTCAGAAGTATGAAGTATACAAAATGTGTTAAAGTCAACATTATCCATCCTCCAGATATGCTCTAGGAAGAGCCGAAGAAGTCCACATGGGGAGGTGATTTGATTTCTATACAGATCAGATCTTGTCTATCTATAAAAGTTTTCAGATGCTCATGAAATTTTTTTCGAACTGTTGGAACTTTTTATACTGTACCTGATCAGTGCAATCAATGATTTTTCGTGTTTCTTCTTTGATGAACCTACCTACTTTTCTGAGAGTTCTTTTTGCTTTTACTTGAGCAAATAGCTTACCAATCTTTACCAATTGCTCATTATGATATTGTTTCTCCTTTCATCTGTTTTCCACAATCACTTCGCATCTCTGTAAGACTTGCTAATGATTCTTAACCACTTTCAGTTTCACTATTACACCCAACATTTTAAACAATTTGCACTCTTCTATTGCAATTATACCATCACTTCAGAAGCAAGAAAGACATGAAGACTCATCTCGATTTCAATTTTCACCACGGAACCCAAATGTTTTCATTAAGGATCAATGTTGTTGCTTGCAGGTTATCATAATTACTGATTTCATAATTTTTATTTTAGCGAGATCAACTTTGCTTTTTTACTTCCTACTATGACTGAATCATGGATAATACTCCGTTATGAATGAATTGCGGATTATGCGAGTACAATTCTGTAGTAAACTCTCCTGCAACATCGGGTAGCTATTTTCTAGTTTGTTTAAACTTTAGATGAAGGTGACACACTATTTTAGGGCTTTATCTCTTTTATTGTTTTAAACATCACGTGATATCATATAGGGCACAATGTAATACTGGACCGTCACTTTCGAGAATTGGTATACACCACAGAAATAACAAACAACTTCGCGAAATTCTTTATTTACAGTAAGTACTAAAGTAAAAAGTGAAAAATTTCCAACTTCTTTTCTGTTTAAGTATCCAACCAACATCGACAAAAATGGCCAAATCAACTCCAAAACAGTATGTCCATCAATTCCAGTACCAGAATAAGTTCATTGTGTGAGATCCAATCCACTCTGATCTGTTTCTTTTTAGTGCTCACTTGTTTGAATCAATCGATTGATAAAGTATTCTCTTTACTCCATCGTTGTATTCCCTTCAAACTTGTGATTTTATTCCTTTAGCTTTGTGCTATGGCATTTGTTGTCAAACCTTGCTATGACTAAGGAAGTAGAAGGCATGGGTTTTCATAGCTTGTGAAATCACGATGAATTTACCAATCACGGTTTCTACACAAGTCTATATTTCCTCTGTCCTTACTCTAGATTTTTTACATTTCTTTTTAGATTATGTTAACAGTCAGAGTGAACTAAAAGAAATCGTTGAATGAGTGGTATCATGTCAATGACTTTATTCCGATAAATTTCCACACTATCAAAATATAATACTAATATCATTTTCTTCCCAGAGTTATCTCTGCTGAACAAGTTTTCGTTCCAGAATCTCAAATCAAAAAAGCCACTGCTACCGCTAAAGCTTCCAAAGCTGCTGTTGCTGAAAAATTAGCCCGTAAGAAGGTATGTGAACTCCCTTTTCTCATTCAGTGATTCCTTGCGCGATTTCATAGTGATGATAACTACGTTTTAAACTGGCTAGCTTCGTCGATGATGCCTGTTTGTTAACCATCTTTCGGGACTGATTATGATTTTTTTTGCAAGATATCCATTGAATAACTCTAATAGAGACCACAATACTAACGAATCAACTAGGCTAACCAAGAAAAAAGACAAGCTATCTTTGCCAGAAACGCTGCTTACGAAAAAGAATACTTCGAATCTGACAGAGCTATCATTGAAGCTAAACGTGAAGCTAAAGCTGCCGGATCTTACTACGTTGAAGCTCAACACAAACTAGTCTTTGTTGTTAGAATCAAAGGTATCAACAAAATTGCTCCAAAACCAAGAAAGGTTTTACAATTGTTGAGATTGACCCAAATCAACGCTGGTGTCTTCGTTAGAGTCACCAAAGCCACCTCTGAATTGTTGAAATTGGTTGAACCATACGTTGCTTATGGTTACCCATCCTTGTCCACTATCAGACAATTAGTCTACAAACGTGGTTACGGTAAGGTCAACAAACAAAGAATTCCATTGTCTGACAACGCCATCATTGAAGCCTCTTTAGGTAAATACGGTATTGCTTCCATTGAAGATTTGATTCACGAAATCTACACTGTTGGTCCAAACTTCAAACAAGCCAACAACTTCTTATGGCCATTCAAATTGCCCAACCCATCTGGTGGTTGGGGTGTTCCAAGAAAGTTCCAACACTTTATCCAAGGTGGTTCTTTCGGTAACAGAGAAGAGTTCATCAATGCTTTGGTCAAAAAGCAATTGTAAGCTGATTGATCTGTGCTTCACTGTTGTTTAGCGTAATAGATTGTTCTTCTCCTCGCTCTGTATATTATTAGTTATGTTGTAATGTTATCCTTTTGAAATTTTTTTTGTAGTAATTGAATCAAAACTCCGAAATACTCCAATGAAACATGCTAAATTCATCAATTTTTACGCTAAAAGGGTTGAAAAAAGGGCCCTCCACTGCTTAAAATAGCACATCACGTGCCATAATGCACCCTGAAGGTCGGAAATTCCTAATTGAGTATTAATTAAAGCACAGTTATGCATTTTTTGAGGCCGCAACATTTATCTGTCAAACAAGAGAAAAAAAAAGATCTGATACAAAAAACTAGTTAACCGCTGATTCGATAATTATTACGAACTCGCTCCAGTCGTCGCTCCGGTACGCACATAATACACCACCCCCCAACAGAAACGTTGAAAACATGTCGCTTGCTCTTATGGACCAGGCGGCGTTTTTCCAGCTCGTCAAGGCCCAAAATTACGACGAACTCGAGAGACTCAGACTGGAGGTCCTCAATGAGGTCAATTTCAAAGAAAACGAGATCAAGCTTTTGCAAGAGGTCGAACAACAGAATCTCCAGTCGATGAAAGAGATGCATGTGGTGGTCACCGCCATTGCTGAAGGGGATTTGACCAAGAGAGTGGGCACCATACACGATCTCCAGATCAGACCAGATATTGTCTCAGATTTACAAATATCCATCAATCTTATGGCTGATAGATTGCTTAATCACTCTGAGCAAGTGCTGCAGCTGGCTAACACTGTGTCAAATGGTGAACTAGGTGGCCAGATCAAATACAGCGAGAAGGATGTCATGGTGCAAGGTGTATGGAAGTCACTTTCTGACAATATGAACACAATGGCTTCAAACTTGACAAATCAGGTCAGAGAAATTGTTGAAGTCGTGAGAGGCGTCGCTAATGGTGATTTGTCACAGACAATAAACTTCCAAGCCAAAGGTGAAATTTTGGAGTTGCAAAACATTATAAATACAATGGTTGCGCAATTGAAAATGTTTGCGTTTGAGGTCACAAGAGTTTCCAGGGAGACCGGAGTTGAAGGTCGTCTAGGAGGCCAGGCTGTGGTGATAGGTGTTCGTGGTATTTGGGAAGAATTAACTGACAATGTTAATGCTATGGCTATGAACTTAACAAATCAAGTGAGAAATATAGCTGCCGTCACCACAGCTGTTGCACACGGTGATTTATCTAAAAAGGTGACTGCTGATTGTAAAGGTGAGATGCTAGACTTGAAATTAACTATAAATGAGATGGTGGACTCTTTACAGACATTTGCGTTAGAGGTTAATTCTTTGGCAACCGATGTTGGTATTAAAGGTATTTTAGGCGGTCAGGCGGTTGTCACCGGAGTTGAAGGTGCATGGAAAGATTTGACTTATAATGTGAATGCGATGGCCACCAATCTAACAAATCAGGTGAGATCTATTGCGACCGTTACCACAGCTGTTGCCCATGGCGATCTATCACAAAAGATTGTCGTTGAAGCACAAGGTGAGATATTGGAATTGAAGGAGACTATTAATAAGATGGTGGATTCTTTACAATTATTCGTTAGTGAAGTCTCTAGGGTTGCTAAAGATGTCGGTATTGATGGTAAATTGGGTGTTCAGGCTCAAGTTTCCGATGTTGATGGGTTATGGAAGGATATCATCACCAATGTCAATGTGATGGCCAACAACTTGACATCGCAGGTGAGGGCATTTGCTGAGATTACAGCCTCAGCTACAGATGGTGATTTCACTAAACTCATTACTGTTGAAGCTTCTGGTGAAATGAACACTTTGAAGACAAAAATTAATCAAATGGTTTTCAATTTAAGAGATTCCATCAAAAGAAACACCGATGCAAGAGAAGCTGCAGAGTTGGCTAATAGTGCTAAATCTGAATTCTTGGGTATTTTTTCTCACGAGTTAAGAACCCCATTCAATGGTATTTTAAACTATACACAATTGACTTTAGAGACTGACTTGACGCAATATCAAAGAGAAATGTTATCAACGGTCCATAACCTAGCAAATTCATTGTTGACAATCATTGATGACATTTTAGATATCTCTAAAGTTGAAGCCAACAGAATGATCATTGAAGAAGCCGATTTCTCACTCAGAGGCACAGTTCTTGGTGCTTTAAAAACTCTTGCCGTTAAATCCATCGAAAAGCCATTAGATCTCATTTATGAAGTTGACAACACTTTCCCTGATTCGTTAATTGGTGATTCATTTAGATTAAGACAAGTTATTCTCAATTTAGTTGGCAATGCGATTAAATTCACATCAAAGGGTCATGTTAAATTAACAATTTCAAGAGCAACAGAATCAATTGAGACAATTATTGAAAATACGACAACTAATTCCAATTACACAATCTCCCCTCCAGATCCTCATATTTCTGTTCCAATCAGAGAAAGGAATAGAATCAGTCTACAATTCTGTGTCAGTGATACAGGTATTGGTATTGCACAAGATAAATTAGGATTGATTTTCGAAACATTTACCCAAGCAGATGGCTCAACAACAAGAAAATTTGGTGGTACTGGTCTTGGATTATCAATCTCTAAAAAATTAATTCATTTAATGGGTGGTGAAATTTGGGTGACTTCTGTTTTTAAAGAAGGCTCTAAATTTTATTTCACCGTGAATGTCAACGTTTCTAATCACGTTTCTATCAAGAAGGATGACATTCTTCTCACATTTAACCTTCATAATATTCTATTCATTGCAACTCAACATACTGAACAGGAAACAAAAAAGATTCAACAAGATTTACTTGAATTAAACCTTAGACCAACTGTTGTCACTGATATTTCTGAAGTAGTTGTTGCAGAACAAAGCAAATTTGATGTGATTATTATCGATTCTTTGGAAACTGGTAAGCAGTTGAGAGATGTTTCATCAATAAAATACATTCCTTTCGTGTTGCTTACCAAGGATACCATCGAGTTGAAAATGAGTGAATGTTTAAACATCTTGATTCAATCTCACGGAAACACCCCATGTTCGAGATTAGACCTTGCAGGATATTTGAAACCTGCGTTAGAATCCCGTATCGTTCCCAATGAAGACGAAACATTACAGAAGTACTCAATCTTACTTGCTGAAGACAATTTAATCAACCAGAAACTGGCTGTTAGGATCCTTGAGAAGTACGGACATGATGTTTTTGTCGTTAAAAATGGTCAAGAAGCAGTGATAGAGGTTCAAAAACGCAAATTTGATGTTGTGTTAATGGATGTGCAAATGCCTATAATGGGTGGTTTTGAAGCTACTGAGATGATTAGAAAATGGGAAAAGACAGTGAATCCAATGAATCCAGTCAGCATTAGGGTCCCTATCATTGCATTGACTGCGCATGCAATGTTGGGCGATAGGGAGAGATGTCTGAAGCACCAGATGGATGAGTATATTTCGAAACCATTGAAACAAAATCTGTTGATCCAGACTATTGCCAAGACGGTTCATCATCTGAAAAGATTAAGAGAGTTGTCAGATGCCAGAAGTTAGAAATTTGCTGTTTAGATCTCCGTTTAAAATGATGATTTATGGACTTTGCATTTAGACTATTAGAGTATTTTGTAGTTTGCCATCCATTCTGCTACAGTCTTCATGGATCCTATCAATACGAGTGATAGACCTCTTCATTGCAGTGAATTTTGTTATTATTTACTACTATGGTTATGAACAATGAGGGCTGGAAAACAAAAATCTCTGATCTACATTATATCTCTAATCGACACAAGAACAGATATATTCTTGATTTTCATAATTAGACCAATATTTCGCGTCGACGCCGATAGGAAAGAGGATAAATCAGATGTCAAATCCACTTCCCTCTAAATGGGCTGACGTCCCGGAACCTTTGCCAAAAAAGGAACCAATAAAGAAAGAGATTTCAGTAACAAAGCAGCCAGTGAGGATCAAGACCCAACTAGACGATACTCACCATGCCATAATTTCCGAGAAAGGCAAACCATTAGTGTCAAGATGGGCCAATGTTACAGATGATGAAGGTTCTTCCAGGCCAAAACTAGAGGTTGAAAGAGAGTCTAGTAAGTCGAATAGATCCCCAAGACGAGGATTTAAAGATGAAGAAGAGCATCATGCCAAGTCCATTATCCAGAGCAAACCTCATGTCCCGACTAAAAAACAGAACAAGGGCACTGAAGAATGGGAAAATGAAGAATGGGAGGATGAAACTGAAGATGAGGAAGGGAGAGAGCAGGAACAGGTGGGGAAACTTATTGATGACAGAATCAAACTAACAGAGGCGGCCCAGTCATTTGCTTCAAGACTGGGTATCTCCATTTCTGAACCATCAGAAAACAAGTCAAAACCGAAAGAAAGACCGATAGAGACTAAGAGAAAAACACAAAGAACATCTAAATTGAACGCATCACCAAAGAAACAACAAAACAGTTCTGGATCCAGCAATAGAGATAGTCAAAACAACTTCAGAAAAAATGATACCCAACATAGACAATTTTCAAATTCCACGAACCACCTAACATATTCACCTCATAAGAACGCTAATAAACAATCAAGAACCAAAATAACACAGTCTACTCTCAAAGGAATTCAAGGAGGACAAGTACAAAACGGACAAGCCGGGCTTTCAGAGGCGGAAAAACTTCAATACCAGAAATCTTTCGAAGACATGATGAATGGTGTAACCTCAATGAACTGGGCCGATGAAGATGATGACTTTGATTTTAATTCGTTGAAATAAATGCAGATTACCTCAATTTCTGGGGTATGGACATATTTGAAGTATGAAACTATTAAACCTTATACCTTGAATCGAATAGAATCAGAAAGAAAGCATACACTTTTAAAAAAATTAATAGAGCAAAATACTTAACTTTAATCTCCATCATCAGCTTCATTCATTTGATTATCCAGAAATTCAATGGGAGTTAATGTCAGATCCATCTCGAACAAAGAGATATAATTCATCCAATAGGAGTCAATCATTCGAACCAAATAGACTCGCCAAATTAACTCAGCCAATTAGTTATGAATTGCTGAGTTAGATACAAAACTGTGCAATTTTTCTGTAGCCTTCAGGTGGCACTCTCAATCTTTCCTTTGTTTTGCGATAAAATGCTTAGTTTGCTCTCAAAAGAAATGTCATCAGCTTCAAGGATCAGTCATCATATCAGCAAACACAGAAGGCCCACGTGATGCTCGTGCGTGCTCTTGAGTATAACCAAAATTTCCCATTTTCCTCTTGTTGTTTTCACTTTTTGTCACAATTCAAAATGCCAAACACAAACGCTAAAGGATACCTCAACTCTCAATATAATAATTACGGTGTTAGCTCAGGGAAGAAAATTGGTGCATTTCCAAGTGCAGCACACTCAAGAGAAGTTACTGATGGTTACTCTGGTCAAAACATGAAAGGTTTTGATACCAAGGCCGGAGCTAGAGATTTCGCTGGTACCAGTAAGAGGTAAAACCGCCAGTCTTCGTCATTTTGTTGATCGTGTTTAGCTAACTGAACGTTATATTTTTCGACTTGATGTAGACTGTAACAATCTAAAAACACTACAGCAACGTAAATTGCTAATGCTTCACACTGTTACACCCCACATTTGCATTTTTTCTACTCTTAAATTACTTCAAATCACAATCATTTCATACTATAAGGGCAAATCACAATCATTTCATACTATAAGGGCAAATCACCATAAGACAATTCTTTTTTTCTTCCCGTTAACCACTCTGACTAATTCCACGTGCCTTAACTGGGCCTGTTTGACATGTTCAAAATCAAAAATACCTTTGAATTCAACGTCAGAGACTTCCCCATTTTTTCCTTTCAACTCAACACAACCTGTAAACCAAACATCATAATCCCTTTCTTCTTCTGAATTCACTTTATGTACCCTAAACCCATCATCATCGCGCCCCATTGGTTCCAAAACTGAACCTAATTTAGGAACATCTACTGGTCGGTCATTCCTCTTAAAGAATGGTCTATGAGGTGAAATTTCAATCCCTTTAATACTGATATCCCTGTCCTCAATCCATATTTTAAAAGTATCACCCGTCTCCCGCACAGTGACCGGCAATCTGAATTCTTTTTGAACAACTTCGTTCATCGATAACCTCTCTAACAATTGTTCCAAAACAACCATCTTTATCATCTTCTCATCAAGACCATCACCAACCCCGGGCAGTCTCTTCGATTTTGAAACGTATAATGGCAAAAAAGTCTGTTCTCTTTTGTAGATAACCTGATAAGCTGAATAACCTGCAATCGTACCACTTACAACACCAAGGATCTGTAGTAAGACTCTCAATGGCGAACTGCTACTTCTATTATCAACTAAATGCTGGTTGATGGCGTTAATAACCTCTTCTTCATTTCCATTTAAACCACCACCAAACCCAGATCCACCAACTCTCTGAGAAGCTCCAAATCGTACTCCATGACTCGCAACTCTTCGAGGATTCGTCCAATTTCGTAAAACACGTGATACCTTGAACATTATGCCTGGTGATTTACTCAAATCAACCAGTTGAAGAATGATCTTCAATATCTTTATTGTTCATTTGCTGTCATATGCCCCAGGTTCGCGAAAACGTTCGGAGCAACTTGATCCGACGATAATCAGCATTTAGCTTAACTTCTTATGGCAAAGATTTGCCATTCCCTACTTATTCTAAAGACTCGTGTTTGAATAACCAGATTTGATAGGTTTTGAGCATGGTGTATTTCCGATCAAATTTCCTTCTTTGACGTTTTTCCCTGTAATTTGTAGTGATTTAATGATGTCTCTAGTGAAATTAATTAGCTATTTGGGGAATTCTGTAGATGTATGCTCATAGTAGATACTAGATACTGATCTGTGACTTGCGAAAAACATGATCACTCCGAAAAGACTAATGATAAAACTACAAGAAATTGTAAATGTACACCAATAATTAATTTGCAAAAATTAAACACACACTGAATAGAACTGAGGTCTAATATCAGTTAAAAACCCAAAACAGAAACCAGATTTATAATAATGATAATAAAATAAAAGGATGAACTAAGATCCAAAAATGCCAATCAACATCTATGCATCAAACATGTAGACTCATCTATAATAAAGCAGAAGGTAATTTGAAAAAATGAATATCAAAAAGATATTTGAAAAACAACACAAAAAGGAGCATAGACAACGAACGTGATTACCAAACCACATCCATTGCATTCTTGAACCAAGAACCTTTAGTTTTACCTCTTTCAGCTTTCTCAGCGAGGAAGTTAGCCTCGTGTTCTTCAATTTCAGCTAATCCACTAATCAAATCAGCTTCATGTGGCTTAACAAACTTAGTTCTTCTGATCAACTTGTAAGCAATGAACAAAGCAACATCAATGAAGGACATCAAGTATGAAGTGATGAAACCTGAAGTTGACCAGGAGCCTGGCATGAAGGTAGTGTAACCTAGAGTACCAATCATACACAAGTTGAAAAACATACCAACGTAGGCAGTGTAAGGTTGAAACCATGACTTGTAAGCAAAAGAATTTCTGTCCAAACCTTGAGCATTGACAGCACGGTAGAATCCAACATAGGTGATACACATAAAGAAGTAATTGTTCAATTGACAGGTGGTACAGATTCCGATAATCCAAGTCAAAACATCAGCAGATCTGTCACCCAATTGCAACAAAGCCAACAAGGAGAATAAGAATGCCATACCGACACAGTAGACAGGAACACCCCAAGTGGTACAGTATTGGAAGATTTTTGGGGCATGACCTCTCAAAGAGATGGAGTATAACGCTCTAGAAGAACAGTAAACGTATGAGTTACCAGCTGAGAAAGTGGTGACAATACAAGCAGCGTTAATGATGTGAGGTAAAACCTTGATACCCATGTTGTTAGCAGCAATGATATATGGAGAGTAGGCACCAGAAGAAGTAGAACCAGCGGCAGCCAAAGAGACTAAAGTTGGATCGTTGTATGGTAGTAAAATACCAACGGATAAAGCACCCAAGACGTAGAATAACATTAATCTGTAGAAAACAGCTCTGAAAGTTCCAGCCAAAACTTTTCTAGTTTCTTCACCAGCTTCACCTGCAACCATAGCTAAATATTCAGGACCAACAATGGTGAAACAAGCTTGAGTTAAAGAGCCCAAGAAACCATGGAATCTACCCATTGCACCAGTGGTCAAATATTCAGCGAAGGAACCTGGATGTTGCCAGTAACTGAAACCAAAAGCATGATGTTGTGGATTACCACCGACCATGGTGATGAACGTGAAAAAGATCAAACCAAAAGCTAATAAAACTTTAGTAATGGTTAAGTAAAATTCGGATTCACCAAACCATTTAACTGCATATAAATTTAAAGCAGCGTAAAGAACAAACTGAACACAGAAAGTGATTGCCGGTGAGTAGTCATCTCTCCAATAATGGATCATACTGTTCACGGCCACAACTTCGAAAGGAATGTAACAAGAAATCATGATGTAGTAGTTAAAACCAACAACAACTTCGAAAGCTTCATCAACACAACGACCAGCCATTTGAATGAAAGGAGAGGCGATAGGCAAATAACAGACCATTTCACCAACAGATGCAACAACAGAGAAAATGACCCAAGTCCATAGGAAGTAGGCCAAAAATAAAGAACCTGGACCACCTTTGTATAAAGCAGTAGAGATCGTGACGAAAAGACCAGTACCGATAGAACCACCGATGGCGATCATATGAAGCGTTCTTGGAGTAAGTTGTCTTTTTGTGTGATTCATGTTCTCCATAGAGCCCATGTCCTCACTCTGAGAGCCAGATTCGATTTCTGACCCTCTCTTCTCTGTGATCTCAACATCGTCTTTGCCTCTCGAAGCAAAAGGATTCTTCATTATCATTTTGAACTAAAACAAAAATGAAAGTATAGTTCGTGATTGTTCAAATCCTAACTTCATCTGTAAAACAGGCAGATCCCAGATTCTTATATACAAGCAAAAATTTTTTCTCCTCGTCTTAACCATGATAATTCTTCTCTTTTGACACTTGCTGACATAATTATGGCCTGCATATCTTTACCTAAAGCAGAGAATGATGTAACGCAGCGTCTTTTACCCGATTGGGATAAAGAAACATCGAGATTGGGAAAATCGCCAAAACTTCCACGACAGGAAAGTAACAAAGACTCTGCGTTGAATGCTGGAATATTTCCCAGACCTCGGATGGCTTGAAAAAGTTCCGCTATCTACTATTACTTTCTATTGCTACTGGAGCTCAGAGTAAAACAGGACCTCTGTTAACTTGTAACGCTCAATTAGCTCATTCTGCACTAGAGTGAATTGTGTGGCCACTACCGTAAAATTTTAATGGTACGGCCACACGACACAATTCCACGGGTACTTCATGAAGGAATAAAGATGACTACTGAACAACTTGAGGCTGTGGTTGAACTAGGGCTCGTAGCTTTGAAGAGGCTGTAATAATA
This sequence comes from Gotozyma siamensis, assembly GCA_030579035.1. Taxonomy (NCBI): domain Eukaryota; kingdom Fungi; phylum Ascomycota; class Saccharomycetes; order Phaffomycetales; family Phaffomycetaceae; genus Gotozyma; species Gotozyma siamensis. The sequence continues at coordinate 78,230 of JAKTZZ010000037.1, forward strand.
AAGGTGTAGTAGAACCCTGTTGAAAGTGAATCGCACAATTGATGCTAATTCCGATAGTCTCATGGGTGATCAATTATCATCTGAGACTGATATAAGGCTCACTAGTGCAAAAGAAAAGTGTGTATACTGTTTTAAAATCTTGGTGTTAAGTGCCGTGGGGCCAACTATTCGATAGACGGTAGTACGACTAGTAAATTGTAATAGTACAACGTACAATGAGAGAGTGTCTTCAAGTGCTATGTATGGCACGGATGGTTAAAATTCTTTTCATCCGTCTTCTCATAGTATACTACTTTTCAATTTGACTTGAATTAAGAGATCATAAGATCTATAGATCCTGTTGAGATAGATCTGAGCTGCAGGAAATTCCCTTGTAGATCTATATAGTCTCCATATAGACTATTTTGATGTTCTATGCTAGTCGAATCTATAAAGTCCTCTTTCATCATAGCAACTTATGTAACACTAAACTTAGTATAAGTCATGCTAAACAAATGACCAATTTCATCTTGAAAAGGATATCACTCCAGCGTAATTGCACTTATGGATGCTCGATGCCCCAGTTAGTGTGAAACCGCAATGACAGGGTTCAGTCAACTATTCAACGTTCATACATTTATTGTTTCTTGAGTACCCTGTCCCTAACTCTACCTTGAATTAATTTTTTGACATATTTTTCTTTTTCTCAACCAAGGTCCAATACCAAACCCCGTATTAATTCTAGTTGCACCGGGTATCTATCATATATCCGAGCACATCTGAGAGTTAATCGGGATTCGGGACTCGGGACTCGGGGAGATAACTAATATAATGACATTCTGATAAGATGAATAAGGCTAGTACTCAGATAACATCAAACAAGTTTCAACTTTCAAGTAGTGGATGCTAGTTAGTAGCAACTCTAGCATCAAATTGCAACGGATCTATTTTCATCCAGACGATCACTTTCCGTAGTGATCATGCGTCATATCAGAGAATCCAAACTATTTACGTGGCTACTGATTTCGTATTCAGGGGTTTAACACTCGATTGGGAAAAAACATCGATTTTGAACGCAAACTGATAAGGGATAACAACTAACACAAGTTTGACAAGTGTCAACTAGGCCCAATAATGCTCCTCGCTACCGGAGTCAACTTGACAATCTTGACTCGTATTGACTCGGTCTCCACTTTGTCACTCTGGAATCTGGATCTCGGTGAGCATATATTGATGAGATTGTGTCATGTATCTCTTGTCCGTATTGAGAAATAAGGAGCACATTTTGCAACACAGTCGACTAGCCGTATGTTGACTAGTCATATATTCATCCAGGACAATTGCCCTACAAGAGGCGATGTTTTCGTAATTTGATAAACTCATGATAATCTGGATCTGTTGATCTTCACAACTATTTCTATTTACAACCGGCTCTTTTTGACCTAATTTGAGTTATCGCAATTAGTTGACCTACCATCAATAATTGTAAACCCAAGAGTCTAACTCAAGAATATTCACAATTTTAATCTAAAATATCACTTTTCAACAACGTCTTCTCAATAATTTTGTTTTGGCACGTTATCAATCATATTTTTTATTCAAACAATAACAATAATACAATTAGTTCAATTTGACGCCACTAGCTCTACTACAAATTAAATCAATAGAATTCAATCACATCGAATCACTAAAAAAACCCAGTATTATATATAACAAACCAAACATCTAACAATATTAATCTTATCATCTCATAAATTAAAACACAAATCAAAACATTAACCAAGAATCAAAAAACACTCTGATAATACTTTTTTAAAACGAATGCAAATCTTCTTCTCATTTCCTCATACTTTTGTTCCAAGTTTAAACTGCAATATCAGCTGAGTTATCAGTGCTGTTAGCATAGTTTTGACGAGCAAGTTTTGAAGGATCAACTTCACCATGGTATTCTTCAGAGATTTCCTCCAAAGTTTTACGTTTGGTTTCAGGAATCAAGAAAGTCAAGAAGAAACCACACAACATGAACAAAGCAAAGATTTCCATAACATGTGGTAACCAACAGTTCTTCTTGTTAGCAGGACAGTTGTGATTAATCAAAGTACCTAAGGCAGTTTGGGCAATGATGGCACCGATCTTACCAGAGGCAGCAGAGATACCATGGGCAGTAGATCTGTATCTAGTTGGGAAAGCTTCACCTGGAACAATGAAAGTGGTAGTATTTGGACCAAAGTTTTGGAAAAATTGAGCAAGGACGTATAAAGCTAACAATCCATGCTCACCAATCTTGTGGTAACCGAAACCAATGATACATAAAATGGCAGTCAAAAGAATGAAACCCATCAATTGGATTGGTTTACGACCAACAGTATCAATAGTAGCAACGGTAAACCAGTAACCTGGAATGGAACCAGCACAAATTAAAATCAAGTTACCAGCAGCAGAATCGTAAAGTTTTTGGTAAATGTTTTCAGAAGAAGCATAGCCGATAGTTTGTAAAATGGTAGCAGTGTTCAAACCTAAACCATAGTAAGCAACATCCAGCATGAACCAACAACCAGCAGTACCGATTAGAATTTTCATGTGTTTCCATTGGTTGAAATGTCTCGTGAAATCTTTGAAAGAAGCTTTTGGTGGTTGAATAACTTCAGCTTTAATGGCTTCAGTGACTCTCAATTGTTCAACATCCCCAGTACCAGCATTACCATGTTCACCAGAAGAGAATTTGGCGACATCAGCGGCAGCTTGTTCAATATCGTATTGAACATCAAGGGTATATCTTGGGGATTCTGGAATAGTCAATCTGTAATACAAGGCGACAATACCTGGAACACAACCTAAACCAATCAAAATTCTCCACATTTGATCACAAGCTTTGATACAGTCTTTACCACATTCAGCAGCTGTGTGAGCTTTGATTAGAGTGTCTTTGTAACCAGCAACACAGACTAAAGCAACAATACCAGCTAATAATTGACCCCAACCTTGGTTAGCGAAAACAGCACCCATGATGGCACCTCTCCATTTAGTGGTTGCAAATTCAGATGAGATAATAGAGGACAATGGGTAATCACCACCGATACCAATACCTTGAATGATTCTGAAAAAAGTAAAGATGGCAACAAAGTTAATAGCTTCAGATTCACCAAGAGCAGTTTGTGCAATGGTTGCAACAATCATAACAATCAATTCAGTACCGTAAATCTTCTTACGACCAGTAACATCAGCTAAAGCACCAAAGCCCAACTGTCCAATAACGGTACCAACAGAAGTGGAAACTTTTAATAGAGTGTTGGTTGAAGAGGGAATGTTACCACCCCAGTAAACGTAAGCCATCATGGCAAGACCTAAATTGATGGCGAAGATATCATAAGAATCAGTTAAGAAACCAACACCTGCAACTGTAATGGCTCTGACATGATACCAACCAAAAGAGGCTTGATCAATTTTTTCTAAGGCCAATCTTCTTCTTTCTAATGGATCTTCAACATGAGAGAAATCATTGATGAAATTGTGGAAAGCAGAGTTACCACCTTTAGTCTTGACGTTAACAGAAGCTGGATTAACTTTTTCTTCAGACATTGTTCAGCGAGATTGTATAATAAAGAAGAATAAAGGTGAAGTAGAGATACTGAAAACAGAGCAGCTGTTTAATGATTTATACTAATTTACATCTTGGCCCATTAACCTTTTCAGGAGCTCAAACAGCAGCGCACACGTGTGTTATTCAGAGAAATATTTCATCTCATCGTGGTTTGTTTTTTTTGCGAAAAAAGCCCAATGAGGCAGTGAAATGCCGCCAAATTTGCACACGTTTTTAACAATATTAAATTCCCTGGCCACTGAAAAAACCAGATCAAAAAACGTCTCAGAGAAGGGCTCAAAAAACCAAGAAATCAAGCCTTAAAGGAGTTTGCAGGACTCACCTTCACAGCTTATACGTCAAACCCGTCAAGTTTGATGAACCCAAGAAAGTTAAGCCTTCTACGATTATTTGCAAGACTGGGCTCACAAGACCTCTTTCTTTTTTCGTTTTGGCATTTTGGCCGAATACGGTAATTGCGCCAGACCACGTTTTCGTTCTGGGCATATTCATCTTGTTTCTTTTGGACGGGCGGACTCAGGCCCAGGGACTGGGGAAACTTAGTCTAGACTAGACGGAGCCTCAGTGCGTAAAATGGCCGAAGTGGATGTTTACGACAACGTGTTTCACAGACCATAGATGTTAGAGAGAGCAGCTCGCCGCTATACTGACGAATGAACAGCTGAGATGATTGAAAGCACTAGTGGCTTGTGATAATTTTGAAACTGTTGCAACTTGCAACTTGTAAGAGATTCTGTCTGGGCACTGGGCAGAAATATCAATGGCGAGTAAAATTACCTTCAATACCAGACAAGTAGAGACACTACAGTTCAAGTATAAATTAAAATTTATTAGAAGAACTTTCCAAATACCGCTAGTTTTCAGTTTATGAATTTGGAGATTTTGCTGTTTCCACGTGTTGTGCAACAAAAGTTTTTTTTTTGTGTCAAAATTTGCGAAAGATATCAGAGCGAAAGATATCAGAACGTTAACCGTTTTACAACTTTCAAAAGTAAATGCACTTATTAATAAATGCAGACATGCTTATGGCTTAGTCATCAGTAGGACCGTGGAAGTAATAATGAAAGACAAGTTCTCCTACCATAGTCCCAAAACTGGTATAATGGGTGATATTTAAAAGCACAAGAATTTTTTGACCCGATACAGGTTTTGATGGAACAACACCCTCGCGCAAGACACTTTTCTTGTCTGTTTTGCTGACATCCCTTAAAATGTAACGGATAAGGGAAGCGCTTTTGAGGATAATTCTTTGTTTGTCAAATTTTTTAATTGTTGTCCGGTTCTACGCACATACGTTATCTATTGATGCGCGGTACATGTGGCGAATGTCCTTTCAATGTTCAAACTAGGGAAGCTATCAGAAGACAACAACTGCCGTATGCTCAAAATTTTTCGTGCACACATTGAACAATGGATATATTCTTACCAGGTTTACCATCCATAGCAAAGATCTAGAGAAAACCTGCTTTCAACCAAAGCCTAATATTGTATTTAGGTCCGTCCTGCTGTCTCCAAAAGTGATTAGACCAGCTAAATAAATGGGCTTCGGAATTGCAGGCTTTAGTACTTTTCCGATGTTTGATTCTGCGAATTATGATTTGAATAGTAATAGTTGGTATTCAAAAACGTGGCTTGAATTTTGAGTGATGTGGTAGTAACCTGTTCATATTTTTCTAGAAAGTATACTTACACAACTATTTTAAATCCGTTGAAAATATAGGCATTAAATTTGCACATGTTTCACTAGTCATAAATACTTTCAGTCTGATTGAAATAAATACCGTTCAACACAATCTCTTTCAACCCAGGGCAGCCTTCCATGATTTCTTCTGCATAATCTTTCAAAAAATGAGCAACACAAACACCCAATCCATCAAAATCATCAACGGATACTTCACAGCAATCAATGTCTTCGAAGCATGTGATCGTGCCATATCCTGAATGAAAATCCCATCTCGATTCTCTTGGAGCAATTCTGAGCCAGTCCAAATCACTCCAGTTCGTAAATCGATTGATGTTGATCGCACCACTGACTTTACTTAACAGTCCACTCTGATCTTCAGTGCTGTCCAAAACCAAGTTAGGAATTCGTTTCAGCAATTCTCTACTCATCACACCAAACAATTGACAAGTCAGCATGTCTTTAAATTCACCTTCCTCTTGATCGTAATAAGAATGATCCATCAGGTACTTATCAAATTTTTCCAATACTGGGATACATCTATCACAATCACAGCCATTCCATAACAAATCAGAAACAATTATCTCATAACATGAAAAGGTTCCTAACAATGTAGGTGCTATTAAACTTCTTAGTGCAACCATCTTTGGCAATGTCTGCCTGTATAACTTCTTACGACGCAAAAAATTTCCCTCGACGTTGTTTGGGAATTTCAATCCGTTGGCTGGTGGATTGTGACGAATTGAAAGATATTTGAGCTGTGTTGTGAAATGTTGCAGAAATTGACACACTCCCAAATCAAAATTCTCGGAAATATAATGGTCACATTCATAAGTTGATTCCTGTATGGATAAATGAGTTAGACTGGTTAATTGTGGTGCAAGTGAAGATAGGAAATCATTATAGCATGGGCAATCCAATTCTTGACATCCGATGCTGAGTTCTAAGTGTGTGATTCGTTTCAACGGTAAATGCTGTAATGGGACTGAAGTCAAGTCACGAAGTGTGGTGTTGTAGTCGTGGGCGCCATGTATATGATTAAAGGATAGTTTGCGTAAATTTGAAACATTCTTGAATAATGGTAGTAATCGCAAGGATTCGTGCTCATGGTCATGAATTACTAGGGTTTCTAAATGTGGAAATCCAGGAAGTTCTGGAATATTTGTATAGCTGGGTACATCAAGTGTCAAAGATTTGAGTGTATTGGGCTTCGCAACTGTGTTTATATCATCAGTTGATAGTTCAAGGAATGAAGACTTCAATATTCTTTTAACATCATCGTCTTCAACCACCAAGGATTCCAAATTTGGAGCGTGATAATCCAAAACATCCACCAGCTCATTTAGCAGTCTTATACTTGCAGTATCTTTTGATTTGAAAACGTTGTCATATATATGAACCCTTTGGACCAACTCCGCCAATTGATCGTCATGTTTGAGCACTTCTATCAAGGCCGATAGTTTCAAGTATATGAGGTAGTCATTCTGATCATCATCGTGTCCGAGGTCTGCTCCCATCCCATTGATATTGGTTGAATGTCCTTCGATGTACCACTTGTCGGTATGTAATGCTGGTGTTCTAGAAACTGCAATCGATGAGTACAATTTGGATAATGCTATCCTAGACAGCTGACGAGAGACCCTTGTGACTTCTAGAACATCGCTTTGTGGAAGAGTTGAAATTATCCATGATATTATTGGCTCTGGAAGCGTCTGAAGCATTTTTTGGTGGATATTTAATGTGAATTGATGGTTTAAGTTTCGTTGGTCTAAATTTTTACTTTCACGTTAAGAATGTCGGATGATCATAAGAAATATAGCGAATCAATCGATATAATGTTCTGGAATATAGTTTTGGTACTATTTAGGATTATTTTACTCTCTGATATTCCATTATTAAGACACGATTCCCAGTAAAGTCTTTCATAAGGTGCACATCCTTCCATCAGTCTCCTTCTCTTACTTACTTCAAAGTCATCACATCCACACACCAACATTCCTTCCTTTTTTTTACGAAAAATTTCCTGAGTAAATGATGAGACGATTGAGATAGACACAAACAAAACTTTAATTAAAGCGAGTCGCTTTGGTGCTTCAACTGTCAATACTACCAATAAAACTGCTCTCTCGGATCTTGAGACCGTTTTTTGATCATTTACAGTCGCATGAATAGCCCAGGAAATCACAGAGACACCATATAATACCAACATAGTCAGACATGAAACGTCTGATACCCACGCTGAGAAGTCTCAAGAACTTCAAAATACGGCAAGTGAGCATTCCTTTGTCTGCCTCATATACCACATTTGCATCATCAAACTTCACTCTCGAAAGTGCAGCGGATAACGCAACAAAAAAAATTGTCAATAAAACAAGAAATATAAAATTCCCTTTGATTGATATAGACCATGTCTTGAAAAAGAGCACGACAGAAGAAGGCATAAATGCTGCAAAACTACCGTTTTTCTATCGATTACTTACATATTTGAAAGAGAATAATTTCAATCAAGTGGTAAACGAGCTAAATTCAAGAGGCTCCGAGTTGACGATATATCAATTGAGTGACATATATCATTTATTCTACCAGTTTGAAAAATATAGGCACATGTTGGCGATATTTGCTATTTTCAAACGGGATATGGTGAGCAATGTTGAATTGTTAGAACTTACGTTAACAGCATGCTACAAAGACAAGAATTACCATTTGTTCGATGATTTATTCAAGATTTATATTGAGTCATCAACCCAGCATTCTAATGCCACTGTTTTCAATCTAGCACTGAAAGTTTATTTGAAGCTGGACCCAGGGCTTGCCAAACAGTTTCTATACCAGATGTTTCAATCAGATTATCCAATCAATGAACTGACAATATATGAATATTTGAAAATCGCCGAAAAAGAACTGAATTTTCAGTACATTCAGTTCGTGGTTGACATGTTAAAGCGATATCCTTTGACTCCAATCAATGATGATGCGTATGGCGAATTATATTTGTCATACCATGAGAGAGGGACAGATAGAGATCTTACGAATTTAGTGAAATTTTTAAAAGATAGACAAGTTTTGGAGATTGAAAGTGTTAAAGTTGCACAGTTCTTGACAAAATTGAATTTTGTCAATTCTTCAATGGACGACGTTTGGAGAAGTTTACAATTCTTCAAATTACAACATAGTGTCAGCTTGGAGAATTTAACTAAAGTTTACAAATATCTATACAAGCATGGATATAAAGCAATGACACTTGATGATATTTATGAATTAGAAAGATCAATGAAGAATGATGGACTGCTAGTATCGGATTCAAGCATTCAGCAGAAGGTCATTTATCATAAATCAAATTCTTTTGAGCTATTCCAATATTTGAAACATCTGAAAGATGAAGGTGCCAAGTTGGATCAATTTATCATCAAGGCGTCGTGGGCAAGATTATCCACAGATAACAAGGAATATGCTGGTAAGATCACTAAAAAACTGCTCCAGTTGTCCAAGGATAACGAATTTAAAACTGCTTGGATAGATACATTGCCTAATCTACTATTAGTCAAGAAAAAACCGTATAAATATCTCACTAGTAGCCGTTATGGCTTTGAAATTCAGTGGATGATTGAACAGATCAAAACCTATGTTGAGCAGAAAAATGATCGTAAAATTATTGAAATGTTGAAAGATATGATCAGACGTGGTATAAGACCTGATTTGAAAGTAGGTGAAGCCATGCTGAGAGGACTGTCTAAACTAGAGTCTTCGAACGTTGACCAAGTCTATTCATTGATGAAGGACTCATATAAGGAACTTCCCGCAAATTTCCAAATCACATATCTCGGAACCCAGATTGATACACTGAGAAGACAACTGAAAAGAGGTGAAAGAAAAATGAGCATTTCAGAACGTGAACTTCTCATTAACAATTTTGCAATCCAATTTCAAGGACGTCTAACATGTGAGCATTATTTCCAATTAACATCGTTCTTGATTGATCTGTTCTGTCATAAAATGGCACTGAATTACATATCAATAGCAAGATCTGCCATGAATGGAGATGAACCACGGTACATGAACTCAATTTATTTACTCACACTAAAGACATTGTCCAGATCAAAGAATTATGATGGATTTATTTCAATTTTAGAAGTTTTGCGTCAAGATGAATCAATT
>JAKTZZ010000038.1:0-23877 GCA_030579035.1 Gotozyma siamensis
CAGGGGGGAAGACTAGAGTCTAGACTAGACAACACGCGGCCGTACTATGCTGGACTCCAAAGTGTCGTCAATGTCCCAACACACCAACTGTTGCGGGATCAGATGGCCGAACCGGCGGGCATAGGACCTAGTGAGACGCCATTCTCTGGGACTAAATAAACCCATTGAAGTCAATCTTTCTAAACTTGGATGTACTGATGATGATGGGTTGTTCACCGTGAGGTCTATTAATTTAGACAAGTCTAAGAAATAAAATATTTTTTTGGTCGTGGCGGGGCCATTGGCAGGTGTTGGCCCCGTTGTTGGGATAGGGGACGTTGGTTCGGGAAGTAAGAGGACAACGTTATCCATTAGATTGTCATAAAATGAATCCTGGACTGATATCGACAGTTTCTTGATGTTGAGTAAGAGTAAGTCTCTCATTTCGGGCCAGATAATGAAGTTGACCCAATGTGGATAATCTTCGTATTTTTCATTCTTTAGGAGATATGTTTGTAATGCAGTTGGATAAAACCATTGATGTAAGATGAATGAATTTGAAGAGTCTGATTCAGGTGGGAATAAAGTGTCTGAATGGAGTAAGAGCAAGGATAAATTGGTTTGCACTAGATATTGATCTTTTAACCATGATAATTCTAAATATTTTGTGATATTGTCGACTAATCTTGTATAATTAGTCTCGTTAAAATTATTGGATTTAAACAAGAGTGGTTTTATTAATTCTTCAGTCTTGGGGTTTGATAAGCCAAAGAATAAGACTTGTCCCACCAGCCATTTAACACCACCGAAAGCGAATGAATAATTTTTAAATTTAGGGATTTTTTCAAATAAATTGTTGGCATATTGACAAACCATGTTAAGAAAATGTGGGGAGGAAATTATATCTGAATCTTGTTGGTTTTGGTTTATATAAGTGACTGATCTGACACCTATCCCATTAATGATCTCCATCAAGTTTGAAGGGTGAACACAAACACTGTTGTAGATATAATATTTTAGGACCGAGTTAGAAGTGAAACTTTGTTGATGATATCGTTGGTTGATATCGAATATCCCAAAATCGTTGAAATCAAACTCTGATCCTGTTTCAAAAGAGGCAATGTTCTTAGTGGTGGCAACTAGACTGTTTGGTGTGTTGATCTCGATAATCTCTTCATCTACTTCTTCGTTTACATCTCTATCATCATCCTCGACTTCCGACAGGACAAGCTCGCCGGTTTTCAGTCTGGCGATATCGTCCTTCACGACACGGAACACTTCGGACTCGAGGTATTTCTGCAAGTTGACCAGTCCTTCATTGGCCTTGTTGATCTTATGTTGTGTTGTCTTGTACATTTGCAAGAGATGGTTCTTTGAATGGTCTTTGTGGACGAGCTTTGTGAGCTTGTCATTGAGGGTCTCGAGCTGGGCCTCGAGCTCCTCGATGCGCTGCTTCTGCTTCTGGCGGTGCTTGCGCTGGCTGAGCTTGTTCTGGATGCGCTTGCGCTCGTGGATGTCCATCAGTTGTTGTGTTGTTGTGTTGTGTTGCGTTGTTTGTGGGTATCAATTGGTGGTGGGAATGTATAAATAGATGTGGAGTTTTCAGTTTTTTAGGAATCCGAGAAACGGTGACATATTAATAGTAGCAACAATAAGGGAGTGTGTTGGTAGTTATTGGTATTAGTAATAGAGGTGGTGCTTATAGTGTGTGGACTATTGGTACTAATAGTACTGATAGTAGTACTAATGGATAGTACTGCTAGTAACCATGAGCATAATTCTCGTAGTCCGCAATTCAATCCCCACACACCCAAACGCCATTACTGACTAATTGGAATCACAACTATATAAAGTCGGTGTGTTCTCTATCTTTCCAATGCCATACTATTTGTAAAAAGACAATCAACACAACATGAGCGCCTACATCATCATCGATTTGCAGAACGACTACTTCCCCGAGGGCAAGTTCCCCTTGGAGAACATCCACGAGGCGAGTGCCAAAGCTGCCGAGTTCCTGTCGTTTGTGAGACAGTACCATAACGAGATCAAAGTCATCCACGTCCACCACGAGACACCCGTGGACGGTCCGTTCTTCACCGTCGGCTCTGCTGGTGCTGAGATCAACAACGTCGTGAAGCCGCTGGACGGAGAAACGACCTTGTTGAAGCACCACCCGAACTCGTTTGTGGAGACTGATTTGGACAAGATCCTAAGAGACAACAACATTAAACAGTTGTTTGTGGCGGGTGCAATGGCCAATTTGTGCATCGAGGGCACAGTGAGACACGCCTCGGAGATCGGTTACAAAGTCGTTGTGCTCAGAGACGCAATTGGCACCAGAGCTTTCGAGTACGACGGCCGTGTCGTCAGTGGTGCCGACGTCAAGGCAACGTCTTTTGCCAGTATCGCGTTCCAGTACGGCGAGTTGAAAGACACTGCCGAGGTCATTGCCTCGCTGCAATAGTGCAAAATAGTGCAAAATAGTGCAACTGAATTAATTACTACCTACTTAAACACTACTAATTTACCAATCATCTTTATCTTGTATTCTGTAGACTTATTTGGAATCCTCCATCTCTGCATCCCGTTCCCGGTCATTACTCTCTTCAGGCACTTCCTCAACGCTTTGTGGATGCTCCTCCTGTGCCCTTTGCTGCGCCTGCACTTGCTCTCTCTGCTGTCTGGCCTGCTCTTCTTCCAACGACAATCTCAATGCCAATGCCAAATCTGGATCCATGCCCGCATCTCCAAAATCTCCAAACTCGCCAAACTCTCCAAACTCACCACCACCCACTGCACCTGCATCTCCTTCACCAACAACAATTGGAGATGAAGCGACAATCTCATACAATTGTCTGTCACTTGGTGGCACCGTCACCAAATGTGAATTATCATGAGAATTAACCAATGAGATAAACTTCTCTAATTTCTCAGTATTGGCAGTCTCTTCTCCATAATTAATAAAATCAACGGCAATATTATTCTTCTTCATCTTCTTCGCCAATTTCTCCAACTCTTTTTCACTTTCTTCAATAGGACTACCAACAAACACAACAATTCTTTGATGTTGTACTTTATTCTGACGATGCTTCAATGCCAATGCAGCAACCTGAATCCCCGTAGAGAAATGCAGCCCACCATGAACTTGGGTCTGATGAACCCCACTAAGGATCTTCCCATAATCAGCAGTCAACGTAGACAACACTTGAGGCCCTTCACCTCCAGATGCTAGTAATCCAACAGTGTTTTCTGGATTGGAATGGATCTTGGATTGGAAAACAACATCCAATGCATCGAGTTGCGCTTGGAACCGCGTAGGGGTGTAGTCCCCGTTACGCGTGTATTCCGAGTTGTCGATAACGACCATCGTGGCTTCCAATGGCATCTTTAATATTGTCTTTATGGAGTGTGCTAGAGATTGGTGTTGTGATTTGTTGTTTTGGTATTGGTGGCGATTGAACTGAATTGTTTTTTTTTTTTATTTCGAGGGTGGTTATGTGCGATGGGCTGAACAGAGAATGCGTGCTCGTAACCGGCATCACAATTAAATTTTTTTCAGTCTAGTATTTACCGGTATCAACAAAAGAATTAGTTAAAGTTGAAAGAAGGATTCTACTTGTCAGCTGGTTAGGAGTCTCTGCTATAGTATTCCCAGAGGATATATTAGATAAGCTATATTAGATAAGCTGTTTCTGGTTTTTTTTTTTTTTGTGTCTATAGAGCATGATCAGATATTTTGTGGAATTATTATCCAGAATAAACAGTATATCAATTTTTATAGAAAATGATCCACCAACCACATTGATCCCACAGAAACTTACACAATTGGATCCATCGTTATTGAAATTAGACTTGGAAAATGACGGATCTTTGTACATTCCGTTGCCTGTTGATGTGCCTGTTATTCAAAATGTTGAATCTTGTTGCGTTGTCAGGCATGGTGCCATCAACATCAGACTGCCATTATTGACCACTGGCACAACCCCCAGCACTGGCATAGGGAAAGGTAGTATTAATACAGGAAAGTTAAGCAGGGCAAATAATCATCTAATGACAATGTCAACAAGGTATAAATGGGACACGAAACAATTACAATCATTATCCAATTTTAAATTGCATTGTTCAAATTGTGATGGGATTGTCTGCGATTCAGAGGATGTTCAATCTTTGAGGGAGATGCCGTCGGAATTATGGGCTGAAATGATGGAGTTTTGGCATTGTCATAGGCCTGATGAACCTCATGGTCACTCCCATGGGCACTCCCATGGGCAAGATGGGAATAGAAGCGGAGGCTACATGGAGAGGTTTTCGACGTTGAGGCCAATGAAAGGCGGGATAATTACAGGCTCGTTCTATTTCGCATTCAATTTAGAAGATGATTTATTCAAGAACATAAAGTGGCATGACAAAGAAATTCACTGTTCTAATTGTGATTGTCTGATCGGTGAGTTTGATAATAAAGCAAGTGGTGGGAGTGGGAGTCTGCCCAGGGTGTTTAAGTGGTCATTAAAATTGAGACATGACGACGTGGAAGAATCATTTAATCCATATAATTATGTCTATAGTAATTTGCTCGATACGATCAATAGTAATGCTACACGGATAGTGGAGTTTACTAATTTACGAGAGTCTAAGAAGCTGTTAGTTTGGGTGTTTAACGTGGGTGTTGATTTTATTGTGTCTGGTGCACCAGTGAAAGATGGAAATCAAGTGATGAGGGATGCGTTGAAAGTTTATTATACCACAGATTTGACCAACATAGAACAAGAGAGGAAAGGCAGAGGTGAATTGGAACAAGTTGTGGTGTTGGATGTGGTGTTGGATGACACGGTGAGACAATTGGAAAGGTTTAATGAGAAATTGCCGCCAAGTTTGAAGAGTATGGGTGAAGGTTGGAAATTGGGGTTTATTGTAAATGAGTGAAGACTTGGATTCATAAACTTTCTATTGTAAAAATTTTATGTCGTGTGGTGATGTAGGTTTATAATGAGTGTATATGGATCAGTATTATGATCTCAATGATGAATCAATTGGAAGTTGAGTCGTGAGGAAAGACATCTGACTCAGATAGATAGAATCTGAGAATGTGGATAAATGAAGTCATTAGAATGCGTTGACTACATTCAAACAGGCCAATGTGCTCTAATGGATTCAACTATGTAAATTTATATCATTTGAAATATGAACAAATCTGTAAAGATCAATTATAACAATCCCAAAAGAGCGTCAAGCACCTCTTGTTTCAACAACATTGGAATCTTATCTTCATCTTCACCAACAATCTCACCATATCTTTTAAAAATCCCTTTCAATCTACCTAATTGAACATCACCATCAACCACTTTATTAATCACGGCACCATCATGGATCAAATATGCAAATTCACGGTCCCGTCTCGACAGGAACCCTAAGACTAAACTCTCTGTCAACAATCCAGCTTCTGAAACACCTTGAGTGTCGTTTATTCTTGATGCGGTTTTGATGGCGTTATTATAGAGGTCTAACGCTATTGAAGTGTCTTTTATACTAGACGCAAGAATCATTGCCTGGATGGACTTGATTGAGGGGTGAGGTTCTGATTGATGCAGTTCAAAAGCTTCAGTCAGGTGTTGTTCGTTGCCTGATTTTGCATATTGATAGGCAAGCAAGTTGGTGATTCTTGATGAAGGGGAAGTGTGATCTTGTTTTAAAGTGGATAATAAATCTTGTGAATTTTGGGAATTTATTAGTTGGGCTTTCAATACTCCACTTTTCAAAGATTCGAATTTTGGATTTGTTGAATTGAGTTGTGGTTGTAATTTTTGAATGAGTTGGGTTAATAATTCATTGTTGGTTAAAGTTGGGGCTTTAATGAATGTGATGAGAGGGGGAAAGTTGAGGTCTGGGAACGAGGTGGTGAATTTATCAGAAAGTTTGGTGATTATGGAGTTGATCTCATCATTGGATTCATGAGTCATTGATGATGGGGTTGATAATCCATTAATGATTTTTTCAAAAATGTGAACATTTGCATCAATTTCTAATTCCGTTATATCATCCAATTCCAAAGATTTGAAAATTTTAACTAATTTATCATCTCCCAATTTTTCTAAAACGTTAAACAACTCATCACGAACGAGTTTTAAATTTTTAACAAGTTCATAATTTTCATATTCTAATGCTAATTTCAACAATTGTTTAGATATTTCAACATCCACTTTTTGTAAATTATCTGCCAACATGATCGCTTTGATTAATGATTCATGACTAACTTTGAAAAGATCTTCTTCATGATCACTGGAATCACCATTGATTAGCTTATCAATCACAGCTTTGAACAAAACATCTCTCTTCTCCAAATCAGACAATTCTAAACCTTGATAATAATTCTCGAAAATCTCCCATGAGGAATTGACCCTTCCTGAATTATACTTAATGATCTGCACGAGTGAATCAACAGTCACTGAACCCTGGATCTTTTGTAAATGTCTCTGATGGATCGTGGATAATGATGGATCATGTTCAATGAAATTAGTCAAGACATAATTATGAAGCCCCTCGATCGATTCTTTAGAAAGTGTGGAATCTGCAGAAACTTTCTCAAACACATCATCAAGAATCGATAACTTCTCTTCTATTATCGCTTGATTTTGCTTGTATTGGGCAAGTTTAGTCAATACATCCTGATACTGATGAACTCTGTTTTGATCTTGTAACCCTTCTTTCAACTTCTCAATCTCCGGTATGAGAGTCGACTGGTATCTACTGAATACTGCCGGTCTCTTACAACTAGCCAACTGGCGCAACGAGTGTCTCAACATTAGAAACAGTCGCTATAAATATTTATGTCCACTTTAATTCGAAGCTCATCGAACTCATCGAAAATTAAAAAAAAAATGGCAGATTTATGGTTGTATATATCAGCCACTTCTGGTGTCCAGGTGTTGCTTATTTAATCCATCAGCCTCATGACTGTGGCGCTCGTTTGTTCAAACCCCGTGGTTACGCAGCCCCTGCAGCGGGGTTTGTCGCCCAGCCAATCAGAGCGCGCGAAAGTGTCATTCCACTCGAGGGCTGCGTAACCATCACTCAGTTCAAATGCCATTTGGCGGGTTCGCAGGTCACGTGAAATTGTTGAAGTATCACTAACTCATCATTGAAGATAAAGTCCACTGGTGAAATTTTTTTCTTTCACTCATTTCTTCCCCATAGAAGCCAGTGTTTCCATGTCCTTCACCGTCTCCATTAAGCAGACACGGGCATCTGTCCCGGCTGTCAAGTCGGACCTCGAGCTGCTTCAAGACAGTGATCCGTTTCATGATATCGTTAACTTGGATATCGATGGTGTTAAGGTTGTTTACGCCAGAGATTCCAGTGTCATTGCTGCTCTTCCACATTTACACCAGTTGTCTAAAGCCGTTGTCAATGTCGAGATCTCTGACTATCAATCCGTGTTGAAGTTGAAAGATTTGGGGTTTGTTAGTTTGATCTCTAGTACTGAATTGGATTTTACTCAACATTCTTATTTATCTTTGTTATTGGCTCAATATCAATCAAAACCAGTTTTGCATTTCTATAACAGTTCTATTGATGTTACAAAAGCTATCATTGATCAAACTGTCTTGAACAAGATCATTGATGATTTCAAAGTTGAAGAATCAGAGGAAGTCTCACAACCAGAAATTGATTTCCAAACTGCTGTTGAACTTTTAAACAAATATAAAGTTTCCTACACTCCATTTGATGTGAAGAATGGTAAATCTGACTTGGCTTTCATTCAACTTGGTTCATACTTCACCGATTTATCAAAAGCAACTTCAAGTCCAGTCATTAACATCAAGGCATTCCCATTGGATTTACAAGCTGTTATTTCATCATTAGGTTCAAAAGTTACCAAGATTGCCATTTTGGAACAATCTTCTGAAAAACCAGTTGTTAAATTTTCTAAATTATTGTTAGAATTTTTCCAAATTCCAAACTTGTTGGTTGATAACAATATTGAAAAAATTACAACTTCTTCGATTTCTGATAATTATAACAATGGATTCAATCAAATCATCAGTGTTGTTGAATCAAACATTGGTTTACAAAATCCTTTACAAAACTTATATTTTGGTAAAGAATTAGAAATTGATCAAGATGATAGCAAATCTGAAAATTTACAAAAAATTCATTCTTTAGAAACTCAATATTTCCAAGTCTTGGATCAATTGTTTGGTAAAAACTTGAATATCTTGAACAATTACTCCAAAGATAAAAAATTCAATGAAATTACTCCAGAATTCGGATTTGGTACCTATACTTACCATTTAGAACAACAAGAACAATTGGTTAACAAGATTCATTCTTATTTGAACTCAAGCTCAGTTTCTAAAGAGGAAGAATTAGTCAAAGCTTTATCATCTTGGTTAATTCATGTTCGTGAAGGTTCACCAGCTGAAGAAAAAGAAGTTGCCACCATTTTAGACCTATTGTCTAAAGAAAACCAGGAATCAATTAAAGATATTTTAAACTTGAAAGAATATTTACACGCCAAACAAAACTGGTTAATCTCATCAGATGCTTGGTCTTTTGACTTGGGTTCCTCCGGTTTGCACAACATCTTACAATCTCAACAAAATTTAAACTTGTTAGTCATTGATAATGAAACTTATGAATCCAAAGAAGAAAAAACCAAATTAAACATTGCTAGAAAGAAAGACATTGGTCTCTATGCTATGAACTACGGTAACGCTTACGTTGGTTCTATTGCAATTTACTCTTCTTACACTCAAGTCTTAACAACTTTAATCGAAGCTTCTAAATTCAATGGTCCTTCCATCATCTTAGCATATTTACCAATCGTCACTGAAAATGATTCACATTTGGATATTTTGAAAAACACCAAACAATCCGTTGATACTGGTTATATTCCATTATACCGTTACAATCCATTATTAGAAGACAAGGATCAATTCAAATTGGATTCTACCGTGATTAAGGAAAATTTGAAACATTTCTTAGACAGAGAAAACAAATTAACATTGTTATCTTCTAAGAATCCACAATTTGCAAGATCTTTAGTTGAATCACAAAGTTCAAGAATCGCTAAAAAGCAAAAGAAACATGCTGATGAAGCATATGCTAATTTATTAGACGGTTTAACCGGTGCCCCAATCTCCATCTATTTCGCCTCTGATGGTGGTGGTGCTGAATCCGTTGCTAAAAAACTAGGCAAGAGAGCCGCTCAAAGAGGCTTGAAGCCAAAAGTTTTGTCAATGGATGATATCATTTTGGAAGATTTACCATTAGAAGAAAACATTATCTTTATAACTTCAACTGCAGGACAAGGTGAAATTCCACAAAATGGTAAACAATTCTGGGATTCTATTAAAAATTCTGGTGATTTAGATTTAGAATTCTCTAAAATTTCAGTCTTTGGTATGGGTGATTCCCTATATTGGCCAAGAGCTCAGGATAAACATTTCTATAACAAGCCAGCTGTTGATATCTTCAACAGATTGACTTTCCTCAATGCTAAAATCTTGACACCATTAGGATTAGGTGATGACCAGGATCCAGATGGATATCAAACCGGTTATGACAAATGGGAAGCCGAATTATGGAAGGCTTTAGGTGTCGACAATGTCGAAACTGCAGATGAACCACCTCCAATCACCAATGAAGACATCAAGATTGCATCTAATTATTTGAGAGGTACTATTGCTGAAGGTTTGAAAGATGAATCCACAGGTGCAATTGCATCAAGTGATCAACAATTGACCAAATTCCATGGTATTTACATGCAAGATGATCGTGATTTAAGAGACGCTAGAAAAGCTGCCGGTATGGAACCATTCTACATTTTCATGGCTAGAGTTAGATTGCCGGGTGGTATCACTCAACCAAACCAATGGTTAGCTTTGGATAAATTGGCTGATGAAAGAGGTAATGGTACCATTAAATTAACCACCAGAGCCACATTCCAACTTCATGGTATTGTCAAACATAATTTGAAGCCTTCAATTAGGGCAATGAACTCAGTCTTAATGGACACTTTGGGTGCTTGTGGTGATGTTAATAGAAACGTTATGATTTCTGCATTGCCTGGTAATACTAAAGTTCATGGTGAAGTTGCCAAAGTTGCAACCAGAATTTCTGAACATTTATTACCACAAACTACTGCATATCATGAAATTTGGCTAAAGGGTGATGATCCAGAAGATGATGATCCAGAATGGCCAAACATCTTTGAACAAAGAAAAGATGGTCCAAAGAAAGTCTCTACTTTGGTTGCAGGTAATGCATTACAAGACAATGAACCATTTTATGGTGCCACTTACTTGCCTAGAAAATATAAGATCAATATCACTGTTCCTCCATACAATGATGTTGATGTTTGGTCTTCAGATGTTGGTTTGATTGCTATTGTTGAAAACAACACCGTTGTTGGGTTCAACGTCTTAGTTGGTGGTGGTATGGGTTCCACTCATAACAATAAGAAAACATATCCAAGAACTGGTTCTTTGTTTGGATTTGTTTCTGCTGATCAAGTTCATTTAGTTTGTGAGAAAATCATGTTGGTTCAAAGAGATTTTGGTAACAGAAAAGATCGTAAGAATGCAAGATTAAAATATACTGTTGACACATTAGGTGTTGAAGTTTATAAGCAAAAAGTTGAAGAATTATGGGGTTCTAAATTCGAAGAAGCTAGATCTTTTGAAATCAAAGATAATTATGATCATTTTGGTTGGGTTACTGATGAAACTGGTAAACATCATTTTACTTGTTTTATTGAAAATGGTCGTGTTGAAGATACTCCTGAATTACCACAAAAGACAGGTTTAAAGAAAATTGCTGAATATTTCCAATCAAGATCAAACACTCAGGGTACTTTCAGATTAACCGGTAATCAACACGTCTTGATCTCTTCAGTCTCTGATGAAGAATTACCAGCTGTTAAAGATTTAATGAGAGAATATAAGTTAGACAACACTAATTTCTCTGGTTTAAGATTATCATCTGCTGCTTGTGTTGCTTTCCCAACTTGTGGTTTAGCAATGGCCGAATCTGAACGTTACTTACCTGTCTTGATCACTAAATTAGAAGAAGCCTTAGAAGAATACGGTTTACGTCATGATGCCATCGTGATGAGAATGACTGGTTGTCCAAATGGTTGTGCTAGACCTTGGTTAGCCGAGATCGCGTTGGTTGGTAAAGCTTACGGTACTTACAACTTGATGTTGGGTGGTGGGTTCCATGGTCAACGTTTGAATAAGATTTATAGACAATCCATTAAAGAAGAAGATGTTTTGGCTATTTTGAAACCATTGTTCAAGAGATGGGCTTTGGAAAGAGAAGATGGTGAACATTTCGGTGATTTCTGTATCAGAACCGGCGTCATTAAACCAACTTTGGAAGGTAAATATTTCCATGATGATGTTCCTGAACAAGTTTAATGACGAGTTTGGTTGATAGAGAGTTTTTGTTGTTGCATTTTTGTTTTTAATACGATTTACTTCCAGTATATTTATTGTTTAAGTTTATGATTTATCTTATTTATATCATTCTATTGTGTAGCTACTGTTAAAAACTCATTTCAAAATTCCCACTCTGCGTATTTGTTTTGGTTTCGCTGTTGAATTGGAGTAAAACAGACGGATGTTGCCTCGATGAAGTTATTGTCAATGTTCCTGGTCATAGATCTGACTGGGATCTTTATTGCTGGTGGTTGCTGGAAAAAAGTGGGCTGTGAAAGTGTGGTAAATTATTGTGTATGGATTTTCTTTTTTGGAAAGGCGGAGAGTTAGTTATTACAGGTGTTGTTTAGGTGACTCTGCAATAATTGGGGATCAGACTGGGTAATTATTCAATTCACTCTCTCTTCAAGAGGAAGAAAGCTACTGTCAAGGCTTTTTTAGCGCACTTTTTATGCCCAAATCCAGTTATTATCGTTCCAGATACCTACGCTATTCCAGTTATTATCACAAGTGAAGGTTCTGACAACATGGCTGCTACTGTTCCCACTCAAACTACTGTCACCAGTCCTATTGTTAAGCAGGGTTGTGATAATGAAAGGTTCTGAAAACTGAAGCTGACATGAAGATGGACAAGTTTCTGGGAAAACAGGGCAAACTGGTAGATGAGACCAAGAAACAGGAAGACACTCAGTCACCATCAACTTTTTTCAAACGCTTTACTGACAAGTTTAAGATTCATCGAAACATGGAGACTAAGACCAGTGGTTTTCGTGGTTTTGTGTCTAATATGTTGAAGATAAAGAAATCCTCTAGCGAAGTCATTGCATAAAACCATGTGCTGTCTATTCTACAATTTATTTTTGTTAAGAAGTTTTGCCAGAAATGACTAGAATTGTTGTTATTAGATTTTTTTACTATTGTCAGATTATATTGATATTAATTTTACCAATTTGAAGCGGTACCTTGAAGTATTGATCTGAAGTCAATTAGGAAGATGCCTGTTATTATATCATTGTTTGAAGTTGTTTTCTGCTGTGGATTGTAGTGCCTCATGATTGAAAGCGACTGAAGGCATTCAAAATGCTGCTGGTTTCTTTTCGTAGATCTTCAAAAACCTCATACATATAGTTGAAAAGTGAGGTCTCATTCACCTGATGTGATCTTCGCAGTTATCAATTATCTTCAAGTTTGACTTCAGAATGGCTCCCACTCGATGGAACAGCCAGATCTTAGAACGAGTGCATAACCTCAACCTCGATTGAGTTGAGTCTCATATCAATAAAGCCGAATTTTTCCTCAATCTTCTTCAATCTTTCATCAAGAGAGTTCAATCTTATATTCATACTATTGACAACACTGTTGGAGTCAGTCGCCAAAGTAGTTAAAGAATTTAATTGTTGTGAGATTCCAGTAATTTGTTGAACATTCTTTCTCATTTCCTGTTTCAATGATCTTTCCTTTTCATGGATCTCCATGTCCAAATAAATAGAACTTGCTGAATCTGGTTTAGTGAACAGTTTATCAAGATCTGTCATTAATCTCTTATAGATATTGAAGTATGGAAGTGAATGTTCTGTGATCTCAGCTTTTTCAAAACCTATTATCAAATTTGCAAGTTGTAATCCAACTTCAAGGAATGATTCCAAATCGATGTTTATGGTTTTATTCTCCTCAGAAGAGATCAATTGAGATAATTCTGGTGGTAATTGAGGATTTTGTTTGTGTTCATAAGTGATTTTGTTTCTTAGACCCGATTCTGGGTCGTGCCAGATTTTAGTGACGAATTCAGTTGTTTCAATCAGTGTGAAACGAGGAGCATCTGATGGTTCTTGGTCGTCCATTGTGTATATGGTTAGAAGACAATGTTGAGACTTTTTTCTTGAAGACTTTGGTTTTAGCTCGCACCGATTTCTACTCTTTTTATTTCATCATTTATATAAAATAGCAAACTGTTTATAACTACCCCATTCTTGGATGGTGTAATAGCAGATCGTAAGGTTTTGATTAGTAAATACTAAAAACAAAAAATCGGATCTTGAAACTGTCTTTGTTTAGCTCAAGATTCCAATTGTTCAGCAATTGAGGGATTGACGTTGCAAGTCTTGATTTACTCTTTCTTTCACGAGTAGACTGAGATCAGTTGAGACTTCTCGTTAAAACTAGTGGATTACATCAAGTTCCAATACTCAACTTTAGATCATCGGTCGTGCCACAAACAGTCTCAAAAGAAACTGTGTTTTTTTTTATATTTGCTATCTTTGCTATATGTGTTGCGTACCAGAATTGACTGCATTCACCAAATCTTCGACCTGGTTGATAACACTTCAATCATTAAGAATTCTGAGTATTACACGTTCAACTACTGTAAAGAGGAAAGCTTCTGTAAACGTCAAAGAAATAAAATCATTCATAAAATTTGTAAACAAACGTGAATATTCTCTCATTAAATGGCTGGTAAATCATCAGGAATCGGACTCAACAATCTTCCTGAACTATTCGGATTGACTGACCATTGTTCTTTAGCCTTTTTGAATATCTCTCTTAATTTGTCTTCAGAGAAACAAGTTTTTCTAAACTCCAACATAATCTTTTGAGAATCCAATACATAACTTGGTGATTTCTGTTGTGATGAAAGATTCCCCACATTAACCCTCGACACATGAGTATTGTTAGGTGCAAGGTATAAATCACCTGTGTCTCTAATCTCTGCAATATAAGCACCTGTTCTATGAATGTATTGTGCATATTTAAACGTTGGTTTACCCCAAGAATACATGATTTCCAAATTTCTATCATCACTATTACTGAAAAACATGGAGGCTCTGTTATCCATTAAGAACCCCGAGTATTCAAGCAAGTAGATGTGATAATAGAATTTCTGGGATTGTAAAATCTCTTCATCGTAGAATTGTGGATCTGTCCATGGGTTGATCGATAATTTAATGTCAACGTATGAATGGAATGGGTTCAAACTTGGAATATCACATAATTCATTCCAGGGGGTTTCAACGAGTAATAATCCATATCTTTCACACATTCTTGACCAACTGTTGATAGTATCATCGATTAATTTTGGTGTTGCAGTTAACCATTCAAGTCTGATGTGATAACAATGATTTGGGTTATGCACCGTGTCGTAATGAACAGTCATGATCTCTGGTTTGTATGAGTTTCTCTTATTGTCAAGGTCATATTTCAAGCAATGACTTAAGACGACTGTCTGTCTTTCTTTGATGAGATTGGATGTGTTGGTTTGGATTCTTGAAATTTCTGAAGCTTCTGACATGATCTTTCTTAATGAATTGGCAGTGTTGGTAGTGGTTGATTGAATTAATGTTGATGTTTCTTCATTTTGGGGTTGAATAACAGGTGTCATTGAAAATTTCGAACTTTGTCTCCCACTTTGACTTCCGATACTGTTTGATCTTGAAGTTCTGAAATCTTCAGATTGTTGAGGTGATGGGGCAATAACAGCAGGTTCTGGGATTTCTGGTTGAATCAAGAAATAGAAATAATAACCATCTAGGAATTTATGTCTGTTTTCAACATGCCTTAGGAATTTTTCATCCATTAAATAATTACCATATTCAGTGGCTTCTTCCCTTGTATTAATATCATCGAAATTATCAACCAACCAAGAAACTAACTCTAACCCAATAAAACTGTTCTTATGGATCTTCCAGTGCCATTTTCTATCGTTTAACTTGATACCCTTTGGACTTTTCAAAATCGTGTACAATTCATTCAAAGAGATGTCCTTATTAAGTAGATTAGATGATGATGATAGGACACCCTGCAATATGCTGTTCAAAGTACTGTTTGCACCAATTGAGTCAACTTTTCTCAAATTTGCAGGTTCCAAGTATTGATCTTCCAAGAATTGAAGTAAATCACCAGTATAGAAACTGATTTCTGGCATTGCCTCTTCTTTGATCTTTCTTCTTGTTTCTCTTGAATAATCAGGCCTGAAACTACCCCTGTGAATAGCGGCAATCAATTTTCTTAACCCTTCAACTCTCGTTTCTTCAGCACTTAACAGTTCTTTGTTATCATTGGATAAATATGTGGACTTTGGAATTTCAGCAGGTAATAACACAAACTTAATTCTATTCATCTTCAACTTCTCCTCGGTGTTAGAAACGTCATCCTCGTTCAAATAGCCAGCCAACAGTTGATCATACTTGTTCCAGTTGAACGTTTGATGGAACATTAGGTTGAAATTAGGATTATATGGATGATAAGTTCTTTGATATCTTGTTTTGATGGTTATGTTTGATTCATTAATCCCAGTGACTTCAAAATCTTTAGCATTGACACGTAAATAACGCTGCACGTTCAAACTTCCATCATAATTGAACAATATTCTATGGATTTCTTCATCAAGGGACATATAAATTCTTGAACCAGGTAATTGATCCTCGTTGAATGGAAGATACTTGATCAATAAAGATTTATTACTCTCTGTCATTCTCTTGGATTCAACTTTTTCAACTTTAGGACCGTAACAGATTTGGAAACCAAGCATTAATCTAAGATGGATCATTTCTCTCATGAGTCCACCAGGGGTCATGAATTTTTCATTCTCGTCACTCAGTGTGATGGAATGGGTTTGAAATGTAAAATTTTGATGGAAATCATCAGCATTAGGGAAGATCGGGGTTGTGACTGGTAATTCTGAAGGTGATGACAATGATCTCCATTTAATGAGACGACGTTGAACGTTTTGAGGGAAAACATCTTGCCATTTACCAACGTTGAATTTTTTGAAATCGTTCAAGTCTAGTTTTTGGGAAATGTTGTCAATTTCTGTCCACATTGTTGTTTTCAATGAGTCCACAACTGAGAATTGTTCCTTATTGTTGATATTGTTATTAGAGTTTGTAGATGATGGAGATGTTGAAATGGATGAGATGTTGTGTTTCTGCAAATGATGGAGATGTTGGTTGTTTCCTAATTTAGGCAATGGAATAGACATTCCTAGTATATGTTTCTTTGATGATTTGATCGATGAATTTGATGACGGAGTATTAGAATTTGAGAATTCCATTGATGGTTTTTCAGTGATTGACTTTGATGGTGATACGTATTGTTTCAAAGATGATAATGCAGATTTGGAAACACTGAAAATCGGGGACGATGCTGTTGTGATTGCAGTTTTTGAAGTTGTTGGGTTTGGGAGTTTCCAACGAAGAGTTGAGTTTGGATGAAGTTTAGATGCCGATGATGATGTGGTGGAGTCTGAAGAATTGGATGAATGTGCAGATAATGGAGGAGCCAACAATTTTTGACTCATGGATGGCACTTTCTTGTTGACTTTCAAAGTCGCATCTTTTGTGACATTGAATATGTCTTTATCATAAGTAGCCATCATTTCCAGCACTGATTTTTCGTTGTTTGGTTTCTTTAGATATTGAACAGTCACTGAACTCATATCATTTTCCATGATACCCATCATTTGTAATTCATAAATTTTACATTTTGGCAGCCATTGACGACCCGCTCTGGAAGAATTTTCGTTCCAGTACGAGATATCTATCCAACCAGGAACACAGTGATGAAGTTTATCTGAATGATCTCTGTATCTGAGCAACGGAGTAACGTGAAGAGGTGGTTCAGCTAGACAGATGATATCAACCGAGACTTCTGATTTCAATTGACGTTTGGCTGTGTCTAATAAATCATCATATGAAACGTCATAGAGACCGTTACCCGCACTGATCATTATAAAATGGTTGGTTGTATGACGAAGGTCTGGATCTTTGAGTTTATCCATGACTAAGGTAGTAGAAAGGTTGATCGTGCCCAATATGTCCGATTTAATGGTTGGTAAGAATCTTGAGCTTGCTGCTTCTATCTTTTTGTTGATTTGATCTTTGATGACGTCTTTCCTGAAAATGGAGAATTCTGATCGTAGTGAGTTCATTATTTCGTTCCAATGAACAACATTAATTTGATCAACAACCACTCTATAGTAATCTTTCGTCTGTTTCGGTCTTTCCCCTTCTTTAAGGTCATTCCATGAAGCAGATGAGAAGTCAACGTTCGAAACAAAGACAATTGTTATCAAATGATGTGTATCCTCTTCTCTCCATCTTTTGAAAATAGAAGGGAACAACGAATTGACAACTTTATGGAACATGATTTCACCGTCTTCCTGAAAATGGTACATCTCCTCAGTAATCTGGATCAGGAACACCAATCTGGCCGATTCCGATCTGAACACCACTTTGGTATTCTCACCAACATAAGCGCTGAAGGTCTTTCTTCCCATCTTGTAGATATTACCAACTGTACCTCTAATTGTCTCCAAAAAAGTCAGCTTCTGGTTCTTGAAAACACAATTGTTGTTCAGCAGGGAGGACAATTCCCAGATATCACCTCTATTGACACCAATATCCCTGATCATGATCTCAACCAAGTCAGCTTCAACATCCACTTTATCTTTCAACCTGACAGTGACCGAGTTCCGTGTGTTTGAATTGAACATCGACTGAAGCGACCCAGAGATGACGGACACCTGCGTGTTCTGGCTCCTCCTCAGCAGCTCTGCATTCATGGGCTTGACGATAAACAGCAGCTTCCTGTTCTGTCTGGTCGTGCTGGATGACTCTTCCAAGGGTTCCAGCTCAGCAACATCACCCTCCCTGGCTCCCGGGAGCTGTGAAATGTCCACAAGGACCGTCTCCTGTGACGTGCGGGCGTCGTGAAAGGAGGACGCCAGCGTCACGGGCTCGTCTGGGAGGAGTGTCCCGCTGGGCTTGTCCTCACTAGGAGCGCTAACTGTCTTAGAATGGCCACTTTTTTGGGCGGTTTTCGTAGGCGCGTTGCTCTCAATCGCAAGCGCGTTCTCGCCTGTCCGCTTGACCGTCCGCAGCGTGAGCACCGTGGAGCGCATGCTCATTTTGCCTGCTCTTCTTACTGATTGTTATTAAAGAGACGCTGATAAAACATCACCAAATTCGCGAAAATGATATTTCTCCAGAGTTCAGGGCTCGTGACTATTATGATTACGAGCACTGCCTTTGTTTACATTTCGCAGGGAAAGAAATTTCAATTTGTACCCACTCCATTTGTTCCAGCAAATCCGATAAAGAATGTCCACAGTCGCCCAATTGGCCACGGAACTGAGCAGCTTGGTCTCAGAGTCACGTCGGAGAAACCCAGAAATTAAGAACGTGAGTTTTAACCTTTGAAACTCGTCACAAAACAACGAAAACTAACCACGTAACACCAGGCTTCTGAAGTGTCACTTTCTCTACTCAAGTCTTTCAAAGGCAGCCATGAGTTGCAGTTCTTACAATCACTCTCACAGCAGCCAACTTTCATAGAGCCCTATATCCTCTCGTGCTCCTCGCGTAATGCCAAATTCACTGCCATTGCTATTCAATCACTCCATAAATTGATCCAGTTCAAAGCCATCCCGATCGCAAAGTTAGATTCCCTTGTGGATTCGTTTTTAGAGGCTACACATGTTGCTGCTGATATCCAACTTAGAGTCTTACAAGTGCTACCCAACTTGTTTCAGAGTTATGGCCAGTTTATAAATGGTGAACTAGTTGCCAAAATGTTAATGATTTGCTCGATTTTACAATCATACAACAAGACGCCTATGGTGATCAACACAGCGGGTGCGACAGAGCAGCAGATTGTCCTTGCGCTCTTTGACAAGGTTGTAGAGGAAGACAAAGACTTGGATGGTCTGGAAAAGAATTTTGAAATCACAGTTGATGAAGATGAAACGGTGAAAGTGACATCTAATGCATACGATTGTTATAGAGTTTTTAATGATTTTTGCTCACTGATTGAGCGTCAAAAGCCAACCTTTGTGAAATTCAACTCGATTTCTGAATCAGTAGGGTTTGAGATGCTAGAGGCAGTCTTGTCAAATTATAAGGATTTGTTTTGGAATCATTCAGAGTTGAAATTCTTGCTAAGAACGAAGATCACGCCTTTACTGTTGAGAGTTTTTTCCAACCAAAAAGATTTCCTAATTGTTGTTAGAGCCTCTAGAATCATCTTACTGTTAATCAAGACCCTATTGTCTGTGTTGGAAATTGAAACTGAAGTCATCTTGTCTCTATTAACACATGTAATAACCAAAGATTCAAACTTACCAAGTTGGAAAAAAATACTATCATTGGAAATCTTCAATTCCATCTTCAAAGATTTCACTATCATAAAGTCAATCTATGAGACGTATGACTTTGACTATAGCAATGGCAAGAAAAAAATCATTGAAGAATTTTTGCAAACTTTGTCTAACTTAATCAAAGAACCGATTTTGGAAAAGATTTTGAACACACAGGAAATAGTCAGAGTTCCAGAACAATCAGAACGTTCAATTACAGTTCAAACCTCTTCAATCAAGATTCAATACCTAGATTTGTTGGATAAGCTGGAACCTCCTTCTGTCCCAGAAACTTATCAAGTCTTTCTTATCCTATCGATCATTAATTCGTTTGGTGAAGGCTTAGGTAAATATGTCTTTAACAAGTCTAAAACGACGTCAATTGAACTCGATGGAATTTCAAAGACAACTTTTGCATTCCTGTCTGATCTTACAGAAGAGCAGCAAAACGAACCAGATTTTCTCGTCTTGAAAGCAATAGTCGTTGCAACAGTTGATTCCATAGTTAACATCGGCAATGAATTCTTATATTCTTGTCTTGGAAATGAATTATTTCATTCTTTAATCAGATCATTGCAGAAATTATGTCACTCTTCGGGGATCCTTGGTCTTGATAGACAGCGTGACTCCTTGTTATTGCTTTTCTCAATTGCCACAGTTAGCAACGTTTCTAAAACCACAAGCACCTCACAATCAAGAAACAATAGTACAACTGGGTTAGATCATTATTCACAAGAGTCTGGGAAATTCCATCCAAGAAGTTTGAACCCAAGACATGTTATATGTTTCAGAGCATTAGCATCACTTACAGTTTCACTTGGTCCTACATTCTCAAAATCATGGAATTTCATTCTTATCACGTTCCAATGGTTTGACTATTACATAAATGGTCCTTCTAAGCATCTTCTTTTCAAAGAATCAGCAGCTTCATCAGCGGTGACTTCCTCTTCCAATTTGGGGAAACCGGTCATATCACAAGCAGACCTCAAACTCATCAACAGTTCAATTTTGAAACTCAATGAAAGTACAAAGCATTTCAATGACACAGCATTTGATGAATTGATTAAACAGTTAATCTTTTTGTCCAAAAAGGCAACATTTGAAGAGAAGAGTGGTGTTGATGATCCTCTGTCCAACAACGAATTGAACGTATGTCCATACAATCAAGAATTTTTCGTTGATAGATTGACTGAATTTTGTGTGGTTAACGCAGAGAGGTTTGTGAACATCAAAGAGATCAATGGTCATACCATCAGTGTTGATCCAAATGACGAGAGTAAAGTTTTGGATAATGGAGATGGGTTTGATTTTTGGGAAATCATAATCAATAGATTCTTGACTGATGTTTTGACAACAAATGATCAATCTTTTGACTCTTTAGACGTGAAGAGGAAAACATCTGAGAACTTCAATATTTTAATCAGTGAGATAGCCAAGTTTACATTCAAGGCCAAAAGTCAACCTGAAGAAGGTAGTTTCGTACCAAGTGCAACTTCATTATCACTGATCGAGACTAAACTATTTAATGCAATTGTAAACTTGGTTCAGTCTTTACTTTCATCGAACAAACAAGTTTCAACCATGGATTTGGAAATCATTCATGCTCTGTTGACAACAATTCTTGATTTATTAGACAGATTTGGAAATTATTTCAAAAATTCATGGATCATTATCCTCTCTGTCATTGATTCATCTTTTGAATTCTTGAAATCACTGAATCAACCACAACTAGAGGAGGAAACCACTAGTGATCAAAGAAAAGTTAGTATTACCAATACGACCAGTTCAATGAATAATTTGAACAACTCAAGAGATCTTTTGAAGTCAAGTTTCGAAATAATTCAACTGATCCTTAATGACTTCTTACAATCCATCAAACCTTTGATAACTACGAAATCAATCATTGATATTTTGAACAAGTTCGTCACTCAGAACATTGATTTGAATATATCATTCAGTGCAGTGAGTTATTACTGGTTATTATCCGACTTCTTCAGACAAAAATTCATAGAATCGAACGAGAAAGGTGACACTTCCCATGAAACTGATCAGAAAGATCGACAATTTGAAAATTTTGAACAATTGAACAAATCATTACAATCTTCCAATGAATCAGGAAACGTCAATGCCTTATGGTTATACTTATTGAACAGTCTAGTCAAGATCTCCAATGATTCAAGAATAGAAATCAAAAACGTTGCCATTCAAACATTCTTCAGAATCGTGGATTCTCATGGTTCTTATTTGAATTGGTATAAGACTTTCAATATTGTTGTTAAAGATTTATTGTTGATTGATTTAACCAAACCAGGATCTGTTGATGGTGAACCATTAAACTACGAGGCTAATAAAATGTTTGTGGATAATGTCTTGATCACGTTGAATGGTGTTAATGATTTATATTCGTTATTTTTCATCAATTATCAAGATGATTTGTTCTGGAGTTCATTGTTAGGCTTCTACAACCGCTTGATTGAGTTAAACATAATTGAAATTTCAACAAACATTTACATCTCATTCAACAAGATTTTGAAATTGTTTGAGAATGAAATTCCTGGACATTTATTAGAATTATTCTTTCAATTTTGGGAATCCAAGAAAATCATGTATGTTTCCAAAATTTCTGAATCGAACGCATATCAATCTTCAATTGTTGAATTAATCAAACTTTTTGAGCCATTATATTCTAACAACCCAACCAATTTATCAAGAACCCAGATCGAATCATCATTGATTATCTTTAACAATGCAATCAGATTCCCATTCCTTCCAACGATATCCGCATCTGATGTCATTAATCCAACAGAATTACAATCTACTGTTTTGAAATGTTTTGAAATGATTGATATTGAGGAAGAGTATCAAGACTTGATTCTTGTACAAATTTCGAATTTGATTCAATTGCCATTTTCAATAAGGTCAAGAATTTTAAAGAAATTAAACAATTTTGATAAGAATCAAATATCTTCATTCATTGCAGTAAGCAGTCAAGCAATTTTGATTCTTTCTAAATATTTCGAAAATTTGGAAACTTTTACTAATTTATTGTTCAAAGATGAAATATTGTTGAAAATTTTAGGAAATTTATTAGATCCGATTCAATACCACCTGAACAGCAACAATAAGGAAACAACACATCAAGATCCAATTCATCGAAGCAATATAAATGATCAAGAAATATGGAAAAAATCAATGTTTCTTATCACTTCTATCATTCCTAAATTTTTACCATTATTAAACATTGATGAATCCAATTCCAATTTCAAGAATGCACAAAATTTATGGTCATTAACCATTGAAACCATCACATTAACACTTCCACACTTAAATGATAACAGGGATATTGAATACAATTTATCAACATATCAAACATTAAAACCATTAATTCTTGATAATTTACACCAAAATTCACTTTCTAAAACAAATTTACAAAATCTAATTTCATCAATTTGGAGATCTTCATTCCTTTATGATAATAACATTTTAGAAAATTATCTTTTTGAAAACAATTCATCACCAAACGATTTAACTAAACAACTGTTAACATTACCAATTGATGGATATTCAACAGAACCAATATCATTATTACAACAACAACCATTCCGACTAATTTGTCTTTCTGATTTATTCAAATTTTCAAGTATTTCAATAACTTCAACCTCATATACCCCAGATTCACATGCATTGAAATTAGTCAATATTACACTTCCATTCCTGTTATGCAGAGTCGTGCTTATTATTAGACGATATGCAGACCAACAAAGATTAGTTTATAAATCACCAGTATATACTGTTCAAAAAACAGAATTGGACCTAGTCTTGAAAAATCTTTATCAATTATTGCAAAGATTGAGTGATTCTAAAACTGCAAGTTCTAAGAATGTGGATGTGGATGGAAAAGGGGAAGGGGAAAGTTATGTTGAGTTATATAGGCAATTGTTTGAGATATTTCCATTCATATTGGATAATCAATCATATATTTCAAAATTAAAAAATTCACAAAGATATTTAACTGCTATAACTGTTGAATTTTATAAATTGACTAGTTGAGATGGATTTCATGAATTGATGAGCTGTTTGAAAAAAAAAAAAAAAAAAAAAAAACTATGGTATTATTCACAAAAGAATATGATGATTTAAAATTGTAGTGCTTCAGGCGTAGTTAGTATCAATCAATTCAACCAATTATATCCAACCTATCATAAACCTGAGTTCAAAGACAAACTACAATCCAGTAATAAAAACATCTTCAATGATGTATAAAATGCGTTAAAATAAATGTAGACTAAAAAAAAAAAAAAAAGGATAAAACAAAAAAAATAAACAAAAAAG
>JAKTZZ010000038.1:23887-85734 GCA_030579035.1 Gotozyma siamensis
AAGGGAGGTTAGAGGGTGATAATCTTTATATAAATAGGTGTGCGGTATAGGCTTTTCTAATCAGTATATCCATAATCTTGCTGTTCTAAAGGATCCCATGCATTTTGTGGAACTTCTAATCCATTTGAACCTAATTGACGTTCTCTTTCAAATTCTTTCCATTTTCTCATTTTAATCTTTGAATGATCAAATTCACCTTCATCATCATCATGTGCTTTATCTTCACCTGAAATAGTTCTTGTTTCACCCCAACTAAAATCATCAAATTTCCAATATGCATAAGATGGTAATATCAGATTCCAAATAGGTAATGCGCATAAATAAATTAACATCCAAACTAAATATGATGGACGTGATGCTGTAACAACAATAAGTAAACCAGGAACACCAAGAATAATACCTAATAAGATTAAAGACATGATTGGTGTTGGTGTTGAAACAATGGCAATGACAATGACATAAATTGTGAAACAAATTGCAACTGGTAAGATTAAAGTACCTAATAATTCAATAGCAATGACAAATTGCATTGAAAAACAAAAAGTACCACATAAATCCTTAACTAGAACTAATTCCATCAAATTATGAACAGTTGAATTAATCCATCTTCTTCTTTGTGATAGTAAAACTTTAAATTTATCAGGAACAATAGTTTTACAAACTGCTTTTGGAACGAAAACTTGTTTTCTTCTAGGAAATGTCTTTAACATCAATGTTGTTAAAAATCTATCTTCACCTAATAATAACAAATTCTTCTTATGTAACGTATCAACGACATTATCAGAATATCTTTCAACAATATCAGGATTAGCCAAAATTGGAACCCAATGACCATCTGTAGATTTTGGTGCCTTGATACGATACATACAAAAACAACCAGGTAAACAAGTAACACCACCAAACACAGATTCAAATGCTTTGGCTTGATGATGCGAAATGAAATATTCAAAAACTTGAATTGCAGTGACCCATGATTGACGTTTATTGGAAATTTTGGTTTCACCACATAATCCCATAATTTCAGGATCTTTAACCATTTCACCAACCATATGAGTCATTGAATCTGGATGAATTTTGGTATCTGCATCAACCATTAAAACAATTTCATAAACATCAGCTAATAAACCTGTAATTTTCCAAATGTTTAATAAAATATCATATTCTAATTCAGTCATTCTTTCATTGAATGTAATTTTTTGTAAGAATGACATTAAAATGATTTGTGAATCACGTTTACCTCTGTTACCAGGTTTCGAAGAATTAGCTTCACTTGGAGTACCACATTTCACGATACAAAGTATTGGAACTCTTTGTTGTTTTTCAATTGGAACTGTTGAATTATCATATTTGTAAAAACCAGAATAAACTTTAGCCATATTATGTCTTTTTTCACCTTGAGCAACAGCGACATAAGAATATGGTTTAACGTCTTCAACTGGAACTGCAAAATCAGTCATCATGGATAATGCAATTTCTGGAGTTGTTAAATCATTACCTGAACCTTTAATCAATCCATCACAAAGAATAACGATTAATCTATGAGAATTTGGATAATCAACAACCGCAATTGAGTCTAGAGTCAATCTTAAGGCTTCTTCATCTTCTGAATAACAAGTCACGAAATTGATAGAGTGAGCTAATGGATAATCATATGGCATATATTCAACTGGTGGTTGAGGAATAACATTTGGATGAATAATATCAGGATCTAGACCTGAAACTTCAAACATTGTAGCCAAATTTGAAATTGATGGATTTCTTGATGCAAATGGAGTTATATTGGAAACATTTCTTGATTTTCTATCATTAGTTTTTTTGGAATTTTGTAAAACAACGGTAGTCATTTCATTACCTTTTTTATCATAAGTGACAGGAATTGAATAATTATTAAAATCATCCAATTGATTGATTGACATTCTTGAACTTCTTAAGAAATCAAGTCTTGAAGCACGTCTATCTGAAGAAGTATGACCAAGAGGAATTGGATTTGATTCATCTGCCCATTCATCTCTTTGGGCATCCAAGGCATTCATTTCTTTCATATTTAAACTATCAGCACCTTGTTTTGGAGACACAAACCATTTGAAATAACAGGCTAATGCGAATTTTGCAAAAACAATAGATAAAATGAAAATCAATGAAAGGCACAACACGACTTTTGAAGCAATACAACCAACAGTATCAGAATCAATTGAACCAACTTTGATAATTTCAGTTAAGCATTTAGCGGCTTCTCTATCGCCAGAATTAGCCAAAACCAAAGAAATATCATAACCTCTCATTCCTGAATTTTTCAATTCATCAAATAATTCAGGATATTCAACATCGTTACTTTGGATCCAAGAAAGCATATCTAAATCCAAGACATTTCCTGAATAAACAACCAAATTTCTCGAAGTATTTTTGATATCATCCCAAGTGAAATAGACATCACCATTAGCAGTCAATGAGTAATAAGCTTCACGAGCAGCTTCAGAAGTATGACAACCCCAACCGTCATAATATTCAGATACGGTAAAATTTGGGGATGATGAACCATCTTGATTAATCAATTTACAAGGCATATACCAAGCAAGATCCAAATCATCATGTGGGATAGAACAGTTTTCTCTTGGTTTAATCAATCCTTTACAATTACCATTGACGTTTTGAAACAAGAAAGAACCATCCATACCTCCTGCATTGACTGGTGGATACAAGATATTAGAACCACCTGGAATTCCTGGAGCATCTGGATGAGAAGATGAAGTTAAATCAAAAGCTTTACCATTGATAATCAGATAACCTGAACTTATATCGTTGTTTCTCATTCTAATTGTTCTGTCATGACAAACTGTTTGAGTGAACCCAAAAGTGATAAAGGCAATAATGGCACCCAACATCAAGATAATGGAGATCAAACCACATTTTTCCCTCCATGCCATTTGTCTATCTTTCTTTGGCATACCAAATAGTTTTAAAATAGATCCTGGAGCCCAAAAAGTGACGGCATAACAATAGACTTGCCATAGTGATAAATTTGAATCTGATTCAACTTTTTTCAGTTTTTTAGGAGCATGAGAAGTACCTGTATTAGTAGCAAGATTCCTCTTAGATTTGAACGGACTTTCATATTCGTCATTCAGACCATATACCGTTGTTCCTTGATTCTTTGGGTTTGCACTGGTACTGGAAGCAGATTCTATAGGAGATAAATCATCTAGTTGGATATCACCGTGGGTATTTAACTCCTGTTGTTGGTAAGCTGAATGGACCGAATTTCTAGTAGGGTCGATCCCTGTGGATGAAGGGTGGACATTCACTTGCCCCTGTTGTTGGGCAGCTAGTTGTGCGTAGTAATAATGAGGATTTTCAGGGTTGTTTAAATCGTTTCTTTCCGGTCTGATTAGAGATCTCTTTCTTGCGACAAAAGAGGAGCTGTGGGGAAGGAGGGATTCGTCATCGAATGTCTCGTATTTCTTCTTTGAGTTGTTTCGCTTGATGGAGCCAGATCTTTGGAACATCACGAGTGAATTGGTGAAATAGAGGTAGTTTCAGGTGATGGCTGCAATAATGGATGCAAAAAAAAAAAATATATATATGGGTAAAAATTGGGGTGATAAGAATGGGTAGAAATCAGAGAGCACCGTGATAAAGTGTATAATTGGGCTGTTGAGATGTATCTGTGGGGCTTTAATGGAAGCAGCAGTGGGTCTTCTGAAAAGAAATAAAATGAACGAGATATTTCCGTCTATTTTTGTGATCTGAAACTATAAAAAACTTTCTCTGTGAAACGTAAACAATAGAAAGCACACACAAAGGTGTCTGGGTGTCTTTGGATAAAATGCATAATGGTTATGAGTGTCAGGGGCTGCGTAACCATAATGTATTTAAATGAAAGAGAACAAAAGTAGTCAGTGAAAAGAAGTTTGTAGAAGTCTGTAGATGGTTCTTGTTGGTGAGATAAGGGAGTAATTTAATGGTTAGTGTGATGCTAGTTGATGTTAATGATGCGAGTGTAAGTGAAGAGAGATTTGGTAATTGTAAGAGAATACCAGGCAGTGAAAGCTACAATCAAATTATTCAAGTCAAACATCCATTATACTAAACAGTAAAAAAAGCTGCAATAAACTAGTTAGTCACTTGATCCACAAACTAAAGACTCACTAAAACTCCAATGTATCCATTGTTGAAAGATCAGAAATTTGGGTATACTAAATGCCTCATGGGATCTGGGTACTATGCCAGAGTTCGGACTGGTGCACAGCTTTTTTGTCGTCATTTCGGATGGGATTGGGAGTGTGAGGTGTGGGTTACTTACCTTGATGGGTGTTGATTGAACTGATTCTATGGTTAACTGCTGTCAACTGTTCTATTGCTAAATATTAAAGAAGAAGAAAATGAAAAATTTGTCAAAGTTTTTTTCAACCGCTGAAATGAATGGGGTCACCCGGATTTTGCAGATGGTAGGGGCACTCTCACTGTCTTTTAGGGCTCAAATTACATTTAAGTGAATCAGTAACCAGTGCTAAAGTCGGGGAGAAGATTGTCTGGGTGTTGGCAGTTGGTGGCAGTGTGTAGTATATGTAGCGTAATAAAGAGTCTAGCCAACTGCAAAGGCCCAAAGGGGAAATCTGTCCCTTAAGGTCTTGAGTGTTTTTAAAAATGAATCAAATCAAAACACGCGAAATTAATTAATTAAATCGCATCAGGATTCAGGAACAATTCGGAATCAAAAGGGGGAAACAATTGTTTTAAGTGCGAATAAAACCATTAACATTCGTGTATTGAACGTGTTTTATCACTGTAATAATCCTCATAATCCTCACCTTCCCTTATTCTCTTCATTGAGACGCGTCTTTTCCCAACCCATTCCCATCTCCAACACAAACCCATCTCCATTCAAACCTCAAACCGGAATCACACCAAAACGCGAAAATTAAAATTCTTTTGTTTATCAAATTTTTTGACGCGACTTGTAAAGTTGTTCCTATTCCAGCCAAAATTTAATGCATCTTATTGCATCCCAATCTATCTAGAAACAGAATCCAAAGCCTTTAGCGACCTTTGGGGCACCTTCAACCTTCTTTTCTTAATTGATCGTTGAAACGCGTTTAATTAACAGGTACATAATTGACACCTTTGATCTGTTTTTCCATCAATGTATAAATACACTCTTCTCTTCCTATCTTTCTCTACCTCGCTAATCCCACACACTTCTTCCCAGATCATCACTGCATCCAATCCACAACATGTCTGACGCTCAAGCTTTATCCGTTTTGGTCAAATCACCAGTCACTCAACAAATGATCCAACATATAGTCAACACCACACTCAAAGTGATCAAGTGTAAAAAATCCAAAACTACAACTTACCCATCCCCACCAAACTCACCATCGGGCAAGACTGTCAAACCATTGCCTTCATTAATGACGTTCATTTCAAAACTCGTCAGATATACAAACGTTTATTCAGGCACTTTGTTAGCCACTTTGGTCTATTTGGAAAAACTTGGCCATAAACTCCCAAAAAACTCACAGGGACTTCCATGCACATTACACAGAATCTTCCTTGCTTGTTTGATCATCTCTTCCAAGTTCAACAATGATAATTCACCAAAGAACGTTCATTGGGCAGAATACACCGATGGATTGTTCACTGTTGAAGATATCAACTTAATGGAACGTCAACTTTTAAACTTGTTGAACTGGGACGTCAAAGTCTCCAATACAGACTTATCACGTTGTTTGAAAGTGTTTATCGAACCAATCAAACAAGATCTTAAAACCGCACAAAGAATGCGTCGTGCAGTGCAAAGATCATCCTCACAACAACAACTATACTCACCATCCTCACCATCTTCACTATCGACATCTCCAAGATCTCCAAGAAACAACACAAAACCTCCACATCAACAACCACCTGTCTCGCCTGTTTCATACAAAGACATCATGCAATCACAAAACTCAACTCATTACAGAAGTACTTCGGTCACTTCTTTGTCGTCTTCGACTTCTTCATCTTCATTGGCGTCAGTGAGCACAGCTGCTTCCGAGTATCCAATGGAAGAGTACAAGAAACCATTAGCTAATCCATATTATCTAAATCAACCAAATGCTAAAATGCAAATCCAACCTGCTCATAGTTATACTTTCGACACAAGGGAATTGGAAACATACATGAATTACTTGTGATTACACCATTACACGGCTAGTTTATTGGGGTATCGAGGTATTGGTTGTTTTTTTGGGTTATTGGGCTATGCCATAAGGGCATTGGTATTACACAATCGCTGACAGGATTAGAATAGGGTATTCAATCGTTGTCAACTATTATTGAAAAACAGGATTTTTCAACCACACTGCTCCTGGTGAGCAATCATTTTTATTATTAGATGTTTAGTTAACGGTATAGAGATTTTTAAACGGTTTATCATAGGGTTATATATCAGTTGTAGTATGGCACTCCCTACTATTTACTAAAATAGCATAAAAGTAAACAAAATTCTATTGTTTGGGGTTCCCTTTTGGGAAGATTGCCGGAACGGGCAGACTGCACATGTCCGGATCTCCACTTTCGCCCCCCAGATGTGGGTCGGATAAAGACAGAGATTGACAAAGATCGAGAAAACCCTGATGGAAAAGATAAAAAAGATGAGTGTGGAGGGGTGTGTGTGCATTGTTAGCAGTTCTGAGGGGTTTTGGAGTTGTGAGGTGATGGATTACGGCATTCACTGTCTCAACTAATACATATTGAGGGTTTTAACTATACACTTGACGTCCCCAATGCACACAAAACGCTATGCCTTCGAACTTAACGGAGAACAAACACCAAAAATTCGGGTGTTTACGAAAACAATCAAGCTTTTTCATTTTAATAATTATTTCACCTTCTTCCAAGAAAGTGTGTACAGCCATCAAGGGCTAAAACACACAATTCCTCGAATGAGAGCGAGTGCAATCGTAAGAACCGTAGAGTGTGTCCTTCAATCCCAGAAAAAAATATCCATCAATTGAGCCCAAGGACCCTCAAAAAAAACCCTTCAAACAATTAAGATCTTTGAACTATGTAACCATATCCACCCCCCACTGCAGGTGCCCACTTCCAAAACTCACCATCGCACATTCACTTACAGATATTCCCAGTGTGAAAACACTAAAAAACGCCATTTTTCACCATTTAGTCAACATTTGCTAAGACAAATTGCGTCTCCAAGGCCTCATATTACTCACTTTCCACTACTTATTCGCACTTGCTGCTGCGTTGGGCCCAATCCGTATAAATACCCTTCTGCTCCCTCCTACCACACTTGCCCTTTACTTGTTCTTTTTCTCTTTTTCTCTCTCTCTCTATCAACATCTCCATCCACTCGCTTCAAAATGGGATTTTTCAACACTCGCTTAACAACCGCTCTAGTGTGGGCCTTCCTTGCCTCATTGGCCCTCGCTCAAGAAATCGCCCTTAACGGAAGATACGCAGGCTCAGGAAGTCTTTACTGGACTTTAGAAGTGCCATCCTCCCTTGGTCCATGGTCCAATATCGAAGCACAATTGAACGCTGTTGATTTCGACATCTCTTTCGGTTACTTAAGAGACGGTGACAACCAGGCACCAGCATCAGCAAGCGTCGCTTTCTCCAGATCCTCCATTGGAATCAACACCGATTTCAACCCAACCAGCAACACTTTGATCTTGACCGCCATCGGTGCCGGTCACGCTGATGCCGCCCTTTTCGTCTTGGAAGGTGAAGTCACAATCACTTTGCCAAACGGTGCTAAGCTCGTCAAGAGAGTCAGCTCCTCACCAGTTGAAGTCGCTGCCACCATCACCAACACCGCTTTCGTCGCCACCGAACAGTCCTCTGCTCCTTCTAGCGAGCCAACCGCTGAGCCAACCGCTGAGCCAACCGCTGAGCCAACTGCTGAAGACACTGCTACCGAAGCCTCTGATGCCACCACCGCTTCTGAAACCACTTCTTCTTCTTCTTCTTCTTCTTCTTCTTCTGCTTCTTCCACTGGATCCACTTCTTCTTCCGCCGGTGCCTCAGAAGCCACTCCCTACTTGGAAGGCCGTCTCAGCGGCACTTCTCTCTACTGGGCCGCCCACATCCCAGCCTCTTTGGGCCCATGGACCTCTGCTGATCTCGAACTCGCTGGTGAAAACTTCATCGTTGCATTCGCCTACTCAAGAGTCGGTGAAGTCGAAAACACAGACGTCACCATCGACAACAAGAGAACTTCAGTCACTTTCTCCTCTCCTTTCAACCCAGAAGCAGGTGAAGAATTGATCTTCACAGTCATTGGTGCCGCTACCGTCGAGGCCGACTCTTACACTATTTCTGGTGTCTTGAGAATCACCACCCCTAACCAAACCAAGAGAGCCGTTATTGAAATCCCATTAACCAACACCATCACTGTCGTTGAAGCTTCTTCTGGTTCTGAATCTTCAACTGACTTGGTTGAATCTTCAATCATTTCTGCCTCTTCAACTGACTCTGCTGCCTCTTCTGATGCTGTTGAAACTTCTACTGGAGCCCCAGTTGAATCCACCATCGGATCTTCCTCTGTTGAATCCACCGCTGAATCCACCGCTGAATCCACCGCTGAAGCTTCATCTACTGAATCTTCAGAATCTGTTGCCCCAACTGTCGCTCCATCCCATAACTCAACCGTTTCAAGTGATGACGACTTATCCACCGTCTGGGGTTACTCAACCGTCACAACCACCGTCAAAGGTACAGTGACCGAATACACCACCTACTGTCCACTCAGTACCGTCACCAAAGAAAAATCACACACCACCGAAACTGAAGCTAAACCAACCACTGAAGCCAAACCAACAACCATCACTAAAGCCACCGAAACTAAAGAAACTGGTGTCACTAAAGAAACCGGTGTCACTACCAAAGATCATGACAAGACCACCATCTTGACCGTCACTTCTTCTCACGTTCCAGAATCAACCACACATGTCATCTCTACTTTTGAAGGTAAGGCTAACAACGTCGCTGCTGGATTCTTGGTCGGTTTGTTGCCTGTTTTCATGCTTGCTTTGTAAGTGTGATAGATATGCTTTAAATCACGGGAAATATTTTTTGTTCCTGATGTATTATGTTTTATTTCTTCTGTGATGTTTTGGTTATATCACTGCCTATTTTTTATGGTTTTCTCTTCTTCAACCATGCTTGATTTCAATTTTAGAAAATTTTATACCTGGTTTTACCACTATTTCTGTAGGTTTGTCTGTCGTAAATAGAAGAGGTAGTTATCCTGCTCACTCGACTTGGAAATTACTTCATTGAAAGCCTTTAAAAAGTGACGTCGTCTTTCAGTTAAGAGGAAAGTTTGGCCTCAAAAGCCCTTTTTTGCTTTTGTCCCCATTTCTTTCAATCTTTACCGAAAAAAATGGCAGAATTTTATGTAGGGCAAAGTTTATTGTCAATATTCGTGTGGTTGGTTGGCTTAAAAATCATTTGGATGAGTTGTTTTGAGGTGGTTCTATAGCTAGTGTCTTTGATGTGGATAGTGGGGACCTTTAAGTACTGTAAGCTGACGATTTTGTAAATAGAGAAGAAATTTTGAGACAACGTGAACCAATCCTACATCAAATTAAATCACAAATAAAATAAAATTCTATTAGAAAAGTATAGAACAATAACGACTGAAGAAGGTAATGTAAAGTAAAAGTAAATAATAATAATAATAATAATAATAATATATATATATATATGTCCATTAGACAAAAGTCTCTAGAAAACAGGGCAAACAACAAAACCCATAAAAATACACACAACTGATTTAGAAAAAGGGTATTAGCGACAAAAAATCAGAATGTCAAGAAGAATAACAACAACATAGATGTCAATGCGTTGAACTGTTTCAAAGAAGCACCACCTTCATAAGTGATCACACTTGGTGCAGACGAAACAGGTGGGATTTGTTGAGTGGTGATTGCTGGTGGTGGCAATGCACTCACCGTGGTTGGCTCCTGTGGTTTAACAGACGTGGCGGTGGTGGTGGTTGTTGGTTGTGGTCTGCCTGGAGCTCTGGTGGTGTATGTTCGAGTGACAGTTTCACTGATAGTGGATGGGATAGGGATATGGTTTTCTGGTAAAGTATCGGTGGTGGTTTTAACAGATGGTGGATTCACCGGTTTTGGTGATTTTGAGACTGGTTCTTCTGGGGAAATGGTGGTGAATGTGGTGGCTGGTGGGATGATTGCGATGGTAACGTTTGGTGGGATGTTGACATCGACAGTGATTGTTAAGTCACCAGTGGTCCATGGTTTGGTAATAGTTGTGGTGTATGTTTCATCCCATGGTAGGGTCTCGGTGGTGGTGTTTGTTGTCTCAGCAGGTGGGACACTGACATCAACAGTGATTGTTAAATCACCAGAACTCCATGGTTTAGTGATAGTTGTGGTATAGGTCTCATCCCATGGAATAGTCTCAGTCGTAGTAGTAGTGGTTTGGGCTGGAGGCACACTAACGTCAACGGTTATAGTTCTGTCGCCGGTAGTCCATGGTTTGGTAATAGTGGTAGTATAAGTTTCATCCCATGGTAAAGTTTCGGTAGTTGTAGTGGTAGAATCCTGTGAAGATGATTCAGTGGATGAAGCTGGTTCACTGGTTGAGCTTGAGATGATTGAGCTAGAAGAGCTTGATTCGTCGGTAGATGATACAACCTCAGATGATGAAGATGAGGTAGATGAAGAAGATTTAGAAGCTTCCAATGAAGAGGAAGATGATTCAGATGAAGACTCAGAAGAAGATGGGGTAGCAGTTGGAGTATAGACAATGATGGTACCACCAGTTGGGTTTTCATCAGTAAAAGTAGTGACAGTGGTAAAAGTACCAGTCCATTCAGTAGTAGTTGCAACCAATGGTAATCCGGTAGCGTCAGCTTCAGCTGCAGTAATAACAATGACATTGTCCATTCTACTACTGGTGGCATCAGAACCACAAGTGATATCGATATTGATCTCATTCACGACTTGAACGGTGTTATCACTTTGTTGTTGTAAAGCACTGATCCATAAACGTTGTCCAGCTGGAAAGTCAACCAAAAGCACAGAAAGAACATCATCATCATAACTGACGAAATATCCTTGATCGTTAAAACTTTGTGCGAAGAGGAAACTGTTCAAGTTGTCTGTAGCGTAAACTTGAATGTCTTGACTGTTAACTCTACCGGCTTGACCACTAGTTCCAAAATTGATATCAACTTCACCGTTCAAGACTTCACCACATGATTCAAGCAAATAGTAGGTTTGTAATTGACCATGACCAGTAGTACGTGAGAAACTGTACAAGAATTTGTTATCCGGTTGAGCAGCAAAGGTAACACTGGTGGAGAGTCCACCCCATGTGATTTGGTTTTCACCTTCAACGTAAATGTTGGCAGCTTGGATATCATGAGGACTGGTAGTTCCACCAACGTCAAAGATGACTGAGATTTCAATCTCACCAATGACACTGTCCAGTGAATCAATAGCTGGTAAAGTGTTACAAATCAACACAGAACTGGTCATGTAAGCACCTTGGGAAGCGGTACATTCAATAACGGTTTCGCCATTTAGAGTGACTGGAAGAACGATAGCATCGTTGGTAAATTTAAC
Organism: Gotozyma siamensis; assembly: GCA_030579035.1. Lineage (NCBI taxonomy): Eukaryota > Fungi > Ascomycota > Saccharomycetes > Phaffomycetales > Phaffomycetaceae > Gotozyma > Gotozyma siamensis. Next base: position 35,482 of record JAKTZZ010000038.1, read on the forward strand.
ACGGTAAATATCTTCTAGAGTGATGACAAAAGTTTGACCTGATTGAACACTTCCTAATGGGATTTCATAACCAAGAGTAGCGATCCACAAGGAAGTTGGTAAATTGGAACCATCTTGATTAGTTAGTGACAAAGATGTGAAGAAGTCAAAGGCAAACGCATAAGCGATAAAACTCTGAAGCAATAAAACTCTGAAGACATTTCTAACTGCAGGCATCTTTTCTGTTTCAATTTCGATGATTTATGAGAGGTCATAATGATGGGAAGGTGGGATCTTCAAGCCTTTAAATATCTTAACAGGTAAGAAACATCCATGTTCGATAAAATCTGAAACAGGAATGCACGTTGATGTTGACTGGGCTTGACCAAACCTTGAAAACAACAGATAGACGTTTCAGGTTTCGACAAATATCCGTTCTGAAAGAGGCTAAAAACTTTCCACAGTAAACAATAGTAAAAAGAAACAACAACAACCAAAGAACGCACTAAAAAAATTCCTTCTTTTGGCACAATAAGTGAACCGCTGTCACAGTGTCATCACAAGCTAAATCGATTCCAATTCCACAAGGATGATAACTTGAATGAAGGACCCGTGAAGATACTGTTAAAACACCAGTGAGCCTCAAAACACAACACTTTGAAGTTAAGTAGCATAGACTGCATCAACATCATGCAGGTAACCTCTTTCCTTAAATGGGTCTCAATGGGTTTCTAGAGGTTCTCATTTCACTAAATCTGGTTTTGAGGCAACTATCGTCATCCAGAAACGGCAACACAAACATGCATCAAATATTCCCATTGAGACCCAAATATAGTAATCATGTCAAGGTAAATTTTTGATAAACTAAACTAAAATTTCAAAACAGTTTGAATGTCGGCTAATGTGCCAAAGAGAAAGCTGAAACAGATGTGAAAAATATCTTTAATGACTATTTGTGTTTCATCTTGAAACCATTAGCACAGGATGATGATTCTCACTTGTAAATTCCACAGATATGTCCACTAAAAATGTGTCAATTTTTCACGTTTGGTGAATTACGTAACTTTTTTTTCTTTCCTACTGTTCTCTAAGATCTCGAGGCCAACATCCGTAAGTTTCCATCAGAGGCAAATCCTCTGCATTTCTCCGGCTCTTGAGGCTCCCATTTCCAGATCTTTGCATGTGGTGGGAATAAAAATAAACAACCCGAACTGGGTGATCTCTCATTATCATTATCATCCACTGGTTAAAACGTTAACAAAATTTCCTAATTTGAACTTCAATGGAAAGAAAATTAACCAAATCCGAAACAAAGTTTTCACATACTGCATGAAACTGGATTATGGAGTCTGGAAATCGGCCCAGGTCTCATATTTTTCCCGATTGTTCGAACTTTTGCATTAAATCCCCATGCAGTAGATTCCCTGAGTGTATGTATGGAACATTAATGATTTTCTCTCTTTTGGGTATCAAAAAGTACTGAAATTGGATATTGTGTTTTGATTAAGTCTTCCATAAATTGGATTCATAAACTGCTGACATTCCAGGAAATGAAATTTCCAACAGTACGAGGGGCCTTCTATTAAACACATGTGTAGTTTCCCGGTGGGAACGTATTCGTTATCAATACGAGAGTTACATTATTAATAGAATTAAAATAAATACACACAAACACGCATACACACAGCCTTCTAGGTGAGCCATGATTTTAAATAGAAATACAAAAAGAAAAATCAGAAAAGGCTAATCTAGATACCATTTCTAACCTCTAAGAATTCCAAGTACCATTTCTTTGTCCATTTACGACATTTCTTACCCCAGATTATCATAGGCACAGACAACATCATAACAACAAAGTTAATCACTGCCAACGCAATATAAACATTCTCCGTACCCGATGCTTCCAACCATATAGAACAAGTGAATGTGAAAATACAACTGATTGTATTATTCATCATTGCGACACATGCCATTGATTCTAAAACCAATTCAGAACCTTCCATGACGTAACCTAGTGCGATATCACCAGCAGAACCATAAGCGAAGCCAATGAATGCTAACCCGCAATACATCACTGGTCTTCCCAACATTCTATCGGCACCAATACCAAACATCAATAATCCAGCAGATCCGACAAACGCAGTAATGATGGCGAAATATAATCTGAATTCAGCCTCAATGACACCGTTGTTTTTTCTAGCCATCCAAAGGACAACGTAATCACTTAATATACCGGCGTACATACACCCAACGATGGCACCACCAAGGGCAGGAATGTTCATGATTGCAACACCAACGTTTGAATAGTTGTATGGTTCATCGTAGAAGAAAGTGTCCATTGTGGTGAGGTAGAATGATAAGAATGCGTTTTGCATACCCCAGAATAAACCGGAGAGGATAATTCCTGGAAACATAAACATTTTCAAATTGATCCAAATATGTTGCCAATATTGTTTGAAACCTGTGCCTTTTAAATGGGATGCTGGTGTGATTATACGGACTCTTTGCCAATATCCGTTTTTTGGAACTTCGGAACCATCAATGAGTTCCTCTGTGCCATGGGTATTAATGCGTTCTGAAGATGAATCCTTCTTAGATAGTTGAATTGAGGAGAAATCGTTTCTGTTTTTCTCTTCTAGTTCCTCTTCACCAGATCTAGAAAATCCAGAAGAAGATGAAACACCTTCGTAACTCTTTTTTGAATTCAATGGTGTAACGTACTTATCTCTTTCGAAATATGTCTCTTCTGTGAAAAAAATAATGAAAATGATTAAAGGTCCAGAAATGATGGCACCAACCCAACCAACCCATCTGAAACTTGTTCTATTAGAGATGAAATTACCAATCAATGGGGCCAAGTAAGTACCCACCGATGTGGCCAAGATATACCCAGTCAACACGGAACCTAACTGATGTTGGAAAAAGATATCTGATAATGATAATTGAACAGCAGCTTCTGCACATGATTCACTAACACCAACGAACAACTGTGACCAAATTGTGTCTGATGTATCCTTAGAGAACCCGAACCATACACAACCGATAAGACCAAACACAATAGAGATCAAGAATGGTAATTTTCTCCCATATAGATAAGAAAATGGTGCTAGAAACAACGTACCGTATCCAATACCCAAGAATAAAACACCAGCACCAGTGTTCATCGCATCATAACTGATCCCGTAGTATTCGTTAAGTGAATCCTGGGCGGAACCGGCAGAGTTTGAAGTTGCCGCGGTGAAGGCAGTAATGAATAACATGGTGGCTAATTGGGCAATTTTTCTAGATTTACTCCAATTAAGAGGATCATTGACATTGTCACTTGGTTGAGGAATTAAAATAACATCATTGTCACCCTTTTTTAGTGTGTTTTGGTATAAAGTGCCGCTTTCGAGGTTCACTGATGTGTAGATGTTGGACGTTCCTGGAATGAAGTCCGGATGGTATTTATTAGTGTATTGATCCATCTAGAGTCAGCTGCTCATACAGAGATTTGGAGCTAGTGATATTTGTACGAGTGGAATGGTGGGCTTTTAAAGTGGATGAGGAGGTGGTTGGGGGGTATCGAATAGATGGGCGTTCCAGAGTAGTTGATAGTGGGCGCTAAACTTTGGAAACGGGTCCTAGTTTGGTGGTTGTATGGAATTTCTCTCTGCTGAGATTGAAATTTTTTTTTTTTTTTGCGTTTCTTTTTTCGACTGTTGACAAGCTTTTTTTGTGCCACTATTTTTCCGAGATTGAGATGAAAAGATAATTACGATTGATTAAGTGGTTATAAAACATATTTAAGCGATGATTACGATTTATTACAACAGAATGAGATAAAAACGGAATTGAACTTAACAAAAAAGTAAGTAAATAAAGAGAACTAAAAGCTGAAGTCCTTGACGAACTGTTCTTTAGAGACACCTTTAACCTCATCTTTGAATTCAGAGTCGACTAAGGCATCGTAAACTTCAGGCAAATCAGACTGTGCGATATCTTTGACTTTTTCAATCAAGTTTTGAGTATATTTCTTTTCCAAGTATGGTTTATGGGTCTTGTGATTGAATCTGATGGCAAGATCTTTGGAGAAAATATCATAACTGATGAAAAGAGCAGATTCACAATCTTCGATTCTTGCCTCTTCAATGATGACTTCAGATTCATCTTTGTTTGAGTTCACATCTTGTTTACATTTAAAGAATAATTTGACTGATTTCAAAGGAGAAGTTGAAGAGAAATTGTTTGCGAATTTAGTAAATTTGAAACCAGTAGCCTCAATCGCTGGATCAATGAATTTCTGATTCAATTCATTAATCACTTCTTCCAAATTGTTTGTTCCATCTTCATACTGTTTGAAATCTGAAATGAAATCGTTATCAGCAAAAGTCTTGATCAAGATAATATTTTTAGAATCTGTGACTTTACCCAAAGCAATTCTAGCTAAGAATGGCTCCAATTCACTGAAAGTAGAATCGGCATCTGGAGGATTGGCGAAACAACTGTTACAGATCTGGAAACTTCCACTTTCCTGAACCTCATTAGTGGATCCACAATAGATACAAACGTTCAACTCTTCGGCATCATCGACCGCGTTATCCAACAAATGAGCATGTTCGCTCTCAGCTGCGCTTTTCAAAGCGGCAAACAAGTTGCTGTTCTCTTCGGACTCGGTGGTCTTGTTGGCCAGGATCTCCGCGTGACGGTCTGTTTGGGCAATTGCATCCAGCGCTTCCTGTGTCAACAATTTAGAATCGTGGCCGTCCTGCTTCAACAGCAGCTCGTCGATTGGGATGTCCCTGTCCTCGCTCTTCTGCTTGATGATGGCCTGCTGGGCCTGGGCGGCAGCTTGGGCGGCGGCCTGTGCCTGCTGCTGGGCCTGCTGCTGCTGCTGTTGCTGGTGCTGGAGCAGGCGCTGCTGGACGTCGTGGGCCTGCTGCTGGTAGTTGAGTGGCGCCAGCGCAGGTGGTTCCAGGTGGGCGAACTGCTGTCTGGAGACGTGGCCCGCGAGGGTGATGATTGTCTGGTCAAACTTGGGCTCATCGCCCATGTCGCGGATGTGATGCTTGGGCTCGATCCCCGTGAGCTCGAGCTTCTTGAGGCGCTTCTTCTTACGCTCGATCTCACGACACGGCTCGCACGTTCTGTAGCGCGCCGTGTCCATCGGCTCATCAACGGGTCTCTTCTTCTTGCATCGGCGGCACACGGGTCTTTCAGACATGTCACAAATTTATCTCGATTTCGCGCCCTTGTTTACACTCTGGGGAATTTCGAGAGTAAGGGAATTTGGAAAATAGGGAGAGAGAAAAATTTTCGCGGGATTTATAAGAATTCGCGATACTTGCTGTGAAAATTTCCTCTTTGGGAAGGAGTTACCCGGACACTCTAGTGTGGAAGAGTGGCAAAAAAAAGAAATGATTTCGCCCAGGATCGAACTGGGGACGTTCTGCGTGTTAAGCAGATGCCATGACCAACTAGACCACGAAACCATTTGTGATTGTTGGAAATGGGCTGTTTTATTGGTCGAGTTTTAGCCAAAACTTTGGCATTTTGGATTTTGGGCCCAGGAGCTTAATTTGGGGTATTTTAGAGTATCTAGGAATTAGGTTTGATTTGAAAATTCAATATATAGTTCAACTAGGGAAAAGGGCAAACTTAGGTTGTTTTTTTTTTTTACGTAGAAATGATTCATGTTGATTTTGTTTTATTAGGTGGGCAAAAAATCTCTTAAAGGCCATCTAAGGGGCTGTTATTATAAAAGAATTACGTCTACAGAGTCAAAGATAGGTGAAATTGGACGATTATTTCAGTTTTAGCGTTTATTTTTTAATTCTTATAATAATATAATCTCTTTAATTAATATTAGTTTTCAAGTCAACTACTCGCAATAAAAAATTGAAATGCGACGGATATGTAATACTTTATTCATGTTTCGATAAAAATGTTAGAATTAAGAGATATTGGTACTATTATGTTCTTGTTATTGTAAAGAGTACAATGAACTTTTTCAAAGCATACCAGATCTTCTTTACTTGCTCACAAATTTCAGTTTTGTTCAAGTATGGCTTTTTTTCCCCAGATTTGTGTCTAGGAGGACCCGTGAGCAAATGCTTTAATTTAACTCCCAACCTCAGAAATCTATATATTACATGGCTCTCGCATTTATCTCAAAACTCTACTCTGATACTTCATTCTAAAACACTTTCGTCTACCGGCCGGTGTAGTTCTGCGAAATTAAGTCTTTATCCAAGTATCAACCTGAATAATAATGGGCGACAGACCAGGGTTAGACAGCTGAGTCGAAGCATACCAAAGGCTTCCAGACAATTACAAAGCGTTATACAGGGGGTTTCCATTACGAGTCACGATCAAATCCATCTCAATCTCTCAATATTGAAACAAAATTTGGCAAAAAAAAAAAAAAAAAACCTCTAATCCCATTTGACCATGAACCTTTGAGTTTATTGTTGTCTTGGTATGGCATAATGTGTGAAGGTTTAAGCATCACTTGTGGCTGATCCTACTCATAGATAACCCCATAGTCAGAGAACCATCTACAAGGCCCGAACACCCCCAACCACACAAACAACCACAAACAAGTTCAAAAACAACAACCACATGATGATGATATCCCACTACAAATCACAATGCGCAACCTCATCAGCCTCCTGCTACGCCACACTTTTGACTCAATTTGCCCCAGCCATTCTTTGTGGCTTTCGCCAGCCAATCACAGCGCAGAATTCCCCCGAGACACACTGCCGAAGTGTGGCGAGTGCCAGCATCGCACGTGACTTGGACGAATCATATAAATTCTTCACCATAAACAAGAACAAAAATTTTCCATCATTTCCTCTGTACTTAACCTTTACCACACACGGATAATTTACTTTAGATATGCCTTCTCCTCACGGTGGTGTTTTGCAAGATTTAGTCGCTAGAGACGCTTCTAAAAAAGATGCTTTATTAAAAGAATCAGAAACTTTACAATCAATTATCGTTAATCCACGTCAATTGTGTGATTTAGAATTGATCTTGAATGGTGGGTTTTCTCCATTGACTGGGTTCTTGAATGAAAAAGATTATAATGGAGTCGTTGAGAATTTACGTTTATCTAATGGTTTAGTCTGGAGTATGCCTATTGTTTTGGATTTATCAAAAGAAGAAGCTGCCAAATATCAAGTTGGTGAAAGAGTTGTTCTTAGAGATGAAGATCAATACCCATTAGCTATCTTGACCATCGAAGATAAATACACCCCAGATAAACAAAGAGAAGCTGAAAAAGTGTTTGGTGGTGATGCTGAACATCCAGCCATCGTCTACTTGTTGAACCAAGGTGGTGATGTTAACCTTGGTGGTGAATTAGAAGCTATTTCATTACCAATTCATTATGATTATTCAGGATTAAGAAAAACTCCAAGACAATTAAGAGATGAATTCCAAACTAGAAATTGGGATAGAGTTGTTGCTTTCCAAACTAGAAATCCAATGCATAGAGCACATAGAGAATTAACAGTTAGAGCTGCAAGAGATCAAAATGCTAATGTTTTGATTCATCCAGTTGTCGGTTTGACTAAACCTGGTGATATTGATCATCATACCAGAGTTAGAGTTTATCAAGAGATTATTAAGAAATACCCATCCGGTTTAGCCCAGTTGGCATTATTACCATTAGCCATGAGAATGGGTGGTCCAAGAGAAGCTGTCTGGCACGCAATTATTAGAAAGAACTACGGTGCTACCCATTTCATCGTTGGTAGAGATCATGCAGGTCCTGGTTCTAACTCTAAAGGTGTCGATTTCTATGGTCCTTATGATGCTCAAGATTTAGTTGAGGAATTTAAAGAAGAATTAGGAATTCAAGTCGTGCCTTTCAGAATGGTTACTTACTTACCTGATGAAGATCGTTACGCACCAATCGATACTATTGACAAATCAGTCAAAACTTTGAACATCTCAGGTACTGAATTAAGAAAAAGATTAAGAGATGGTTCTGAAATTCCAAGTTGGTTTTCATACCCTGATGTCGTTAAGATCTTAAGAGAATCTCACCCACCTAGACAAACCCAAGGTTTCACCTTGTTTGTCAACTCACAAATCTTGGCTAATGCCCTATTGGCCACTTTTAACCAATTCGGTGGTAGACATTACACCATTTTAAGAAAAGAACACACTTCTGGTTACATTGCCCATGAATTGACTAGATCTGGTGCAGGTGTTATTATTTTGAATGAAGATGGTAATGAAACAGTTTCACAATTGTCCAAGGAAGTTTCCAAAGCTGGTTCTTTTATCGTTATTAATGATGAAGCTGATGATGTTCAATTCGAAAATCCACAAGTCGTTGTGGATTTGAGTGCTAATCCATTGACTGCTGTTCAAAGAGTTGTTTTATACTTGGAAGATCAAGGATTCTTCCGTTTCTAGATTGTGATGTTGTATATGATTCCTTTTTTAATAGAACTATTTGCATAATGACATGTTTTATGGTTTGTTTATTAAGTGTTGTTATAAATAAGTAAATAAGCGTACAGATAGTTTTTCTTTTTCTACGTTTGCTTCTGTAAGTATTATACTTATATTGTACATGTGGGAAACTATCTAGCTAAACCAATCATTCTCTGAATTTCAAATCGTAAAGGTAACGTTCAAGTTTTTGCAAATATAAAGAAGCTTTCTCCTCAGCGTCTAAAACGTTTTCATTAATGGTGATTTTAACAGTCAATTGAGTATGTGGAACAGTTGAAGTCAAATCATCAAAGAAATCATTCTCTTCACTCAAAAAGTCAACGGCATCTAATGGGTTCTTTAAAGTTTTGATCTTGGATTCAACAGGAATGTCTAATGAAACTTTAAATCTTTCAGTGTTTGAACTTGGAGTGATTAAATCTTCAAAAATTGGATCGTATAAATCACTGTGTTTTGGATGTTTTTGATATGCATAAGTTTCGGCCCTCTTTGATGCATTTGTAATGTATTCTTTAACAGTGAAAGACTCAAAACCTTTTTCAGATGCAGAAGCTTGGAATTCTAACAAGGTTTCCAAATCAAAAGTCTTGGTTATGACCTTAGGTTCTGGCTTGGCTGGTTTTTGTGATTTAACTGCATCACTTGATTCAGGTTTAGCTGTTTCTTTTGGAGTTATCTTGAGTCTTTCAATGTTGGAAAGATCTAAATGAGAGTTATGTTGAATGAAAGCTGCAACTTTGTTGACTGCATCTTGTGAGATCTTACCCAAGAAAGCTAAGACATCACCTTTGACTATTCTACCGTTGGCACCGGTGGCTTTGATCTTAGAAAGGGCATCTTCCCTAGAGATGTTGTTTTCGGTCAATAATGAAGCGACAGATGGGAAGAACACTTGTTTTGGGTTGGCTGCAACAGAAACAGAGTCTGAAGAAGAAGCAGGACTAGAGTCTTTCTTTGGTTTGGATTCTTCCTTTGGTTTAGACTCCTCTTTTGGTGGTTGTGGTTTAGATTCAGCAGCAGCAGATTTTGGAGCAGCAGGAGCAGCAGATTCAACACTTGGGATCTCTAAAGTGGCCAAATCGTCGCTTGGATCAGCAAGAACGGCAATTGGAGTCCCAACAGGGATGTCGCTGGCACCATTGGCAAGAAGGATCTTTGCAACTTTACCATCATCTTGAGCTTCAACATCAATCTCTGCCTTATCCGTCTCGACTTCCAACAAAACATCGCCGGCACTGAACGAGTCACCTTCTTTGAACTTCCAGTCAACGATCCCACCTTTCTCCATCGTTGGCGACATCGAAGGCATCTTGAAGAACTGGGCAGCCAATTGGGCATGGTATGAGTGTAGAGCTGTTCAAGTAGTTAGTACCGGTGTAATAAAATAGCACACAGAAAGGGTGAAGACACGGGGAGAAAGGGAAACGTACCTCTGGTAGATGCTCTGGACGACTTGAGGGCGGCCTGGGCGAGTGGCTGGGCGGAGCGTAACATTTGGGGCGGGTTTGTGGTGGTTTCTTGTGGTTTCGAATTTTTCGTTTCAACCATCTGATGTTATGCCCCCACTGGTTTTATTATAGAGTGGTGAGTGTGGGGGCTCATAACGGTATATAACTACTGTTGGTATAGAGATTAGTGATTAGAGTGGTATTAAAAGGCTCGTCGTATCAGTTGTTCGGCTGCTCGAGGGCCACTGCGACGGCTGCGTGCGCTGGGTCTTTTTCTCTGTCGTCCTTGTCGCGTCTGGGTCTGCCACGGCTTCTTTTAGCTGCCTCGAGTGCGAGTTCAGCATCACTGGCACTCGCTGGAGGCTGTTGTGGATCTTGCTGGGTCCTTGTGTCTGCCAATACTTGTGCTAAAGAGGGTCCCGGCACAGTTCCCGGTGTCTGTTGTGGTTCAGGGCTCTGCGTTGGTGCATCACCTTTTTTCTCTTGTTTAGCAGTCGAAAGACTCGCTATCGTCATCTCCAAGGGGAACTTTCTTGGTCTTCCCTGTGGCCTCTTTGGCTTACTCTCCTCGACTGGATGTTTTCTTGGTCTTCCCGGAGGTCTCTTCATTTGTAATTGGAAAGCATACTGTTTGTTTTGCGGGCTGTTGGTGCTGAACGTCTGTTCAATCATCATTGGTTCTCTCACTGGGGCAGCAGGGTTCGGCACAGGCAATGTCCCCACTTTAAAAGTCGGTTTCATTCTGCTCTTGGGCTTCACTATCGATGCAGGCGAGTTGTTGACGAATTTGAACTGTTTGATGCTCTTCTGATCTGGTGGTGATGTCGATAATTTGGTCGTGGTCGTCGTCGTTGGCTCGGAGAACTTCAATGCAACTGTTCCCTGTGACTGTGTAGAGGTCTGCTGTTGTGTCTGTGGCTCAACAGCGTCCATCTTACTGCTGAAGGCGTTGAGGTTCTTGTTTGGAACCGTTTGCGTCGTCTTTGGCATAGCTTAAAAGTGGTGAAAAATGGCCTAATTTTGGGGTTTTGAGTGCCCGAAAAACGGGGTATGGGGGTAATGGAACACAAGGAATGGAAATTTTGGGGTTTCAGAGCACCAGTTCGTCTGTGTTCCTGAGATTAAAGACAGTAAACAAACGAAATGCAACTCGAGATTGGAAAAGAGAAAGAAAAAAAACTCCTGAAAAACTTCCGTTTCGGGTAATTCCTGGCCCTACCGAAAAAAAATAAAAAAAATTTAAACAGAGCTCATCGCAGAATTAAGTCCCATTAAAGGCTGGAAGTAGGAGAATTTAAGCACTGAGATAATGGCCAGAAAAAGAGCAAACAGGTTCCAGGAGGAGCAGAGAAAGAAGAGACGCTCGGACAACGATGCGTTGCTGAGTGTGGGGCTCTCCAATTTGGCCAACCAGATCGATGAAGATGAGCTTTTGGATCAAGAGTCTAATAAATGGGATGATGAAGAACAGGATTACGAGCTCAAACCTCGTAGTTTGCCTCAGGAGAACCAGGATTTTGAATCTTTGCCGATTAAGAGAGATGGTAAAGTGGAGAGAGTGGTGAAGAAGAAGGTGCAGGAAGAAGAAGATGATGAAGAAGATGATGAAGAAGAGGAAGAAGACAATAAAGAAGAAGTACAAGGAGAAGAGGCTCAAGTTGAAGGAGAAGAAGAAGAAGAAGAAGAAGAGGAAGAACAGGATTCAGAAGAGAAAATCCTTGCTACAAAAGAAGAAATTGCCGACTTGGTCGAGAAATTGACTGAAGATCCAGAAGAAAACATTGGTGCACTTTCAAGACTATTGAAAATGGCTAGATCTAAAAATCCAAACACTTCCAGATTCTCGTTATTGGCCATTGTTCCTGCTTTGAAAGCTATTGTCCCAAGTTATAGAATCAGACCATTATCAGACGCTGAAAAGAAAGAAAGAGTTTCTAGAGATGTTCAAAAATTAAGAAATTTTGAACAAACTTTGGTCTTGAAATACAGAGATTATGTCAATTTACTTTCAGATTTAGCAAAAGATTCATTTAAAAACCAAGAAATGTCAGTGCTGGCATGTAAAGCCGCTTGTGAATTGGCTTCAAATTTCCGTGATTTCAACTATAGACCTGATGTTTTAATAATTATCATTAGAAGAATTTGCAAGCCTTCACGTAAAAATGATCCTGTTTATCAAACATGTGTCAAATGTTTAGAAACATTGCTAGATGATGATGATACTGGTGTTGTGTCTTTTGATATTGTTAGATTGTTAACAAAGACGTTAAGATCAAGAAAATATAGAGTTGATGAAAGTTCTTTGAATATATTTTTATCATTAAACATCTTGAGAGATTATGATCCAAATGCAACAGAAGCAGAATTAGAAGAGAAGGCAAAGTTGAAAAAGAAAGATAGAGTGCATTTATCCAAGAAGGAAAAGAAACAAAGAAAAGAAAGAAGATTAATCGATGAAGAAATGAGAAAAGCTGAAGAAAAAGTTTCTGAACAAGAAAGAGAAAAAAATCAAGCTCAAATATTGAAAATGTTATTGACTTTATACCTTGACATCCTGAGAGAAAGACCACAAAATTTATTAGCTTCTGTGTTGGAAGGTTTAGCAAGAATCGGACACATGGCCAATTTTGATCTATTAGGTGATTTCTTAGTTGTTTTCAGAGAAATCATTCAAAACGTCGAAAGGGAAGACTTGGAAAAAAATCCTCAATTATCAAGACATGTTCTTTTAAGTATAGCCACTGCATTTGCCTTAGTTGCAACTCATTCACAGTATAAAGTTCAAGTTGATCTTTCGAGTTTTGTCGATTCATTATATCATATTTTGTTTTACGTTGCCATTGATCCAGATATTGAATTTTCTCACAAGACTTTAAGATTGGCAGATCCATTGACCAACAACATCACAAAACCATCAGTTAACATCTCGACCAGAATCGAACTGTTGTTAAGAAGTTTAGAAAACATCTTTTTCAAGTCTAAAAATGGTTCAAAGACAAGAGCATTGGCTTTTTCCAAGAGATTATCAATGTCCTTATTACATACACCTGAAAAATCATCAATTGCATTACTTAAATTCTTGGAAAAAATCCTTGCAAGATACTCAGAAACTGCAGGTTTGTTTTCAACAGAAGACAGGGTATCTAATGGGAAATTCTCAATGGAAGTTGATGTTCCTAGTAGAAGTAACCCAGAAGCTGCTACAATTTATGAAACATTTTTGCTGGAGAAACATTACTGTCCTATAGTGGCTAAAGGCGCAAAAGCATTAGTTAACCATGCTAGAGAAGCCCTTAAATAAATAACAGTGACGTTTTCTTGCTATGAAACACTTGTAGAATGAACGCATTTGAAGAAATAATAACACACTTACACTTAACACATGATATAATTTTTTCAATATCCACACTATCTATACAATATGCTTATAACTTCAATGCTGAAGAGGCTTGTTTTGCCTTATCTTTCTTCAATGCACCAGTAACATCAGTCTTCTCACCTTTACTACCAATGATGGTAACATTCTTAGCCTTGGCCAAAGTATCAATGACATTTTCTTTCTTAGATTTCTTTTCAGTGGATTGTTTTTCATTGTATTCTCTGGCTCTCTTTCTCTTATTAGCTCTTCTGAGTCTATGTTTATCTTCTCTTGATAATTCATCTCTTGCAACAACTTCACCTGATTTCAATGTAATTTCTTTATCATTACCAGATCTGGTGGCTTTGAACACTTCTTGTGGAGCCAATGTGTTAGCAGATGATGCAGCCAAAGGTTGGGCATCTTCCATGGAGATGGTTGGTGCATTGACTTTGATGTCGATTGATTTTTGAGCAGGTTTAGGTATGAAGTGAGCAGAACTCAATGCGTCTAATTTATGAGAAATGGATTGATATAATTCTTTGATTTCATCATGACTTTTTTGTAATTCTTCAGAAATGGCATTTGGAGTTTCAACTCCTTTATAATCATCTTCATATTGTTCAGCTAATGATTTTTCTGATTTTCTGTCACTAAGTTCAAAAGTCGATGATGGTCTGAAATTTGTGACATCAGTTATAATTCTTCTTGGTAAATCATCAAAATTATCTTCTTTGATTCTTCTTCTGATTAAATCTTCTATAGTTTCAGTAACTTCTTGTGTTATGACAGGAACTGGCTTAGCAGTACGTTCAAACTCCAAGTCCTCGGTCAATAGTGCATCAGAAGGACGATCTTTTGCCTTGACTTCCCCTTTCATGGCCCATTTTTTTTCAGCAATGGCTTCTTTTTCCAATTGTTGAATCTCTCTTTGAATCTTGAGTTGTTGTTTTTCAAAACTTGACAAGTTCTGTTCTGATTCTCTCTGTTGATCTTCTTGATCTTCTTCCTCTTCAATTTCTGCATCGTCATAAAGATCATCCATGGCTGATTTCATACCATCATCGTAATCATCTTCATTTAATAATCCATCATCTTCATCTTCTTCATCGTCATCTTGAGATTTCTTATTATCACTGAATTTGACAGATTTCTTGAAGCCAGGCTTACCATGCTTGAGGTTTTGTTTTGCTTGGAAGAAATCGTTATGATATAAAACTTCTTCATCATCAGAATCTGGAACATCACCGAAAAAATCAATTTCTTCCTCATCATCGTCATCATTGTCATTATTATTTTCTTGAGCAAGAATCTGCTTGTTGAATTCATCGATTGAGAAAAATCCATCGTTTAAACCATGTACATCTTTCTCAACTTCTTGTTCTCCTTCATTATCATCATCACCACTGTTCTCTCCTTCTTCTGCTGACTCAAATCCATGTTCTTCTTCATCCTCTTCATCCTCCTCTTCCTCATCATCTTCCTCTTGCACTTCTTCTTCATCAGAAGCTTTCTCCTCAAGGGCACTTTCAAGACCTTCCTCTTCATCATCTTCGTTGTCCTCCACTTCTTCATCATCATCACTAAATTTTGTACCAGAAACACCATTCTTCTCCTTCAAGGCAGGAATAGTATCAAACATGAGCTTATCAGTAACATTCTCCAATATTATTTTAACTTGTGGCCAAACTTGTGTGGCATCTAATCCATCAACATAAACTTCATCTATGATTGAATTTCCTTTACTTATTGGATCAAACAAAGTCTTGGTAAGATTCAAGATCTCCTGTGAGCTTTTCAAGTCACTCAAGATGGATATCGGGTCCTGTTTGAGCACTTCCAGTATATCACTCATAGTCTCAGTTGTGGTTTATTTGATGTTTAGAGAGTTCTATTTAATACCAATTCTGCGATGAGCTTCTTAAAAAAAAATTTCTATGTTAGTTTTGAAAAATTGGTATGCACCACAGGAATTAAACATCGGAGCGTAACCGTGGAATTATTTCAAGCATGGCTCATAACACTGATTATTCATGTCCCAATTGAGACAAACCTTTTGTGCATTTGTGCCTAGGAGGGCATCAATTACGGTCCGTCCAGAACCTAACATGAATTCCAACACGCTCATTCGTCATCCCTGGATTATTCCACACAACTATAAAGAGGATTTCGCTCTAGGAATACTATGGGAAATCTGATAATGCAGCAATTGCCGCGAAATTCGAAGTGGAAGCAGTTGCGGAGCTGTATAAGGCGATGGTAAATCAGCAGCCATTGTCTTGATGTTGCTCAATGGTTTGAGATTTCCCAAGCCCAGTTTGAAAGAAGATGATCTCGAGCGGTTACTACATAATATATATACATCGGACAATAGAAGAACACATCGAATCCAATTAGGAGTTAGAGAATGAACTAACGACCTACACAACGTATTGTTAAATTATACCAGACCGTACACTTATTTTGTTGATTACCGAACTGCTGTAACTGTCATTGACCGTGGGAACCCTATTATACCACTTAAAGCGTTGGTTCTCGTTTGAATATCACGTGACATTTACTCGTACTTTAATTGATACAGGACAGTTTCGGATTTAAATCAAAAGATTCGCGAAATTTGTCACAGTTTCCAGTTTCCAGTTTGTGTCTCTTGTGTCTTGAAAGTGATTTGCGATTGACAGGGATTGGGTTGTGTAAAATCTAGATCTAGTATGGAAGTAGGTAAGTTTTGGCCCTTGGGACAAATCATGTTTAAGATTTTGCTCGTATATGATCTAAGTTTTGATCATCAAATTTAAGATTTGAAAATCAGGACATTTCACTTTAACCAAAAAAATAATGAACCTGTTTGTCCTTGAGTTTAAAACATTTAGATTTTAAAGCACGTATTCTGGTCAAATATTGATCCACCTAGTTCAAACATGAACATGTCAATCATTTAGACCATTACTGTGGTCATGAATGGGACATGTCCTTTGTTCATTACTGTTTGCAGTTGTTCAGATATGGGGGTTTTGGTTATCGGTTATATGTCTCTTCACTACGGCTTGCATGTCCCTAAAATAGCCGCTTAAAAGATGGGGTATTTGACTATGGGTATTTATGTCTCTTAGTATGTACGGATGGGGACAGCTGATTTGAGACGTTCTGAAATTCAAATGGAGGGTTTTTTTCTACCAATGATTGATGATGACAAGATATAAAAGGTTTTCTAATATACATGAGGGGTATCAATAAATGATTGCGGCAATAGTACCAACGATGGACAAGAATGAACTGATGATAATGATTGTCCAACATTGAGTTTTTTCTCTTGGAGTGATTGTACTTGCACAAATTTTCAAATAAAATAAACATGGTAAGATCAAACATAGTAAAAAACATAAACCTGCTCCTAAGAATGAGATAATTTTATCAAAATCTGGGATCAGGACTGAAACTATGACAAATGTAGCATTTACTGCAATTCTAATCAATGCTTTTAAAGAAACTCCTTTAAAATAGGCAAATCCTTTCAAATGTGAAATGTCAACGATTTTAAACATTAGTTCAAAAATGGAAATGATTGGACTTGCATTTAATGGGGTTTTGGAAAATGGAACAAGTGACATTAATCCACAAATGATCAAATATGTCCATTTTGGATATCCTGGAGTTGTCAAGACACTTTTTGTAACTTCTTCTTTAACATTTGTACCAAACATTAAAAATCCAATTGATGCCATTGATACATCAGTCAAGAAAGTGATTAAATAAGTGACTTTCAAACATTCTTTAAATTTACCTGGATGTCTCATATCAACTTTCAAATTTGGGAAAATTGAATGACCACCAAATGGTGCCATTAGTATACCAATGGCAATCAAGAGATCTCCTATACTGTTTGGAAGCATATAAGTTGTAGAAACCTCGATCAATGAACCTGGTGCATTTTGTTTTGTTAGCCCAGACACGAAGACTGCACCAACAACGGTCAAGGTACTGGTGATACCTAATAAACTAACCAAGCTTAAAATGTTCAATGGTAAGAAAGATGGAGGTGTCAAGGCTAAAAATGCAATTAATTTGAATTGATTGACAGATATGGAAGGGAACAAAGCGTTCAAGGAATCGGCAAACAAAATGATTAAAGAAACACCATTTCCTAATAAATCTAATGAGAATAAAAATGAAATCAAAGCTCTACCTTTTGGGCCAAATGCAACAAATGCCAAATCTGAATAAGTCATCAACGTTGGATCTGTGTCCATACAGCGAGAAAGTAAATCTGCAGAATAGAAGGTTAAAGCAGCACATAGCGTCAATGCTGGAATACCCACTAACCAACCAGCATGTCTTAAACCTAAAGGAAGCGCCAATAAACCGATCCCGATCAAGACGTTGACACTGTTGAAAACGGTCTGTGGGGCAGTTGATTGACCTGCAATGACAGTGACTAATTTCCCCTTGCTTTCAACTTTTCTCAAGATCAAAGGAGTAGTTTCTTGAAATTCATGATAACTTTGATCCAAGACCGGGATAGCCCCATATGAAGAGATGGAATGTTGGATTGATGCATCATCAAGAATGGCGGAGTAATCACCTGAAAATGGGTCACTCTCACCTTGTGCCGGTTTCCTTGGAAAGAAATCCACGTCTTGTCTATGGAGAACTGTTGAGACTCTTTGCCCATTGAAAGAAGGTGCGAGGGTGTCCCTATCAAAAAGGGCATCGTCGTCCTTGAAGTACGAACGGGAGGCGGATGTGATTGGCTCGATGGCTCTGAAGGACTGGGCTCTGCTGAACGAGGAGGCGAATCTGCTGAGCGAGTTTGGGCCTTTGAACGAGCCGATTGGGTTGTTGAGGAAGGACTGCCTGCGCATGGTGATGGAGTGCCTGGAGCGCTCGATGGGGATGGAGATGTACGACTGCTTGTTGGCGTCATGGCTGCTGCTGGAGCCGTGCGCGTCCGGGGAGAAGCTCATGGTGGGCGGGCGGTTGTGGATTAGAACTTGGAAGGGGACTGTTTGCGGTTGTTTGGCTTGGAGTTTGGGTGGACGTTGATTTTATACCCAAACCAAAACAAACAAAACGCTGATAAGATCTGGATCACATGATCCCGATAAGAATGAAATTGCAACTACAAATACATAAACAAATACATAAACAAATACAAAACTTGTAACGATTTCAATTAAACAGCGAGTGCCAACAGCTAGTACGGGGTGAACCTGGCTCTGCCCCTGGCTCTCCCCCTGAAGCCTCTGCCGCCACGGCCCCTGCCCCTGCCGCGGTTGTAGCCCGGGATGTTGCTTCTCTTGGGCACCACCTTGAGGTTGCGGCCCCTGAACACCGAGTCGTTCAGCACGAGCGAGTTGGTGACGGCTGCCGGCTCAGCAAACTCGAGGTACGCGTAGCCTTTGGGCTGGCCGGTGAACTTGTTGAGCAGGATCGTGACTCTGTTGATGACGCCCACCGCCTGGAAGTGCTTCTGGAGCTCTTCGGGACTGGCCTCGTAGTCCACGTTTCCCACGTAGATCGAGCGCGAGTCCACGTCCGACTTGTCCTCCACTTCCTCCTCTTGTTTGGCGAGGTTCTCCTGGAGCTCCCTCAGTTTGGCAGCCTCCTCTGCGTTCACGTCCACCGCTGGCGCGTCAATGGCCTCTGGGGCCTCTGCGGTGGCTGGGGCCTCTGCGGCGGCTGGCGCAGCAATTGCAGCGTTGTCTGCCACCGGGACCGCCGTGTCAATCTGTTCAACGGGCTCGCTCATTCTTCAAAACCGGGCGCTTCTTTAAATTTCTGATTTTCTGATTGGTGGTTTTTTTTTTTTTTTTTTTTTTTTGGTTTTTTGGTTTTTTGTTTTTAGAACTTTTTGAGGGGTGGGAATATTTCAATCTGGATGATGCATATATTGTCAGGGCGCGGGTGTGATGGGCTGTGCACAAAGCACCCATCAGATCAACTGAAGGGTGATTCGATTCTTAATCTAGAGAGGATCCAGGGTATTGGTGATTATGAATTGGTAGTTGTAGTTACTAGTTGTAGTTACTAGTTGTAGTCCCGATCGGTTATTGCGCTGTATTTTGCTGTTGCTCGGATATCCCTATTAGTAACTCTCTTTAAGCAATGCTGCAGCCATAATTCACAAAAACAAAATCGTTGTCAACTATAAACCCACAATCACTTCTTTTCATCGCCTATAACTCACCAACTCTGCTGATCTCGCACATGCTACGATCACTGCTGCCCTTGTATTTGCTGCTGCTACTCTTCCAACAGGTCTCGGCCCAGACTTCCACCACCGTCATTGACATCCTATCGCAAAATGTTGAATTTAGCTACTTCTTAAGAATCTTACAAAAGAACCAACTGATACCCTTCCTTAACCGTCTCAACAACGTCACACTCATCGCCCCAGTAAACTCTGCATTCGTGGATGCGTGTCAATCTGACGATGCCACACAATGCCTGGATCAATTGCCCAAAATTGATCTCAACAGATATATAATTGATACCCCAATATCATCTGATGATTTCCAAGGTTTCAAGATATTCCAGACAGTTATCAGTGAGGATGATACAGAATCATATACAAGCCCCATCTTAGCTCATATAGACCCGATCAATGGGTTTCAGTTCAATCACGTTGATGTTGTTGAACCTGATTTATTTGCAAATACCCAAGATTCTTACGTTCAAGGAATAGATGAATGTTTTAAACCAAAAACTTTAGAAGAAGCATTAGATGAAGAGTTTGAATCAAACATAACAATAATTAAAGAATTGCTAAAGTTGTACAAGAAACCTTTACAAAATACCACATTATTAATACCATCAGATGAATCCATTAAATATAAAGATTATGAACAATCTTATTTACTATCAACTTATGGAGAAGAGGACAGAAATTACATCTTAGATTCGCTAATAATAGAAGGTTATCATGGTGGTGATGCTAATGAAACTGTCATTGGTAGAAATGGGAATGAGTTGAAATTAACCTCTATTGATCAAGGTGCCCATCTTGTCCTCAATGACACTTTGGAATCCATATCTGAAGTCAAGATAACAAACACCGCTTTATACCATACTTTCAAAGATAAAGAACTAGTACCTCAAGTCGAATTTAACCCAATGAAGGCATTGATTGGGTTAGGTGCCTCTTCATTTGTTGATGAGTTGATTTTACAAGAATTATCACCATTAATCACAAACAATTCACTAGAACAAACTATCTTCTACGTTCATGACGCATCGTCACAATTCTCAATAACTTCGAAATCTTCAAATCTTTATCATTTCGTTGAAGAAAGAATTGATGATTTATCAAAGGCAAAATCTTTATACAACACAAGATTTTGTAATTCAAAAAAATTTGGAACATCTTGTCAAAAGATCAAAATTGAAGCTATTGGAGAAAACTCTTATATGTTAAATAACAACATCTTGATTGAATCCGAACCAATCAGAGTTGGCAATACAGTCATTTATTTGACTGATGATAATGTCAGAACTCCAAATGAATTATTGAGTTCTGTTAATCCAGTTTTCCATTGCTCTAAATCTTTAAAGATGCTTTTTGAGTTAAAATTGACTAAATTTACAAACAATCAACTTGGTTACTCAGTTTTTTTGCCTTGTTATGATTCATATAAAGATTTCGAATTGACTTTGAATTATTTGAAAAAAGATAATACTTTGATTGAAAAAGTGTTGAAACATTTCATAATTGAAGGTCTTGTTTATTCAGATATAACAGATGATGTTGAATTAAAGAATTTGAATGGTGATAATGTTCATATCAATGATATTAATAACACTGAAAAAGGATTACGTTTGAAATTGAATAATGATGATCTTTATTTGAAACCCCATGATGATATATTATTCAACCAAGGTGTTGTACATCCCGTCAATAAGTTTATCATACCGGATGATATCATCATATCTTTAGAAAATATCATTGAAAATGCTATTGGCACTGAGAAATTTTTCCTTGAATTTTTGAAACAGTTTGAACTTTTTGATGATATTTTAAAATCTTACGATCAATACTCAATTTTACTTCCACATTCTTATAAACTAAGTCCATTTGATTCTAATGCAACCCTCGAAAATTTTTTGAAAGTTCATACAATCCCTGAAGTTTCATTGACTGATTTATACCATTGTGATGGACAATCCAGTATTCAAACTTTAGATCCAAAAGTGAATTTAACATGTACGAGAGTCTCGGATAATAACCTATTCTTATCATTCGAAAATGGTGCTGAAAATGGGGTTAATGTCTTTTCTAAAGGTTGTACCAACAACAATGATCAGTCATGTGTTTATTTGATTGATAAACCGTTGAATTTGAACTGGATAGATGACAGTACACATAATCATATCAGTCTTCCAGGTTTAGCCCTGGGGTTTGGTATCCTATTAGGATCATTACTGATGGTGCTAGTTTTGTCTTGCTTAATGCTTGTGATTTTAAGAAAAAGAAAAACTTTGGTTGTAGAAGATGGTCAAGTTGGTCCAAATGAAACAGATAATTTGATAGATACAGATGCAAATGGTGATGATTATAATACGACTGATAATCATCCAAACAATTTCGAGGCTGGGTATTCTGGTAATGCTCATATCGATCCAATCAATTTCCCACAAAAGAGAACACATTAATGAGTTGTGTTGTTTTTAATATGATGTTTTTTTTTTTTTTTTCAAAACTGCTTTAAAGTTCATGCTGTGATCAATTTTTTGCGTAGAGTTAGTTCTTTCATTTTCTTGGTCATACTACAACTAAATCACCTTAATGTTTGTATATATGCATATATGTATAGATTTGGAAGTCTTAAATCGAGACAACCCCCGTATAAAAAAACATTCTTTTGCTTGAATGATCAACAAAGTCAAACAAAAAGAAAAAACCACAATAAAAAAACTCACAGGAAAAAAAACAAACAAACAAAACAACAACAACAAGTCAGCAGGAGAAATAACGCACTCTATAGGTTTGTTGGTATGTTCATAAACATCTCATAAATAGCAGAATAATGACCCAAAACACCAAACAAGACAAACAAATGCCAAATATTATGAGATTGGAAAAAATAATCAATCCACCATAATGAATAAAAAGAATCTGCATGTTCGGTTAAAGGAACTTCATTCTTGAAATATGAACCAAGATTCTTAACAACTTCCTCAGTTTTCAATTCAATACCCTTTGGAGAATCTTCATCGATTAAAACATCAGATCTGAATCTTTCAGGAACAAGAGATCCATAAAACACAACCCCGATCAAATACCATGTTAAACTTCTTGCCATTGGCAGGTAGAAATGTAATGCGTGACCAATACCCTTCTGATAACCAAGAACGAAAAAAGTTGAGATACCTAATGCGGAAAGTGAGATATAAAATGCAATTCTGAATGGTTTTGATTCAGATTTATCAAAAAATGAACTCCAATTGAAGAATAACCCACCAATACCACAAATGGTTGAAAAAGCAATGAAACATGCTTTCAAGATAGGATGGTAGTATAATGCGGCATATTCAGTTGTTATAATTGATGCGGAAATCAGCACTGTTATTCCCGTGTAATCAAAACATACAAATCGTTGTCTCATTGATAAACTTGAAATACCACTGAAAGTATGCCAAATTGATGAAGACACAAGACATTTTATACTTGATATCAAGAATGCATAAATGACTAATTTGTCAACTGTTGTTGAATTTTGGAAAAGTTCAGAATTTGGGAAATCAACAAAACAAATGTAAAGCATTAGCATGGCACCTAATAAATGAGTCCAAATGTTTGCTGTTTCATTATGACATGAGCATAAACCTTTCAAAGCATGGATTGGGGTCTTACTGAAATGATAACCGTTGATAATGTAATGATTTTCTCTCCATGGAAATGGTAATTCGTAATAATGTAATAATCTATCAGATCCGGCCTTAAGTGCATTGTCATAGTTATGAAATTTTAATTTGAAATTTTGAATAGTATCATAACGATGAGTCTTTGATGGGAAATAATTTTCACCTAATAAGTTTTCTGATTCATCTTGAGCTAATGAGTGTAAATGATTGATTTTGGCATCAAGGAAGTTCAAACCTGTTAATAACTTCTCTTGAAACCCAAGATTCTCAGAAGAACCAAGAGAGTTTAATAAATCTCCGTATTGTTCATCTAATAGAGCAACAAAGCTTTCCAAATTTACAGTGTTGGTAAAAACGGAATTTTTAATAGAGATCAAACGGTTGTAAATCATTTGGGGAGATGACATTGATTCCTCGGAACTATCATCACAGTTGAAATTCTGTTTGAAATAGCTTTCCAAGTGATCTAACTTTGCTTCGATAGACTGTATGAAGTTCTTTGTTGCAGAAAGTAAATCACCTTCAAGGGAGTTTCTTTGGGCAATTTGATGAACTGAAGTTGATGAGGAATGTGCCGTTTTTATGAGCTGCAGATCAAGACTGCTGAACCTGTTGTGCTTCTTGACAACCGTTGAGTACTCCTCGCGGTACTCGCTGCCACTTGTGACAGCTGTTGTGACTGAACTGGCCATTGGTGATGGAGACAATGAGACACCCGAAGATAGGGGAAGAGGGACGAAATGAAGAGGGAATATGCAAAAAAAAAGAGGACTGGTCCTGGTGGGGCGAGTACTCCAGTGGGTGCTAAGAGTGGGTGGGCGTGGATGTGGCGGACTGTGCTGCGAGACACGAGTTGGAGTGGAGGGATGTGGATGGTGAGACACTGAAATGTGGGAAGATTTGTAACTTTTGCTCGAGATTTTATTCTCAGAATTTTTCTTTATGCCAAAAAAGAAAAATAGGCGGTAGGGCCACGCCGCAGATTTTCAATTGTTTTTTTTTTTTTTTTTTTTTTTTTTTTTTTCTTAGTAGTTAATAGTAGCTAATAATAATAGTAGTTAGTAGTGATTAGTTAGTAGCGCAAAATGCCTATCAACCAGCCCTCGAACCAGATCAAGCTCACGAACGTGTCGCTCGTGCGCATGAAGAAGGGCAAGAAACGTTTCGAGATCGCGTGCTACCAGAACAAGGTCCAGGACTGGAGATCCAATGTGTGAGTAGATTGTGTGATTTGTTGTTTGTGTTGGAAATTCATACTGACTTTTCTGCTTTATAGCGAGAAGGACATCAACGAAGTGTTGCAGATCCCACAAGTGTTTATCAACGTGTCCAAAGGGCAAGTGGCTCCTAATGACGACCTCCAGAAAGCGTTTGCAACCACTGATCAGGACAAGATCATTCAGGAAATTCTACAAAAAGGTGAGATCCAGCTCAGTGAGAAGGAAAGACAGGCCAAGAGTGAGCAAGTGCAAGCTGAAGTGCTGCAGATCATCTCTACGAAGTGTATCAACCCAAAGACCAAGAAGAGATATCCTCCAACAATGATCCAAAAAGTGTTGAACGAGATGAAAGTTAACATTGTGGCCACAAAACCAGCAAAGACACAAGCACTAGAGAACATTAGACTCTTGGTGTCAAAGCAGATAATCCCAATCGTTAGAGCAAAGATGAAAGTTAAGCTAAGCTTTGAGTCAAAAGATGCAAAGAAAGTCAATGAGATTGTTAAACCATTGTTGGACTCTATTGAAAACGAGGACAGTGGGAAGATCTGGGAAGTGGTAGCTCTTATAGATCCTGTCAGTTACAGAGAGTTGGTTGAGATCGTTGGGAAATACAAAACCGCATCACTTGAAGTCTTAGACATGGCCGTTATTGACGAATCAGATAATTAATAGAATGGTGTCTTTACCTTTACAAACGTTGTAGTCAAATGCAAATATCGTTCATTATCTATATCACCTCCTTCACTGCTGACAGCACATCGAGTATCACATCAAAGTCCTTGCTGCTAGATTTCATGTCGAAGAACTTGGAACTTAGCGTCACTATCAGGTTTCTTGTTTCGTGCTGCGAGTAGAGCAGTTTGGCAATGTGATCCACAAGAACCGAGAGCTTGATGTTGTTCGACTGGCCCACGATACAGCTCTTCTCGCATATGAAGTCATCAAACGGGTCCTCCTGAGCAAACGAAGGCTCGAACGACTGCGAACTTGGGGCTTTCACGTCGAACGTTGTGTCTGCCTCTCCGTTTCTTCTGATTGTGAGGACTTTCTTGTTGGTGAACTCGGCCGTGTGGACGTCCACAACCGTCTCGCCGAACTCTTTGGAGACCTCTCTGGATTTGAACGGGTTCATCTGTGTCTTTCTCTCTGTGTATCACAAAACCAAAACCAAAACCAAAACAAAAACAAAAACAAAAACAATTGAAAAAAAACAAACACCAACCTGTTCCCACTTTCAAGGTGAAAATGGTCCATGGCCCACGGTTATAGAATGCTCACGAACCGCCACAGCAACTCCCTCACACGCAGCTCGTCCCACTTGGTTCCAGAAAGCACAAAACAGCTCCCGACTCACCACTCCAGGTTTTCACAGATTGTCTACAAGGTCACTTCCGTTGTTTGCACCTTTTTGTTCTTGACCGTGCTATTCATATTTGCATTCGTTCAAAAGCTCTTCAACCTTCGACATGGTGCTCCTCCAACACCTACACCTAGTCAAGATAGACTTTACAGCCCTGAAGAACTCAAGTTGGTTCCTGACATTGGATACTATTTCAACCTGTTAAACATGCAAGTCAACACTTATGATATTATCACAGAGGATGGATTTGTCATCACCATGAAAAGATTGATAGATCCATATGAAACAATTAAGTCGAGAAGACAAAGAAAACCAATTCTTTTGTTACATGGACTTTTACAATCTTGTGGATCTTTCTGTTCAGGTGGTAAGGACTCTTTAGCATATATGTTCCATCAGAATGGTTATGACGTGTGGTTAGGCAACAACAGATGCGGATTTGAACCAAGACACATTAACTTCAACCCTAGTGATTATCAGATGTGGGATTGGGATATCGTTGATATGGCGAAATATGACTTGACTTCAATGATTGATCATGTGTTGAGTAATTCTGACTCTAATGCATCAAAATTAGTTCTTGTCTGTCATTCACAAGGCACAACACAAGGTTTCATTAGTCTTGATAATGATAGATTTGGTAATAACTCCAAGATTAGTTGTTTCATTGCACTTTCACCTGCTGTTTATGGTGGGAAACTATTAGAAGAGAAAACTTTCATCAAAGTGATTGCCAAAATGACTTTGAATAACTATTTTTTTGGAATATGGTCTTTCATGCCATTGATGCTGACTATGAGGAACTTACTGGTTGGTCATAAACTGTTTGGATATTTGAGTTATATGATGTTTAACTACCTTTTTGACTGGAATGATGTATTATGGGATAAACAGTTGAAAAATAGACATTTCATGTTTTCACCTGTGGCTGTTAGTGTTAAGTTAATGTCTTGGTGGTTAAATGACAAGACTGGGTTCAAGATAACCAAGTCTATTTTAGAAGATGATAAAACTTGGCTCTCTTTAGATAGCCCTAAAGTGTTTTTAGTTGTTCCTGAACAAGATAAATTAGTTGATGGTTGGGGGTTGATTCAACATTTAAAAAATCACGAAGATCCATCTTTATACTCATACATCAGTTTGAAAGATTATTCACATTTAGATGTATTATGGTCTAAAACCGCAACGACTGATGTTGGTTTGCCAATTTTAAAATTCATTGAACAGAACAGTTGATGAAAACCAAAACAAAGACAGTTTCAGTATAAGGTACAAAACTGCTTCACGAAATTAGATACCCAGTTGTCTTTTTGACTACAAAGAATGACTTTTTATATATAGATTTAATCAATTTAGAAGTGATGATATTATATGGATGTATACATTCGCGCACTTGGAGAAACTGACTATGTTTTGTTGCTATGTTTTAATCTACCAACACTGCACGACCAACTATGTGCTATTCAAAAAAGGACGGGGAATTAGATTGAAACGCTAAGCGCTGAAGATAGGACACAAAACGAAAAGACACTCTGCGCATTTTTCTGCTTTTGAATACCCCACTCATTGTTTGTTTACTTTGATTAGTGCTTGTTTTTGTTTTACCGTAGTTAAGGTGGTTTTGTGTAACATCTCAAGAGTTGAGAAAACTTCAATTGGATTGATATAAAAGCCTCGAAAAATATTCATAACACCTTTTTTTTCTTCTACTCTTTTGTAATTGTGTTATCCCCATTTTTGAAAGCGTTAACAACACATCAACCTCTAGATAATAAACGGATGAGTCGTTACCCATTGATTCTTGAAAGTTCGTGAAGTACTAACTAATAAAGCACCAGTCAGGCCAATTGGAGCAATTTACTGCTGCCTTTTTGATCTTCCTCATCTGCCAGAGTGTCTTTAAGTTTTGGTCTCAACTTCTGATTTTTTTAGTCAATGGCAGTGGAGTATATGGCGCGGCCCTTAAATTTTTGTTTGTTGCATGGATCCTTACTGAGTTTCGGTCGTTCAGTGTTCTGCTCAATCGCATTTCTTTTGACTTTCTTTCTCTTCATCAATGATAATCTGACCCCGTAGTAGCTCAGTGGATGCCTTGATGGTGGCAGTGTAGTCTTGTACTGCCATCATTTCGTTCTCATTCTCGTTCTTGTCTCGGTTCTAGACTCTCTCTCGCCACAGATTCTCCTCTATATCTCTCTTTTTAAACTCAAATATCTCCTATCTACGACCTAGTTATCATATAGGCACTCTAAAATCTTACTAACATTATAATCAAATGGCGAGGAAACATTTTACAACTACTTCTTGTGCGTTTTTCTGACTTGGGCATTCTATCTTCTTTCGATGATGATTCACTCTCTTAATTTTATCAAGTAAGTATCGCTAGGCTAACACATGAATGAAATTAAACCATCAGCTTTAGCTTTTCCATGGACTTAGTTTTGTTAAAAAAGCTGGAATTTAAGGCTTCAAAAGCTTGGAAAACTTCTCAGATCTGTCACTGATGGTGGAATTTTTTTCAGAGCAAACCGAAACTGAAACTTCAACTAGTTGGTTCATTGATACACCCGCATCATTTAAATCAATCAGCATTATATGAAAACCAGTAAATGTAAGGTGCTAGTGCACACCATGCATACGACTACAGACTACACACTACATACTACGAAACACGAAAGACGATACATGAAACACATATTACATATTGAAGCGTACCACGATAGCTACAAATCTTTACCCACATTGTCACCCACCAACAAATTTGCAAAGAAACAAAGGAACCAGCACATTAAGATTTTTCAGTTTCCATCGCAGTTAGATCGCGGGAACACTGGATCATATAACATGTGACAATGCGAGGCATACTCTGATATTAGTTGGTATGATGAATCAGAAGCAGTGGCGGAAGAGTGAAAATATGGGGAGTTTCTTGCCATCTTTTATGTAAGAAGATCCCCTCAATGTTCTCTGGTAATCTCTGATTACAAGAGTGCTAATAAAGAGATAAAAGATAATTGGTTGAATGTGCAATGTAAACCAATGGCAATACAACCCAAGTCAAAGAGAGTAGTAGTCAGTGAACTTTTGAAGGAGTCAAACGCAACAAAGAGAATGTTCTGAGTTATCTCAGTCACTACCAGACTTCAAAACCTACCATATCCTGATCTCACCACGAACGTGACCAATTGTTTTCTGAACCTCGTAATGTCGAACGACCATTGGTATCAAGACAAAAAGCAGCGATGGATTGACCTGTCAGCGATGATAACAGGACTGGTCAAAAAAGCAAGTAACTCAGTAACAGGTAGTCACATCTAGCAGTAACATACAGCCCATTGCTAGATGAGTTGCTCCCAAATCAGGAGGTTAAAGTAACTCAAGGTTTGTTTTGATTTGACTTTGTGGTGGTTTTGATCTTTGGAGTATGGGAAGACCAGTGTGGGGGCACCATCGCAGTACTATCGCAATGAGTAAGGAGGTTGGAGCAGGTGGTAATAATCGACAGCTGTGAGGCATAAGCTTGAAGCGCGAGTGCAGTGGAATGTGTGGTGTAGTATCAGAGGATCAGTGTGTGGTGAATCTATGGAACAACCATCAAATTGGCAGAGTCAAGTGGAATGGGTTGAGAATCGAGATGCAGTTGTTTGTAAAAAAGTGGAAGTGTATATAAAAAATTAGGGAGATCTTCTTTTGTGGCAAATGGCAAGTCTTTAAACAAACTAAAATTAGAATTACCTCCAAAACTGCTGAGTAGATCATATTTGAGCCTCATACAAAAAATCCTAGAAAATCCAATTAGTACATTTTTCTTCTCAAATGTTGAAAATCAGACAATTTTTGAAGGCCGCTTTTTTTGATTTCCATGGATTTTTTTTGGTGACATTCATTTTCTGTAAAAAACGATCTCTTAAGAATCTTATCTTAGACAGACAGGTAATTTGCAATGAGGAAAGGATGATCCTGGCTATTTATTGTTTTATGATAACTGCTTTTGATATGTAATGGGGCCACCCTAGAGAAAAACTGTAAATGATATCGGGTTATTTATGCCAACCAAAAATCAGAACAGGGGTTGAGTTCAGAACAAACTGCAGATAATTCGATAATGTCAGTAGTCAGTCAGGGTGAGGGATTCCAACATCAGGTAAGTAAATATTCCTTTTTGAGGTCAGTTAGATTATCCTCACATAACAACAGAATGCCCCACCCAGGTATATCTCAACTCAGTATCAGAATGTTCAACTCTTCTCTTGAACCTTCTTCTCTTTAATGATAAAGACCTCCCTCAAAACAGTGGATAAAAGTGATAGCTTGGAAGACTAAATGATGATAATACAGTGTTTGCTCCAGTGAGACCACACTAGGGACAAGATGTGAACGTTATGAAGGCAAACAAAAACATAGGAAGATAGAATGCAAGAAAGAAAGTAAACAAAAAAGAAAACAAAACAAACAAAATGAGGAAATCCATTGACTTTGTTCCTTCCACAAAAAACATTGAATTTGCCTTGGCCTCCGGCCTAAGAAAGCAACACAGAGAGATCAACCAACGTTAAACTGATCACCCGCTTTGTCGGAACTCACGATATCCGAGGGTACCACGAGCCAAAGGCTCCAGAGCCCCTAAGCTAAGACATATGTTCGTATATCGACCACCAGTGAAGCTTCAGGTATGGTTTAGCAACCAATCAAGAGCAAATCAGCTGTAAATGAAGACAACTAAGTCAAATTGGTAAAATAGCTCCAACCAAGATCTTCTTTTCCTATTTTTTGAACCAGAGTACATACATGACAAAAAGTGGGAGATCACACTCGAAAATGTGAGCCACAAAGAATGGTTAACCAACTATTTGAGTTCAAATAAGCTGCAAAACACCGCAATGTCAAAATCAAAAATTACCGACCAGTTCTCGTGGTTTTTATAGAAAAGCCGGAACTAGCCACAAGTCACAAACATAACGCAGACATCCCAAACGCGTGCGCGGTTAATACAACATTCAATAGGTAACTCAATGAAAATCAGGATAAAGACAAAGAAAGGATAGCAAGAGCCAGGGCAGGCAAAGTAATTGGTATTTATAGCATAAATCAGTAATGAATAGATAATATTCTTAAGTGCATAAGTGATGAAAAAAATCCTCCAGGTTCAATGGGCATGAAATTGTTAGAGACGAATTTATTGGAGGATGCTGATTTACCTCTGCAGATTAGTTGCGCGTCAATACATATAAAACAAAAATATTTTTTCAAACACTCGCGAATTCAGTGAAAATAAGTGATGAAAAGTTGAAATATAACCCGAAAATGTCCGTTGGCGCGCCATTTTCTCGTCACATTTGACGATTGATTACACTTTATAAGTGTCAACTTCCCATTAATTTGAACCCGCTGTTCAAATGGTATAAACGACGTTTTTCCACGGTAATTGATTATGGCGACTAATGGCCCTCTCTTACCATTGCGTCAGACTAGTTATTCAAGATTTTCTCTTTCTCACTATTGTTATCTCCATTACATTTCGGACCGAATGTTTTTTCTCTACGGCTCATTTTGATCTTTAACGTCGGTTTGTGACTTTGGGATAGTTTCTGTGTTTTTTGTCGAAACTACGAGAACTGTTGCCTAATTTTTGATTTTAACATCGCTATGGTGTTTTGCAGCTTATTTGAACTCAAATAGTTGGTTAACCATTCTTTGTGGCTCACATTTTCGAGTGTGATCTCCCACTTTTTGTCATGTATGTACTCTGGTTCAAAAAATAGGAAAAGAAGATCTTGGTTGGAGCTATTTTACCAATTTGACTTAGTTGTCTTCATTTACAGCTGATTTGCTCTTGATTGGTTGCTAAACCATACCTGAAGCTTCACTGGTGGTCGATATACGAACATATGTCTTAGCTTAGGGGCTCTGGAGCCTTTGGCTCGTGGTACCCTCGGATATCGTGAGTTCCGACAAAGCGGGTGATCAGTTTAACGTAGGTTCATCTCTCTGAAATTGCTTAACTAGGAGGCAGATCTTTCCATTTTGAGGTTATCTCTTTCAGGTTTCGTCTTTTTTTGGCCTCTCTGAGTAGTGGATCTTTCTTTAAAGGGAAATCCACGTAGTACGACCCTTTCAGAGGGAGATGTTCCTTTCTCTCGTTGTGTTGCCTTCTTTTGTGTACATGAGCTTAAATTTCACGGTCTTAATAGGATTCAATACGTCCAACGTTGGGCGGTATAGGTCCAATAGTACTCTCAAGACCTCCTCAGGTTAAATCATTGAATACCCTGAAATTGCTTGCAATACTTTTGGGGGGTACGAAAAAAATGTTTGTTTGTGACTTACTTTCTCTCTATTGGTTTCAAAATTCACTGCCATCTCCCTCCATTATCAGAATGAGGAATTTAATGACACAGACGTGTGTGTTATTCTTATAGGATTTCTTACCCTTAGGCCGACTTAGGCCGAGAGCCAAGCCAAACTCAATGTTTTTTTGGATTGAACAAATTCAGGGGCTTTCTTCTTCTTCCTTTTTCTTGTTTTGTTTTGTTTCTTTCTTCATTCTATCTACACTGACATGTTTTTGCTGGCCTCCATAACATTCACATCTTCTCCCTAAAGTGGTCTCACTAGAAAACTGCTCTGTGATCATCATTCAGTCTGGCAAGCTATCACTTTTATCCACTGGTTTGAGGGAGATCTTCATCATAAGGGAGAGAAGATTCAAGAGAAGAGTGGAACGCTTTGATACTTGAGATATACCTGGAGCATTCTGTTATTATCTGAGGATGGTTGGTTACTAACAAATAAAAAATTTACTTATCTGATATCTGATTTACATGACTGAGTGCTGCTGACATTATCGAGCATAACTGCACTCGACCCCTCCTGTCCTGTTGTTGGTTGGCATGGCCCGAAATCATTTACAGTTTTTCCCTAGTGTGGCCCCATTACATAGCAAAAGCAGTTATCATAAAACAATAAATAGCCAGGATCAACCTTCCCTCATTGCAAAGAACTCGCTGGACAAGAGGCGTCTAAGAGACTGATTTTTACAGAAAATGTCAACAACAAAAGTCCATTGAAATCAAAAAAACGGCCTTCAAAAATTGTCAACATTTAAGAAGATAAATGTACTAATTGGATAATTTCTAAGATTTTTTGTATGAGGCTCAAATATGATCTACTCAGCAGTTTTGGAGGTATTACCAATTCAATTTTAGTTTGTTTGAAGACTTGCCATTCGCCACAAAAGAAGATCTTCCTAATTTTCTATTTACACTTCCACTTTTTTACAAACAACTGCATCTCGATTCTCAACCCATTCCACTTGACTCTGCTGATTTGATGGTTGTTCCATAGATTTACTTCACATTGATGCTTTGACACTACTACTCCATACGTTCTGTTCTCATCCCTGCGCTGGCGCTTCAAGCCTACATTTTACTGCTGTTGATCATTGCCAATGCCACCGGCTCCAACACCCTCCCTCATTGCAGCAGCACTACATGCAGACAGGATCTAGTGCGATTCAGTGAGCCATGATATACCTTTGGACCTACCTTCGTTCGAGCACTCTTGGACTACTCAGTATTGTTACCTGTTTTGTTTACATTCTGTTTGTTTAAATTGGGAGTGCACAAAGAGGACCTGCAATCAAGACAATCCACAAAAAATGTCTCCCCAATCTTTTTACATTTCCACTCTTTTACAAACACCAACATCTTCACCCAATCCACAAGACTCCCCTGATATGATTGTTGTTCCATAGATTCACCACACACTGATACTCTGATACTACAACACACATTCTGTTCTCATCACTGGCGCTTCAAGCATCTCACTACTGTTCATCAATGTCTGAGTGGCAAAGATCTTGTCTACTAACTAGGATACCACACTGAAACTTGAATAAGGGTTATTCACTATCAAAGTAAGTCATGGTATACCCTCTAGGACTACCTGGAACTGACTAATAACTGGATTATCATGCCTGTTTTACCTGGAAGATCTTTTTTCATCACATATGAGAATATGAATTCATCATTGATTTATGCGAGCAATACTCACTGCACTATTCCCTGGCACTTTCTACTGTTTGGAATGCATTTACATCGGTCCATTCCTAACTGTTTCCTCAAAACCAACACTGAAATCGCAAGACTGATCTTTCCACACTTCAGATATCAAAACAAACCTTGAGAAACACTAGCGTCCCTCATTTGATAGCCAATCACGTTTGAAAATGGGCCTGTTGCTCCAAAAGGTATCTTCACACATTCAAACTAGCAAGAAATTTCCAATATTTCTATTCTTCTATTACTGCTTCAGATACTTCATGCCAACAATCAAAACAAAGTAATTTCAGAGTACACCTAATACTAACTGATGATTATAGAGATCTCATTGTCACATGTTATATGATCCAGAATTCCCGTGAGGATTGCAACGGAAACTGGAACGTTCTAACGTCCTAGTTCCCTTGTTTCTTTGCAAATTTGTTGGTGAGTGACAATGTGGGTAACGATTTGTAGCTATGGTGGTACGCTTCAATATGTAATATGTATTTCATGTTTCGTCTTTCTTGTTTCGTAGTCTGTAGTCTGTAGTCTGTATATCGCATCTCGTATGTATAGTGTGCACTAGCACCTTACATTTACTGACTTTTATGTAATGCTGATTGATTTAAATGATACAGGTGTATCAATGAACCAACTAGTTGAAGTTTCAGTTTCGGTTTTCTCTGAAGAAGAAAGATAATTTCACCATCAGTGACAGATCTGAGAAGTTTTCCAAGCTTTTGAAGCCTTAAATTCCAGCTTTCTTCAGCAAAACTAAGTCCATGGAAAAGCTAAACCTGATGGTTTAACCTATGAACTATTTGGCCTTTCTTGGCTGTTTATTACACTCGTAAAGGGGACATTTCCACGTTTCAAGCCATTTACTTTTTAGTAAGGAGCCTAAAATGAGGTACGAAAATTACAACTATGGCACTTAAAAAAAGGCATGAAATTGCATCATCATGGCACCAAGCTGAAAAAGCCAGTCCAAAGAATTAAGGCAACCTTACTTTGAAAAATAACACAACACGGGTATCAACTTCGATTTAGACAGTATTTCAATCAATGACGCGGCAACTCAATGGCCTGTCACAAGATCAAATAGCGAAAGATGCCGTTCCATCAATCACTCTTTATGCACTGGGGACTTCTCCCAATGCTCAGAAGATAACCATTCTATTGGAACTTTTAGGCCTTGAGTACAACTACAGAAGAATTGACATCTATTCGAATGAACATAAACAGGATTGGTTTTTAAAACTGAATCCTAATGGTCGAATCCCAGTACTTACAGATTCTACACCCAGGCTGGATAAAGAGAAGAATGGTGATTCATTCATAACTATATTTGAGACAGGAGCAATACTGTCCTACCTTGCGGAAACATACGATACCAACTCAAGATATTCTTACAGTCTAAGGCGAATCAATGATGAAAAAGGAGTGATCCAATCATCATATGAATCTTATTATTGGGATCAGGTCAACTGGTTAATGTTCCAGATATCAGATCATTCTCCGATTCAAGGTCAATTATCATTGTTCAACAATCTGGATAAGCAATTGAAGGGCACAGTTGTGGATCATGAAAAATATAGATCTACTTTTGAAGAGTTCAACTATGCAAAAGAATGGTATCAAGCAGAAACAAGGAGAGTCTTTCAGATTTTTGAGCAAAGGTTGCTTGAAAACAAAGGCTGGATTGTTGGTGATGGACTCAATATAGCAGATATTTCTGCCTATCCATGGATGGTAAGAGGAAGAGACTTAAAACTTCTGGATTTTACAGAGTTTCCAGAGATTTTAAAATGGATTGATAGACTTGAGATGTTTGATCGGGTGAGAAAAGGAATACAAATTGAAAATTAATCGTCATCTACAAAATAGCCTCAATATTGGATTACCATATATATTGAAAAGTGGTTGTATAAACCCCTTAATGCATTCAAAAACTCAAAAAAACGACAAACAATAACAACCCCAATAACACAAACAATAACATATACTCAATAACAAAACAAAAAAAACAAAAATAAACCAGTAAAAAAATGGAAACTCTGACATGTCTAATACGAGAGTCTCATAAAGGCGCATTTTTTCCTGTAGCAATGTTCCATAACAAATAGAAATTCAGACTTGAGATCAATATCCAGATCAATACCGCAACTATATTTGTCAAAAGTGAATTACTCATGTCCAAATAATGGACACCAGTCTCTTCTGTGATATCTAGACTATCTCTGAGAGTTTCAGTAGAGCCTTCGGTTTCAAGATTTTCCAATTCTAATGCATCTGCACCTTCATAACAGACATCATCATCTCGGACTCTCATGATTTTTGGGTTTGCAGTGAAATAAAGCAATGGAGCAGAAACAAAAGGTAAAAGCAACGACAAGATGACTTGCGAAGCATTTAATGCAGATGACAACCCACTTCTTCCTGATACCAACACCAGTAGAATACAAGGAACAATGGCAACACATCTAGTAATAGTACGACGAATGGTTGGAGAAACTGACCAATGCAAATGACCTTCACTAACAATTTGCCCAGCAATTGTAGTAGTGAAAGCGGCAGATTCACCAGAGAATAAAAGTGCTAGAACGAAGATCAAACCAGCAAAATCTGACAAATGATCTTTCAAAAGTTGATGAATGGAAAACAAATCAGCGTCGTGAGCTTCAGGCTGTCCAAATAAAGTAGAACCAGCAACTATCAAGATAGCAGAGTTGACGAACAACGCAACAGTGAAAAGAGAAAAAAGCAATTCGGCCATCGTGTAGCTGATTGTGTCTTTGATGGAAGATAATGATGGTCTGTAATTAGAAGTTAAATTGTTATCATCATCTTCTTCATCTCTCTTGTAATTTCCATTTTTAATGTCATAGTCTTTCAATCTAGCTTGAACAACCCCTGATCCCAAGAATAAAGAGTGAGGCATTATACTGGCACCACAAATGGCCATAGATAACATCAAACCGTCTCCTTCAAAAACGTCTTTTGAAGGCAGGAAACCTTCGAAGACCTCAAGTTTGTGAGGAATATGAACTTTGAACAACAAACAGCTGAAGCAGATGACCGTTAGGATCATGAAAGAGCCAACAAAAGCTTCAAATAGTCTGATAAAGTTAAGGGAAGAGCCTGGTCTGTATGCCATTAACACGAATAACACGTCAACGACAGTCAGTAACACACCCAAAACCAAAGGAATGTTGAATAGAATGTTCAGAGCGATCGCACACCCGATCAAGTCAGTAATGTCTGTAGCAATGATTGCAATCTCGGCAATGGCATAGACTAGAATATTCAGTGACCTTGGTAGATGTTTACGACAATTAGAACTCAAATCAAGGCCTGTGACTGCACCTAATTTGGCTGCTAGTATCTGGAAAAAAGCAGCAAGGACGTTGGAAATCAAAACAGTGAAAAGAAGCTTGTATTTCAAAGCAGATCCAGCTGCAACTGCAGTGGAATAGTTACCAGGGTCGATAAAACTGATGCTCACCATCAAACCAGGCCCTATGAACTTCATGTACTTTCCCAGCACCCGAAGCACGTTCTGGTACCTACTGAGTGGTGGCGCCGAGCCTTCTTGGTACAGAGGAGCGTTGTCTTCATCAATCAGTGGTGCATGTGGGCTGTTCTTCCTCGAACCGTCCGTGCTCTCAGGCGGTGTGCTGTCAATATCCATGGAGTGGATTTGAGAAAAGGATTGCTTCCCGTCTTCAGCAGCGTAGCCCTGGGACGCTTTTCTATAAGTCCTGTTGGAAGGAAGACTGTAGTGATCTTGCTCGTCCAGCTTAGCAAAATTCATCGTGAGGACTTTGGGGTGTGGGGTTTTGTTTTGAAGCGTCTTTGTGTGTGTGTGTTTTGTGTGTTTGTGCTTTTTTCCAATTTTTGGCGTTTTTCACTTTTGATGCCGACTCATTCCGGGAGTCACGTGACATTAGCGAAGACCCGACTTTCCACGAGAGTTTAAACTTAGAAGGTTTTGCGCTACGAAAAAGTTGACAGAAGGTGTACTCTATTTCTATTACAGTGTATGCTCTCTGTGCGTGTTTGTTGAAAAGGGGGATATTTCTATGCTCTTTGTTTTGTTTTTAATCTAGATATCTATGAGTATTAGGATCAGTGAACCAGGACGGACAATAAAAAAGTAAAGCTTCAGCGGTCACCAATCCATCCAGTATTTGTAGAATTAGAAATCAGGAGCAACTGCAGCTTCGATGGCTTCAACCACAGGTCTCAAGAAATCTTTCTTGTTTGGAACGAAGTGTCCACCGTCGTGTTTGAAAACTACTTTCAACTCGTCTGGGTAGAGAGAAGCAAGATATTCGGATCTCTTCCCAGGAACAGAGTTGTCATTTTCACCATATATGATAATGTTTTTAGTCTTGTACTCTGGGTCAGAAACTGGTGGAGTGAAGGCTTCAACGTATTTGGAAGTGATGACCAGGTCTTCTGGGTTTGGATTTTCAGAGTCTCGAGGCTCAGTGAAGGTGTAGCCTGAGACGTGAGCTGCGAAGTCGAAGTAGTTCTTGTTGTACTTGCTCTTGATGATATTAGAAACGATCGTGGAGATAGCAGCACCTTGACTGAAACCGATAATACCAACATATGGACCATTTTCCTCGATATGTTTGACAACAGTTTCCAAAGCCTTGTCAATGACTAGGTTCTTGGACACACTGTCGTGATAGAACCAAGCCTTGTTGATCTCAGTCTTAACAATCTCCTCCCATTTCTCATCATCAACTTCAAAAGGTAGATCTGATTTAGCCAGTATGATAGGACCATCAATATAATCCAGTTGGAAGCCACTCTTCTTGAGCAGTTTTCTCAACCCTGAGGATTTCTCGCTGAATACCTTCCCGTTCTGGAGGAATCCATGTAGACACAGGACCTTTTTCGACATTTCAATGGAACAGAATGCTTCAAGATGGAAGAATTTAGCTTAAATCCGTTTCTATTTTATCAGTCATGGTGTCTGGATGAATTCGTTTTTCGCGACTTTTGTTTTGATTCTCAGATCTGAACTGACACAAAAACAAAACAAACAAATCAAAACAAAACAAACAAAAACAAAAACCCACAAACCTGGGCTCTCTCCCATTCCTCCAGACGCCAAATAAGAAGCGTACACGCAGACACTATGGATTTGGCTGTTGAGTCTCCGACAAAGAATATCCGTGAAAAGCTACAAGACTTCCATCTTGGACCGACCGATGAAGCAGTTAAAAGAACGTCTACTTCCAGAAACCATTTGCAGATACCCTCTCTGAAGGTCAACGATGACTTTGATGGTGATGAATCAGTTATTGAGAATAATTGGGATAATCAAGATACGGTGATACATAATACCAAAGCTGGTGACGTCTCGCTGGCAGACTTTATGAAGGTCAAGCTGAGTCTGAAAGAGGCTGAATCCAATTTCAGTTCTGATTCCAAGACGCTGAAACCATCCATATCCCTAAAGAAAGTGGGAAGAAAGGTTCACAAAGAGAAGAAATTTGATATCAAGTTAAACGAGAACATTTTGGATGATGCTGACTTCGATGCCAATTCTACGTGGAATAAATTGAAGAAAAGTTATGGGATCGAAAACGGCGACCTTTATCTTTCAGACGACTACAATGAAGATGATACAGAACAGTCAGAAGCACAAGCATACGAATCAATTGACCTCATTTCAGATGACTTCAACAAATCTGCTTTCAGTTTCCAAGAAATGCCAAAAATAAAACTTTCGGGCTCAACTTTGAACAGTGAGAAAGTTACTTCTTTTCAATCAAAATACATTGACTCCCCTTTGGATACGCCCAAGTTGATAAAGCCAGCATTAATATCCAATGAATCGAAACATCCAATCAATTTCAAAGTTCCAATGAAGCTTATATCTCCTATTGATTTACAGATGGTGTTCGATGATAGACTTGGGAAATGGATTAAACAGGATAAAGCCAATAAGGCCAAGGGCCAAACTCAAGATGAAGTAACCTCCGTATCAGCACTTGATATAAGCTTTTCAGAGTCCAAAAAAGCCTTGATCTCCTCTTTGACTACAGCTCTAAATCCCGCATCAGATTGGGATAAGCTTACTAGTGTGGATGTATCAAACTCCAACTTATTATCACTTAAAAAATTATCTGAATACCTACCTTCATTGACCAAATTAAAAGCAGCCAACAAT
Organism: Gotozyma siamensis; assembly: GCA_030579035.1. Lineage (NCBI taxonomy): Eukaryota > Fungi > Ascomycota > Saccharomycetes > Phaffomycetales > Phaffomycetaceae > Gotozyma > Gotozyma siamensis. The sequence goes on from JAKTZZ010000038.1 coordinate 75,394, forward strand.
AGAATTACAAATTTTGAAGGGATTCCATTGAAAATAGAGATCTTGGATCTTTCAAATAACATAATATGTGATCACTTGAATAATGTTACAAATTTCACATCAGCTCTCTCAATAAATCTAAGTTCCAACAAAATATCAAAACTAGATGTCTTCAAAAAATTGCCAAACTTGGTCTCTTTAAACTTATCAGACAACAAAGTTGGAGGAGCTTTAATACTCAGATCAGGTGATTTCCGAAGTCTAAATGAACTTGACTTATCTGGCAACAAACTTACCAGTATTGAAAACATAGAAATGGCACCTTTAAACAGACTTTTGATAAACGACAATAATTTTAGCTATGGCCCCAACGTTTTAAAATCTGGTATAGAACATTTGGAGCTAACAGGAAACTCAAATCACATTGTTTTGGGAACTGCGGGAGAGACTTTCAAGCTAAAGAAAATATCTATTGATGACAAAGTTGAGTTGAGAGGGATATTCCCAGTTTTACAAGAGTTTAAGGTGAGAAATTACAATTTAGAATTTTTGGAAGATAATAATGATGCTTTATCCATAAATTCCAGACTAGGATCTTTGATGATCGAAAATTCAGGTGTTTCAGAGAAAAATTTCCATAAAATTATAGATAAATTCCCAAATTTATCAAGCATTGATCTAAGAAATAATTTAATTTTGGGAAGTTTTGAATATTTGCTTACTTTTATATCGTACTATGGCAAAAATTTAAAATTATTCAACATTGACAATAATCCTTTGACATCATATTTAAAGTCTGAGGAGGACAAAGATGATTTTAGAGAAATGGTACAAAGAGTAATGAACGGAAATGCTTGAAACCATAAGCAACATATTAGAATACTATTATTAAAGACTGTATGTAATCAAGTAATGTATGATCAAGTTAATGCTGCTCTGTATCTCTCCAACGTTTCTTCTCTAGCCTTTTCTCTGTTGACTATAGGTGAAATGTATCCATCAACACCGTCTCCTGAATGGATTACTTTTGTATCCTTAACATCACGAAGTTCAGGAACCCATTCTTTAATGAACTTTCCATCTGGATCAAATTTTTTACTTTGAGTATAAACGTTAAAGATTCTAAACCATGGTTGAGCATCAACACCAACACTGGAACACCATTGCCAACCTGCACTGTTTGAACTATAATCGCAATCAACCAAATGATGATGAAACCAATCCTGTCCCCATCTCCAATCTTGGTTCAAATCCTTTGATAAGAAACTAGCAGTGATCATTCTGCATCGATTATTGATATATCCTGTCTTTAACAATTTCCTCATTATAGCATCAATGATGGGGAATCCTGTCTTTCCTTGTGCCCATTTTTCAAACTTTGAAGGATCTTCATCCCATTTCAAATCAACAGCTGCGAAATTGAAAGGAAGATTGAATTCCAAATATGGCCAATTTGACAACACATGTTTGTAAAAATCTCTGAATGCAACTTCTCTAATAAATGCATCAAGACTTGATTTATAGGATTTATCATTACTGTTTGATTTGTATTTTTCTGCTTCTTTAACAACTTGACGTGATGAGATGACACCAGTTGATAGAAAACTTGAAATGTTTGAAGTTGCTTCTTCATGATATGGGAAATCTTTCTTAGATTCATATTTTGTTGCATCTTTTGATAACCAACTTTGTAGTTTCTTTAAAGCGGTTGATTCACAGAAATCACTAGATTTTGTCTTGAAAGACTTGATATCATTTGAAGTAACACCGAATGCTTCTAAAGATGATAACTTAAACTCTAATGGTAGATCATAATCATCTTGAAACTGATATTTCTTATAGTCCCAATCATCCAACTTATCATTCTTTGGATTCAATTCCTTTAATTCGATTGGATCTTCTTTGATAACTTCAAGCCATTTTTTAAACCATGGTGAAAATTTAGAATATTGAGTCTTTGTTGAATTAGTCACTAAAGTCAATGGTTCAACGACACATAAATCATGGAAAAAATTGACATTTATTCCAGATTTCAACACTTCAATGTCTCTATTGAGCTCATCATAATCGTAAATTAGATTTAAATTGACGGAATTTGAATTAAACTTCTTGTTCAAAAGATCTTTAAACCATGTGCCGAAATCCACTTTTTTCTCAGCATCATCAAGATAAAAAACTGAGAGTGGGACATTGTACTCTTCTAAATCTGCTGATAACTGTTTCAATGCATTTTCAATAAGATGAATCTTCCATGGTGAATCTAAATGTGCAGCCCAAAATTTAGTAGAGATGATATAAATACCAACAACATTCTTGCCAATTTTTTTACTTTCTTTGATACAATTGAAAAAACTGGTATTGTCTTGAATTCTCAGATCATTTCTAAACCAATGGATAATGAATTCACTGTCTTTGTAATTGGTTTTGCTCTTCTCTTTGAGATTTTCTATTTGTTTTAATGGAATTTCTCGTTTTCCTTTGGTGAAATTAAGTGCTTGTTTGTAACTGATCTCGGAACTATTGTAGAATTTGTTCCTATAATATTTCGTGAAATCTAGCTTGACTCTTTTAGACATCTTGAATGTATTATGTGAACTAGTGAACTCGACATTGCGAAGAGAGTGGAAGGATACCGAAGCCTATTTAAACTTTCGATGTTGATTGCTACCAACGCACCTTTAACTCTGTATGTATGACTAATAAGTTATGTAATACACGTACTTACTTGTTATTACGTCATTCCATAAACGAGTGAGAATGAGAATGAGAATGAGACGTAGATTTAGAAGTAAGTCATTGGTGTTTTCATTTAAGTGTGGTTACATCTTATAGAAGTCATAGTAAATGTTTTAAATGGGTTTAACTATTGCACAAGTTTATCCTCTAATCTATTTAAACATAACAATCCACTTTGGTAATTCTCCCATCTATCAGTAGATTCTATCTTTTCTAAATCATCCCAATTGAACTTTCTCTCCAGAAATTCATGGAAATTTAAAAACTCTTCCTGTTTCAAACATTCAGTTGACCAAGTTGCTTTGAAAGCGCCACCAATTCCACAAGCATTGGTATTATCATATTTGAAACTCCCATTAATCGAACCCAATATTTGGCTGAATTTATTCACCAGGGAAAGGTTCTTACTTGCACCTCCAACATAAACCACCTTATTTGGTTTTTGATTGAAATATTTAGCTTCTATCAATTTCCCATCAAATTCAAGATCTTTGATATCAGGTGAGTTAAGAGTCTTATTTTTAATGGATAACATTGGTGAAGATCTTGCCCTGCAACTCAAAGCTTGAGATTCAACAATTGATGAGACATCAATTTCAACATCCCATTTATCAACAATCTCCAATTTATCCGATTTGGGATCATATTTGGCCCTGATTGTCTGTGCTTTCTTGTTTGGAACAATTTCACCAAGAGGGAAATAAATACCGAGTTTCTTATCAAAGTTTTCACTTTTATCCAAGACTTCATTGAATAAAGTCCAGTCATTTTTAGGCTTGTTGAATTTCTCATTGAGTTGATCACGAACTTTTTCTCTTGCTAGTGAGCCATTGCAATAACAAATCATACCCATATATGAGTCAGGAATGGTTGGATGAATGAAAAGGTGGTAGTTGGATGAAGGTATATAAGCTTTTGTAACTAGTAAAACAGTTGTTGATGTTCCTAAAGACACCAATATCTCATCTTCATCAAGAGGAAGAGCCAAAATAGTTGCTAGATTATCACCAGTGAAACTGAATATGTTACAGTCTGAATTAAATCCATATCTTTCAACAAAATAAGAAGAAATTGAAGAGATTGGTTCATATCCAACTTTGAAAACATCTCCTAATTTAGCCTTCAACTCTTCAACTTCTTTACTTCTAAACTTTTCATCTTGAATACCATCTTTCACATGAGTCATCGAACAAACTGATAATAACTCATCATGCCATTGTTTCTTTTCAATATCATACAAGTTCATCCCACAGGCATCAGCTTCTTCAATACCTGCAATTTGACCGACAAACAGACTTGCTAAGAAACTAGACACCAAGCTGATACGCTCTGTCTTGTTGTACTCCTGTGGGTTATTCTTCTTAATCTTTCTAATCTGGGAACCAGTGAATCTATAGTGAGCTCTAGAGCCAGTAATCTTTGCCAACTCCTCTCTTCCTCCAATGTAGTCCTCGAAGATGGCAATCTCTTCCCCGGTACTATGGTCCTGCCAGTTTGGAGAGGTCTGGATAGTGAAGGCGTCCTCTGTCACTTGATCCACCAGATCCCTTGTTGGTTCCAAGGATGTCAATATTGAACTGGCCCGGTCAGACCAGTAGACAGACCCGTGCTGTTGGCAGGATCCAGAGATCCCCTTGACTTTACTGAAGTCAAACCCGCTCTGCTTGATCTTGGACAAGACAAGGTCCAATGCCTCGACCCACATCTTCACGGGGGCATAGATCTCGCCAGTGTCAGCATTGGAGTGGACACCTTTAGTGGTCTTGTAGTGGGGTAAATCGTGGTCAAATTCGACGCTGTGAGTGGCAGAGACGTTCAGCTCGGCATCAGTGATGAGCACCTTGAGCTGCTGTGTAGAGAGATCCAGGCCAAAGTAGAACTCGTCAGCCATTTTGTGGGTTTGTTGATGTTTTACACAAAGAGGATTAAAATAGCACAAAAAAGAGTAAACACAGAAATACAAAATGTGCAGAGTATCTCACGTGAGAAGATCAGCATCTACTAATTGTCTCTATTACATCTCTTAATGCACCCCAATAGTAAACAACAGTCACTCTTCTACTTGTCAGAAATAAAGCGTAATCAATCAATTCATATTCAGTATTTAGTACCCGTCCAGTTGGCTAGAGGACGTTCACGATCTTTGGCGACTGCCACGACGTCACCTGCTTCTTGTTGTAGCCCGGGAATGGTGGCACGACGAGAGCGAGCACCACGAGGACGGTGAGGGCGAAGAAGACGAGCAGCACCTTCAAGTCCTGAGCAACGAAACCGGCCACACACGAGGCTCCTGAACCGGCAACGAGCCCCCAGAAACTGAGAGACTCGGTGAACTTCTGCGACTCGAAGTCGATTGTACCCTCGAGCACCCTCTTCACAGAGTCAATGATGTCGCTCATGGCTGTTGTGTAGTATTTTGGTTCGGGTGGTAAAGGGTTCGGTGCGTTGGGCCCTTGAATAATTTTTTAATTTATCTCGACAACTTACCATTAATTATCCATCATCAAGATGTCCAAATCAGTCAACTTAGCCATCATCGGTGAGTAGCAATCGTCTCAGGTCAACAATTTCTTAAAACTAACACTCTGACAGGTACCGGTGTCGTCGGTTCCGCTTTCCTCAACCAGTTAGCCGGCCTTAAAAGTGCCATCCAATACAATGTCATCTTGATTGCAAGATCCAGAAAATCAGTCATTTCTGAAGACTACAAACCAATCGATTTGTCCAACTGGACCTCAGTTGTTGATTCTGCATCTCAAGACAACTTGTCCTCTGAAAACTTGATCAAATTCTTACAAAAATCACCAAGTCCTGTCATTTTAATCGACAACACTTCTGATGAATCAATTGCTTCAAGTTATCCATCTTTCATCAATGCTGGTATCTCTATCGCCACTCCAAACAAAAAAGCTTTCTCAAGCGATTTGAAAACTTGGAAAGAACTATTCTCTGCTTCTGAAGGTTCTGGTTTAGTCTACCACGAAGCCACAGTTGGTGCTGGTTTACCAATCATCGGTACCATCAATGATTTAGTCGCCACTGGTGACGAGGTTGAGAAAATCGAAGGTATCTTTTCAGGTACTTTATCATACATCTTCAATGAATACTCTTCACCAACTTCAAAAGATGTTAAATTTTCCGAAATCGTCACTGTTGCTAAATCTTTAGGTTATACTGAACCAGATCCAAGAGATGACTTGAACGGTTTAGACGTTGCTAGAAAAGTCACCATTTTGGCCAGATTATCCGGTTCTGAAGTCGAATCTCCAACTTCTTTCCCTGTTCAATCATTGATTCCAAAAGATTTAGAATCAATCGAATCAGCAAGTGAATTCTTGGAAAAATTACCACAATACGATCATGAATTACAATCTTTGAAAGATGAAGCCGCCAAGGAAAACAAAGTCTTGAGATTCGTTGGTACCGTTGACTTACCAAACAAGAAAGTCTCAGTCGGTGTTGAAAAATACGATTACTCTCATCCTTTTGCCTCTTTGAAAGGTTCTGACAATGTCATCTCCATCAAGACTAAACGTTACCAAAACCCATTGATCGTTCAAGGTGCTGGTGCCGGTGCTGAAGTTACTGCTGCCGGTGTTTTAGCTGATGCCATCAAGATCGCTCAAAGAATTGCCAAATAGAGCAGCTCAGTTAATATAGATATTTGTTAGTAGTTAGTAGTAACACTGTAATAATTATTGTACGCTAAACTCTCCATCATTGGTCCGTGAGAAAAGTGTGTCTTACAAAGCTTCAAGGAGTGCCTGAATCAGTATTATTCATACATTCGTGTCCTTGTGAAATTATACAGAAAAATCCTTCAGCGTAAGGTCAGTTTCACCATAACTGTATCCTTTTTCCACTTTCTCATCTTCACTGGCAATTTTCTTCAAATAAGAATGTTTTAAAATCCCAAAGATTTTATTCATCTTTGTAGTATATTCACCAAAATCACCTTTATAATTCTTCAGTCTTAATCTCATTAGATCTTCAGGTCCTTGTAATTCTTTTAAAACTCTTAAATGTTCATGTCTAAGCAATCCTCTCTTTATACGATTTTTATGATTCTCTTCTTGAAACATCTTGACATACTTCAAGATCTTATCAACATCGATATCTTGTCTCATCACAGGTGGTGGTGGAGCAGCACCTGGAGTTGAATTGGCATCTTTAGAATTATCTCCAAGATTATCTTGAGCTGCTCCATGGTTGTCAACTGATCCTGCCGCGGTTCCTGCTGTCGTTGTTGGTTCTTCTGAGTTGTTTGATTTTCCTCTAGATTTCCCCTTGAGTGGACTACTTTTCTTATCATCTTCATGTCCGTATAAATCATTATCATCTTTCAAGAATTTGCTTCTTTGATCAAGTAATGATTTCCCTAATGCAATTTCTTCTTCAGTATCAATATCATAAACTGCTTCTTCAACTCTTGTGAGTGGGAAGATCTCACTTCCGAATGGATTAGTTTCAATACCTTCTTTTGATAAATCAGTTTCTAAATAACTGAACAATAACCATAGGAATAATTTAGCTCTATCAAATGGATTATATCTTGCATTTGAAAATAAATCATAGAATTTATACTCTGTTTTTTCAAAAAATCTCATATTTACAGATTCTTCTGCATTGCATAGTATGAATATCATATTAATGATGTTTGTCTTTGGGATTTTCCCCTGGATGGCTTCTAAACTAGGCAATCCATTAGGTTCCCCTTCTTCATCACAACAAGCTTTCAAAATAGATTTTAATCTAGGCGTATCTTGTAACTGTTTATCGTTCTTATTGTCATGTTGTTTATCAGAATAATTCACTTGTAATGATGGAATTGAATGATAAGTTCTCAATTGTGATTTCATATCAGGAACAAAATTAATGGTTGTGTTCATTCTACCCACGTTGACCAGCAGACAGATCATACAAGTAGGTATACTCATCTGCATCTCATTCAAGAGTCTGTCTTTCAAAATTTTGGAACATTTTGGCGAATGTGCAATAGTCTTGATATATAACTCTGCGAAACTCAACTTCTTGTTGGAATTCTTCTCACGGTCTTTCATATTCACTTCATCTGCCGAATCAGCATACGGATCAGTGAACGCCTTGGTATCATCGTTAAACAAAGCTTTCAACATCTCATATTGGATATCTTTTCTCCAAAATGGTTCACCATCATTCTTTTTCAAATGTCTTGATCTGGCAGAGCTTAAAATGTTCTGAGTCTTGCCAATTGGGCCCATCAGCGTCTTCTGTTTCTTCTTCGAGGGCGTGAGTTTGTTATTCTCCCCAAGTTTGTGCTTCAAAATCACAGGCTTATACGTTGTTCCTTCCGGATCTGTTGTTGTTGTCGTTGCACTGCTGGGTGGCACAGCGACGGTGGCAGTGGAGGAGTTAGAGCGGTCTTCCTGGACGGGCGTGTCGGTCTCCGTGTCCGGGTCCGTGTTGTTGATGTCGTGCACCGGGTCGTACATGGGCATTATGGCTGGTGTTGTGTTGGTGGTGTTGGTTTGGAGGGGGACTAAATATGGTGATGATTTCCCAAAGTTCAAACGCGAATAATTTTTTCTTCTCTTGAACACGAACAGAAATGGTGTCAGCAACATAATTGAGGTGATGGAACAGAAATTTGTGGGAATTCATGACTACAATTGGATCCTGTAGTCTTGAACACTAAAATTTTCTGTAGAATTTAGAACCCTCTTGAAGCATAAAAGGATTAAGTTGAAGATAGAAAGAAAAGGGTCACGTGACTCATCATAGAATAATCAACAAGTGAATCATCTGGACCGCTTTAAGCGATTCAGCAGCTACTACAAGTACACAGACTTTGAACGGATCCTATGTTTCCTTTAAATTGAAGTAATTGTGACTCAGTTAAAAAAACTTCTGATTTTATGAGAGTTCAATTATTAAATCATGGAATTGTTGTCTATATTATTGGTTGATATATAATGAGCGAATTTTGACTAGTTAGGATTAAATCATTAATTTAGCAGACAGTTTGTGTGTCTTGAGAATTCTGTAGTATCTGAATGTCAACTGGAGCAGCAGTTCTCCGTGTTCAACCACCTATTGGTTAGTTTGTGTTTTCTGTTTGCTATGGAGAGAAAGATTATAAATTCTGGGGAACAAATCTTTTGCAGCAAGTCTAAGCTCATCACCCAAACCTCTGGACGCAGCAAGTTCCTTGATTCCTTGAAGCAATCTTGCATGAAAATGGAAACCGACAACACCTGTATCATCAATAAGACCAAAAATGACAGGATCTGATACAGAGAAGTAGCGGTCACGTGCGAGTTAGCAGCATTTCTTACTGTCAATAAATAAGGGACCTTTTTTTCTAGAAGCTATACTGGTTTGTATGCTCTCTACTGGCGAATTAATAACATTCTGCGAAAGCGAAGGTGTACTTATCTTTCCATTTTAAATTCACTCTTCACTCTAGGTCTGTAATTTTACAGTCTGAGGTAGAAATTTAAAATGCTATTGATGTTAGTTAGTTACATTTAGTACCTGAGAGACTAATGTGCTTTCTCTCATTATCCAAATAAATATTTCAAATCAAAATACCCCTTGTAGTTCCATCGTTTAGGATACTCTTTCGAATACATTCTCGAGAAGCCTGAGAAAAGCCAGCAAGGTTCTCTGTATCAGAGAGTCTGTAATGATACGATATAGGTTTCTTTACCCACGAGAGGAAGCTCTTCCATCATTTCGAGTTCTTTTACTATAAACTGATAGTATTATAGGATTCACTACCCAATTAGGCCCTCCTGTCCCCAGATTTGTACTTTTGGCAACTTAAACATGCTACTGGGAAGAAAACTGTGTTTATAGTGATCTTTTACTGAAGAAACTAACATTATTTACTCAAGAGTTAAATTAAAAGTTACCACTGTACGGTGACTAATGATCCAGTACGATATTGGAGTGTCATTGGCCTTGTGAATTACATTTTTTTTTTTCAATACCGTTTGTCAAGTTAAACAATTATACTGAAACCTTTTAAAAGTCAATAAACTTGTAAACAAGCGAGTGTTGAGTCTCATACAAAAAATTCTACAAATCTCAAGAAGTATCTAGCGATACATTCTGTTAAAACTAACAAAGAAAAAAAGTTAAGGGATTTTAATCAGCCAGGATGGCGGATGAGAAGAATTTTTTATCCGTGCATTCATTCATTGTCTTGAAGGTAATTTAATGTCTAGTTCCTCATATTTGTTTTCATGAACAAGTGGTTTCGTTGCAGAACCCTACTCATAGTTAGTTTAAACTGTGATTACAAGGCTTCAGCCTCGATACGCATTTATGCGTTCTGATGTTAACGCTCAACTAAATGATGAGTGGTGATGGGAAAGTTGAATTTCAGGAATTTTCAATTGAAAGGATCAGATTTTCCAAGTAAGAGACAGCAGTAAAGCAAAAACGTGGAATTTAAAAGTGAATATCTCGAAAGGAGGTGCGGATGGATAGAATATAGTGAGCTACTAATGAATGATGGATAATGAATAAAAGTGGTTTTGAGAGCTGAAAATGGACTGCTTTCATGATCAAACCTGGTAAAAACAAGAACAGTCGGTTACGGCCATATCTAGCAGAAAACACCATTTCCCGTCCGATCAATTG
>JAKTZZ010000039.1:0-85017 GCA_030579035.1 Gotozyma siamensis
TACTTATTTTATAATCTCCAACTACCGGGGAAGTTCTGTTCCTAGGTCATGTTTGACCACTAGAACGGGTAACATAAGCTATAATACTACTCATAACTACTTAATCATCACACTGATAACTAGAGAGAAAAACTACACCGATGGGCAAAGATGTCATCGCTGACGCATCACCTTTGAATTTTCCATCAGCTTGGCCCAAAATCCTTGCTGAATCAGATCTAATTCTTTTGTTTGGTGCAAGATTGAATTGGATATTACATTGATTTGGGCAGTGCGTTGAAAAAATCGTTTGAGAAGTATTCGAAGGGAGAGACTACTTTGATCAATGTGATTATTTCACCTGGTGAGCAAAAGAAGATTGGATTCGGATGGCAGAACAAGAAGAAGAAGGGTGCGAAGCTGGAGCCTGGTGCTCTCTCAGTGTTTAGAGAATAAATGCGATTCAACTAGTTTGATCAATATGGTGATGCCTTGGAGGATGCTGATCCTGTACCAATAACAACGAGTGGGCATTTACTTGATTTCAATAGTTGGAAATTTTTTCAATTTGTGATGATTCTGGTTGATACTTCAAGAAATGTTCAGGTCCAATTGGATTAATGGTCGATAACAATCTAGATTCAAGATCAATATCAATCTCCTGTTCAACTAAATTCCCTGGTAAATCAACATATGTTACCCCAGGTTTTCCAAAAAATGCCCAAATACATATACCGAAAGGAAACCGTTGGAAAGAACCACGGCACTTTACTTAGGGTGGAGTATAAACGAGGAGTCTAATGGATTATGACGCAACACTCACAAGTCGTATACGCCATCTGCTAAGTTTCCAGTGAGAATTCTTTGAATCTTGACCCGTATTAACCCCATGTTTACGGTGGTTCCGGTTGGGCACATTAGAGTCGACGACGACTTTTCATTAATCTCATGATAAATTACTCTCACATCAAATTATTATATAGTAGAACTAAAAGTTCACTTTCAGTGGCAGACTCTCCAGCACAAACTCTTCAAAGTTCAAAATCGTCACATCCGAATGAACACCTTCAACCGAGTGATGACTGGCAATCTCAGCCAGCAAATTAGAGTAAAAAGGCTTTATGTCTTCAGCAGCGGTACCAATCGTCACATGAGGGAACTTATTAGCCACTGAGAACTTGACCTCATTGCCGGAACTCTTCTCAACAAACTTCAGTGATTCAATCAACACGGCAACGGCTTTATCGTCCCAGATCAACTGTTTTAACTTAATGGATGCTAAGACTCCCAAGTTTGACCCTTGGATTTCTTTGGAGTGAGACTCGTAAAAGTCTTGATACTCTTTCCATATGGCCTTCTCATTATCAGTTCCCTTTTTCCCCTGGTTTACATGGGCTAACGTGACGTGGAACTCGTCTTGGACCCTCTTATTCTGTCTTAATGTTGACAATAGACAATCACCATAATCTTTCTTCACTGATAAGAGCTGATCAATGTGATACAGTAAAGTTTCGGTACCATTCAAATCAATGCTGTAATATACTGGACTTCTGACCTTCTTCTTCTTTTGCTTGTCTTCTGGGACTCTTGATTTCTTCTCTTTTGAACTGGGTTTTTTATTTCCAGATGGCATTATCTTGTTAAACGTCGGTTTGAACTCCAATGCCTTCTTGAAACTAGCCTCTATTTGTTCCAATGAGGGCAATTTCTCCACTAAATTCGGATACTTCTCATGCAATTCTTGGAATATAACTTCAGCATTCTTCAATGATGAATTTTGTTCATTGACTTCTAAATCAATCACAAGATCAAATTCAGAATCTGGTTTCTTACTGACTTCAACATTCTGAAACCTATTAACAAACCCTTTCATTATGCCTTTAACTTTTGCCTCACCATCACTCACGACTTTAATAGATTGATGATTGTCACCTCTCTCGATAACTCTTTGAGTCGTTAAATTCCAAATATCAGAAGATCGGGAATCATCCTTGATGAAATTCAAACAAACAAATTGAACATTAATGTTATGACTTATATAACTGTCCCTTAATGCATTGAAATCATCAAAAATTTGTTGTCTTTCTCTAAACTGATGATTGTTTCTATCCAAAACAACAACTTTCTTAGTCTTAAGTTTCTCTAATGCTTTTTTAATGAATTCAACTTTAGTGTTTTTAGAATTTGGTAAATCATCATTTATAACGATATCCCAAGTATTAGGAAATAAGTGAATCATCGTCAATGCCGTGGTTGTTTTACCACAACCAATAGTGGCAATTGGAACAAACACAAACTTGGTCTCACCATCCAATTTCATGTTCTGTAATGCGTTAACGGCATCCAATTCTTCTAATAATTCCTGATTCAAAATCTCAGTCCCAGTCATACCATAATATTTCAAGAACTTGTTTCTTAATTCAATGATTCCATACCCATTAATGATATTCTCTCTTAGTTTCTCATCTGCATCCAACAATGGAATAACAAAATCCAAATAATTATTAGTAATGAATTTATGCTTTGTGAACTTGATATCACCTCTTCTACCCCGCGTGATATAATCTTTAGTGACTTCCCTCCATTGTCGAAACATAAGATATGGTTCCTCGAATTTAAACTTGAAGAAATAATCATGATTCCCATCATCGTTTAATTTACACCTAATGACAAAACCTTCGGCATCTTTACCATTATACGACCCAGTCTTTGAAGATGCTTCCAAAACATCACGCAATTTACCAATATCCTGCTCTTGGAAATAATCAATAGTTTTAAACCCATACTTCAATGCAAATTCATGAACTTGTTCAAACGGTAATGTTTCAAAAACAGGAAGGTTCAAATTCAAACCATGCAAATACAACCCAATCGTGTCACCTTTATACTCAACCACATGCTCTTCAAACGTATCATCACAATACTCAGCCACAGCTGTCACATTCATCTCATACAACCTCTTTGCAAACTCCTTGACATCAATCCCCAATTTCTTCAATTGATCTTCTAAGAACCTCTGCCCTGCAATCGCATGGTTACGGTTGATATCATCCCTATCACCTGTCGAATGCTTACTGCACACGACAATCGTACCGTCTTCAAGCGCAGATATCAGTATAATACACCCATTCTCTTTCAACGTCACCTGGTATGGTCCCTGTGTATTCTTCTCTAACCAGTCCCATTTCGTCTGTGACACTTCCCCAATATTGAAAAACTTGTCATACCCACGCACAACCAACTTATCCTCACCTTCAAGGGTGAACAACCCCCTGGCATCAGATGGGAGCCGGATCTTACTGCGGCCATAATCCCATTCGTTGAATTTCCAACTAACAACCCTCTTGTCTGAGTCCAGCACTTTATACACCCGTTTCAATGCCTTGCCCTTCCCAGTCTTCTGTGCGGCTGCCTCAAGCTCCCAGATGAGCTCTTTCACCTCTGTGGGCTGGTAGTCCCTGAACATTTGCCCCTCAACTAATCACTGCTTCTCTATATTCCCTATATTAAATCTCTTACACTAATAAAAAAAAAATCATTGAAAAAAAAAAAATACCCAACTCTCATCTCCCGGCTAAATAAACAGACGACACATAATTCATTCACCCTATATCACGTGACCAACGCTATATGCTTTATTACTGATAATTATTGACCCAGATCCAGAACGAACACTTATTGGGTTTCATAGGAGAGCATGAAATCTGATTGCATTAGAAATAGGCTTGAAATTCGGAATTTCTAATCGCACTTAACCTGCTGTTATCTATATATACTACTAGTCTTTCTGACGAAAAGGTGGTCGCGATATATAGGCGGGACGGACGGAAGTCGCTGGGATAAGGAAGCTCAACACCTTTTCAAGCTATTACTACAGTGCCTAGCAAAATAGTCCAAAAAATATTCAGTAAATTAAACTCATGGCATATTATTTATAAAAGGTTGTTATACATGACTTAATAATGTGCATGACTTGTTACAAAATTAGATGTACAGAGAAATACCCACTACACTTCATCAAATCAACTGTTGAATACAGTTAGTAATTTAGTTCAACGGTAATTGCAGTTAGTTTGACCCCAGTGTCTCTGTCAACATAACTGATCAAATAAGCAGCAGCAGCAGCAGCAGCAGCACTCGAATTGGCTTAGTTTGCAGATTCAATTACTTCTGGTCCTGCCATTTTCAGCCCACGGTGCGTCAGCCGAAAAGCGCGAGCAGCTTCTCATCTTCTGTTTCTGAAGGTGGCTCAATGGACACTCACTCTCACACTCACTCCCACATAGAAAACCAACGATATTCTCGCTGTCGTTCAGTCCGGAATTCAGGGTCCAAAGTTCAAACTCCACAGGAAACAGATAAAAAAAAAAATTCGCAAAGTTAAGGTTGATGAGCATTGAGCATCGACATTGCCTTCTGTATTAAATTTTAGTTTTAGTTGCATTGAATATTGTATAAATAAACTACAAATTTACTACAATAACTAATTTGAAAGCAAATAACATAGCCAACAATATTGTTTTGTGTTTTTTTTGTTGTTTTTTGTGTGTGTTTTTTTTTGAATATAATCAGACATTGAACTTCTTGTTTAATTCTCTAATCATGAGTGAAAAATCCTGTTTCATTGATTCATATGATTTCTTCACCAAATTTTCAGAAGGTTCAAAGAACTGACAATGTGAGAAATGCAAAATTATTGGAATTTCCCGATTCATCAACGTAAAGATTACTGATTTTGATATCAGTATTGGTGATACCGGTTTCTGAAAATATCATCAATTGTTCCAATCCTTTTTTGCAATGGTAGTATCATTGAATTCGTTTGCAAAAGTTATGCACTTCCTGAAACGAAATATAGTAATAACCGATGGCAATACCTGTTACTATCATTCCCCTTTGTATGATCAATTTGTTCAAGATCTATCGCACCATAATTGATCATAGAAGGAGAGTTCCACTTCACTCTTTTGGTGTTAAAAACTTGAGCATTGTAGTTGTTGATTCTTGCATTGGCTTCTAACTCACTTGCACAATAAGTATAGATCACACTATAAGTAAAGTCAGCTGTGATTCTCAGCTCCTTTGTATATTTTTTTAAACGTTGTCGAACCCCAGCGGTTAATTCACTGTGTAGGTTTCTGTAAGCACCAGTTAATTTGTTGGCTTTGAAACTACTGAGGCAACCAACGGATTATTGTCACAAGCTCTCAATTCAAATTTGATATGTTCTTGGGGATTCAAGGTATAAGAAGCGATTGGCAAAGCTTCGCAAACACCAGCGGATAACCCAACCAATCCAGATGAATGTATTGACGCAACAACTTGTTAGTAACCTAATTGAAATTCCACCACGCTCATTCCTCAACGGTCACAAAGTACAATTGCCATCCCTGGATTATTCCACACAACGAGAAGATTTGAGGATATACTACATAACGATATATATATATATACATCGGACAATAGAAGAACACATCGAATCCAAACTGGGAGTTATATGAATGAACTAACGACCTAAACACACAACGTATTATAAACATTATTACCAAACATTACACTCACTTTGTTGATTACCGAACTGCTGTAACTGTCATCTACCCTGAATCAACTTTACTACACCATCTAAAAAGCGTTGGTTCTCGTTACGAGATCACGTGATATTTACTCGAAACATCAAATTGATACAGGACAGATTAAGAGTCGTATACCACGAGAGTCAGCCTGGTTAGAGAACCTTTTTCCCGGACAATGACACCAAGATAGTGTTGTTTGATCCTGTCTCGTTAATAACAACAATGTATCGATTTTATGAACCTGAAGAAGATTCTCGCGCATTCATTGTTTCTTTTAATCTTTCCCCGAGAAACTGTGGCTCTCTTTATAAAGCGATGGTTTGATTCAATTGACACACTTCTTTAACAATAATAATCACACCAATTGAACAATGCTTCTAAACAGGCTCAGGAGTCCACGCCATTTGAATGTTGCTGCTGCTGTTTCCAAGAGATGGGCCTCTTCTTCTTCTTCTGCTGTGAAAAGTTCCTCGATCTGGACTAGCTCATCGCTTTTCCTACTGGGTGCCGGTGTCACTGCTGCGTACTTCAAACTCAGCGACAAGAAACCGGTTCCTGCTGCTGCTATTCCTGCTGCTGCTAGTCCCCAATTTGAGGCATCCACCACGCCATTGGACACATTGACCCCAATCGAGTATGGATCTCCAGAAGATTTCCAAACCGCATTCAAAGAAATCGAACAGGCAATAGGCAAACAACACACCAGTTATTCAGAAAACGATTTCGACACTCATGCCGACTCATACTTCCAAACTCATCACCCATTGCCTGGTCAAAGACCAACGTTGATCGTGTATCCTGGCTCAACTGAAGATGTGTCCAAAGTCTTGAAAATCGCACACAAGTATCGCGTCCCCATCGTGCCATACTCTGGTGGTACATCCTTGGAAGGACAATTCATCGCCTCAAGAGCCGGTATAACTGTGGATTTGAACAGATTGGATCAAGTTTTGGAATTGAATGAAAAAGATTTGGATGTTAAAGTGCAACCATCTGTTGGATGGCAAGATCTTAATGAACAATTGGCACCATTGGGATTATTGTTTGGTCCTGATCCTGGTCCTGGTGCCCAGATCGGTGGGATGGTCGCCACTTCATGCTCAGGTACAAATGCGGCAAGGTATGGTACCATGAAAGAGAACGTTCTTGGTTTGACTGTCGTTTTGGCAGATGGTACGATTGTCAAGACTAAAAACAGACCAAAGAAGTCAAGTGCTGGATATAATTTGACTGGTTTATTTATTGGTTCAGAAGGGACGTTGGGGATCGTTACTGAGATTACTTTGAAATTGTACGTTAAGCCAGAATATGAAACTGTTGCTGTTGTTAATTTTGAATCTATTAAGAATGCAACTGATTCTGTTTCTGCTATTGTCTCTAAAGGGATTCAAGTCAATGCTGTGGAATTTTTGGATTCCAATATGATGAAATGTATCAATGATGTTAAATCTACATCAAAGACTTGGTTGGAAAAACCTACCTTGTTGATTAAAATTGGTGGTTCTAAGACAATTGCAACTGAATTGGTTTCTACAATAAGGGAAATTACATCAAAGAATAAAAGTATTGATTTCCAATTTGCAGAAACTGAAGAAGAAAAAGATGAATTATGGTCAGCTAGACGTCAAGCATTATGGAGTGTTATTGATTGGGGGAAGAGGAAATTTGGTGAAGAAACAAAAGTTTACATCACTGATGTTGCTGTTCCAATTTCAAGATTGTCACAAGTCATTACTGAAACTAAAGAAGATTTAGACAAATCTGGATTCAACAGTGCCACTTTAGGTCATGTTGGTGATGGTAATTTCCATGCTTTGGTCCTATATAAAGACGACCAGGCAGACAAAGTCAAAGAAGCGGTCGAACGTATGGTTGATCGTGCTTTAAAAAATGAAGGAACATGTACCGGTGAACATGGTGTTGGGGTTGGTAAGAGAGAATATTTAATACAAGAGTTGGGTATAAATGCAGTTGATACAATGAGAAGAATTAAACTTGCACTCGATCCTCATAGATTGTTAAATGCTGATAAGATCTTTAAGATTGATCCAAATGATCACCATGATCATTGAATTTCACCAATTCCAATCGTTATATATAGAAAAGTTGATAGATTTTATAAATCTGCAAAATAATATTAATATGATGTATCCATTTATATATATATATATGCATACCTACTGATCTCTAGTCTATTTTCCATTTATTATCAAAAGTCGTATTTACCTATTTACTGAAATCACCTTTGTTAACGACAAAGACATCTAAAGCGGCAATGGCAGCATACAGTCTAAATTCCGCTTCTGGGAAAACCAACGAGTTTTCAGAGTAGAAAACCTCATCGGTGACTTCTTCTTTATGACGAGGTAAACAATGCATGAATTTCCAATTTGATGCGGCAACATCAGTATGATTTTTAGAAATTTGGAAACCTTTAAATTTCTCTAATTTTGCCTTCGTTTCTGATTCTTGACCCATTGATACGAATGTATCAGTGACCAAGATGTTTGAATTTTGGGCTGCAAATACTGGATCATGTGTCAATTCGAAAACTGTTCCGTTTTCACTAGTGATTTGTTTTGCAGTTTCCACGATATCTGAATCCATTTCAATTCCTTCTGGTGTAGCAATTGAAACATTTATTCCGAATTTCAACGATGCGATAGCAAGATCATTGATTACGTTGTTGGCATCACCGATCCATGTCAATTTCAAACCTTTGGTTTCTCCAAAAGTTTCTTTAATCGTTGCCAAATCAGCAATGGCCTGTAATGGATGATATTTATCACACAATGAATTGATGATTGGCGTAGTGGAGTGTTCAGCAAGGTCCAAAATCTCCTGATGACTGTTGACTCTTGCAAAAATGGCAGAAACCATTGAAGAAATAACCTTGGTGGTATCGTAAAGTGACTCATTCACACCAAGTTGAATGTCATCTTTACCTAAAAACATAGGTTGTGCACCAAAGAAAGCAGAGGCACCCTCGGAAGATATTCTAGTTCTGGTGGATCTCTTAGAAAAGATCAAAGCAACTGTTTTGCCTAATAATTTCTCATGGTTTTCTTTGATCTCTTGTTTTGTCCCATTTTGGAAAATGGACTTGTACTCAAGGGCCTTGTTGACCAGAGTTTTGAACTCAGTGGTGGAGAGGTCCGAGATGGAGACTAAATGGCGCAATTTGGAGGCGCTCGTGGTGGAGAACAGACGCTTGGAGAGCATTTTAATGGAGATCAATTGGTGGAAATTTTGGTGGAAATGTGAAGATGTTTTTATATAAAGTGCGTCTCGATAAGAAAAAGTATGAATCATCCGGTAGGGGCCACACTATGATAATAGAATAATAGAGATTGATTAAAGAAAGACTAATTGACGTTTATTGGGGTCCCTGTGTGAGCTGCTGGAGCTCAGAAGTGATAGCAGCAAGTTCAGAGGCCATTTGAGCTTTTTTGGTGTTCGATTCTGCCAGTTTTTGCGCAATTAAAGCTTTGTAGTCCACGAGATTCTGAAGATTGGTCTCAATCGTGTGGATGTCAGCACTCAGTGGCTCATCATCGACAGTCGTGAACTTCGGCAGCATCTTCTTGATGTCTTTCGAGTTATTGATGTTGCCCTGTTTCATTCTCGTTTGTTCCCAATCGTTTAATTCCTCGTCTGGCGAGATCTCACTGTGGATTAAGTTAGTACTATAAATCTATTATGGTGGCATAGGAAACACACTTACGCCTCGTACATGGCCCCCTCGATATCCATGTCATGCAGCTTCTTCTGGATCTCCTTCTCTTTCTCGGTCAATGCTAGTCTTCCGTCTTCCATCATGTCCAAATCTTGATCTATGGATCCTTCATTGTCATCGTCACTTTCCTCTGGCACTTTCTCATCAGCATCGAGGTCCAATGATATGTACTCTGGTGCATTTTTCTTCAAGTCGATCTGCTCCATCACCACTGGTTTGTCTTCCACCTTTGGTTCAATCTTTGGTTCAACCTCTTGCTGTATAAATTGCTGCTGCTGCTTTATAGACTCTTCCACTTTGGGAACCACTCTTTGTTTCTGCAATGCAGCCTGTCTCTGCAATTCCTCAATCGTATGGTGCGCCCCTTGCTTTTCCTCCTCTTCGAACTCGCCCATGAATGGAATCGATATCTTGTTCTTGTTCCTCGTCTTCTTCAACTTGATCTCGACATCCTCCAAACCAGCATCCTCCTGTCAAACAGTCAGTATTCCATCATCCCCTATATTTCATTATAACTCATTGTATCAACACTCACCTCCGGTTCCCCCGTGTGGAGCCGTATCTTCTTCTTCGCTCTCTTGTCTATAATGTCTCGTTAGTATTTCCATCCATCACACTAAAACAAACCAGAAAAAAAAAGGCCACTCACTCTGCTGCACTTTCGGCACGCTCTCCTCCTCCTCGCTCTCCTCGTGCTGGATCACCACAACTTTCGGCTTACGCGAGCTCATTTCCCGTGTGATCTCTCATAAATCTAATAGTAATGATAGCACACTTAATGGTAATATTAAACAAACACCCACACACCACCTCATCGCATAAAAAAATTCGGGCCTCTTAACAATAAACCAAATACTCTCTTTACACAGGCTGAATAGAACACAATGAGCGACAAGAACCAGGAGCTCGCGAGACGTCTCCACGGCGAAATGCTCCAGCAGCAGGAGACGCTCTTCAGCGAGGCAGAGCTACGACAGATCTCCGGGATCGATGCAGCTGCTGATTTGATGAGCATCATACAATTACTACTGAACGAAAACTTGGTGAAATTGGTCAAACATAATGGGGATCTTAAGTTCCAGGCCGTCGAGACCCAAGAAGCTTTGAAACGTGCCAATATGAACAACGATGAGTCGATTATATACTCACAGATCGAGGCCTCGGGAAGAGAAGGGATTTGGAGTAAGACCATTAAGGCAAGAACTAATCTTCATCAACATATCGTGACTAGATGTTTGAAATCTTTGGAATCACAAAGATTTATCAAGAGTGTGAAATCGGTGAAGTTCCCAACGAGAAAGATTTATATGCTTTATCATTTAACTCCATCTATTGAAGTCACTGGTGGTCCTTGGTTCACCGATGGGGAATTAGATTCTGAATTTGTTGAAAGTTTGTTGACTATAAGTTGGAGATACGTGACAAATAAGACATTCCCTGATGTTTTCAGTAATGAGTTTGATATTCGAAACAATAAATTATATTCTGCAAATTATAAGAATTATTCAACAGTTGAAGAAATTTTAGATTTTATTATAAAATCACAAGTCACAAGTGAAGAATTAATAGAAAGTGATGTTAGATCCTTATGTGAGGTTTTAGTATATGATGGGAAATTAGAAAAAGTGAATTTGGATTGTTATAGATCAACTTTCCAAAGTGTGATTGATTTAAAAGAAGAAAGAATGGAGGAGAAATTTTCAATCTTTGATGCTTCAAGTTTCATCACCACGGGATTAGATGAGACTGAAGAGAATGACGATTTGATCTACTTTGATGAGTTTACCCTATAATGAATTACATATCAAAATGTTCTATAATGCATGCTTTTTTTTATTTATATATATATATATATAGCGTCTACCACTTTTAGAGATTCCCCCACCGTATGTGTTTATAAATGAATTTCTGTGCCCCGAAATCATCAAACCCATCGACGATCTTCTCATCATGAACCACTAATTGGTTTTCTTGGAGTAATTTCCAAAGGTATTCCCTTTCTTTTTCAAATTTGTTCCTGATTGGAATTTGAAGAAGAACTCTAGCTTCTTTAGACTTCTCCAAAAATTCAGAAATCATATTCACAACATATAACGGATGGTCTGGTGAATAGATCGGATCAGCAATCACTATTGTCTTGTACTTTACAGGACCTTTCTTCAATATAAAACTTGATGGATCTGTCCAATCTAAAACCAAACAATCAGAATCAATACCATTGAGTGCTTTATTCTTCAACAAATTAGGCAAAATCTCGGGTAGATCTGTCAATGTGACATCATACCCCATCAGACTTATAGTGATACCAACAAGACCAGTCCCTGATCCCAGTTCCAATATGGGAGAACGCAACATTTTCTTTTTATTTTCAATTAGGAATTCACTTAATACTAATGATGATCCCCAAGTTTTCAAACCAAGACTATCTGAAGTCAAGGCAGGTTCATTAAGGTAAATCTCCTGTTGGAAATTCTTCAATATGATCTTTCTTTGGAAATTGGGTCTTGCTGTCCTGCCGCAATTTTCAGAGATTCTTAAAGATGTCAATTGTAAAATCTCATCATCGGTTTGGTAAAATTCAGATGCCAGGATCTTGTTCAAGTATTGAAACATTTCAGGTGTGAATTGAACTCTCTTTAGGTTTTTAGATAGTTTAAAATAGGAGTTTTGTAATAACCAACTCTGTGTTTTGTTAAACAACACTGGATCAATCTTCTTTCTTTGTAAAACATCATCATCATTCCTCTCTCTAGATCCTCGCTGAGAGCCAAAGTTCGTCTCCTGATCAGGCTCAAGCAACTGAAGAATCAAAATCACGACATCTCGAGGCGTGCTGCCGTTGAGACGTGGGAGGTCCAATATGTGAATCAGTCCTTCCTCATCTTCCTCATCTTCAATCTCTTCAATCTCTTCGGATCGTATTATGGGCTCAAGATCTGCAGATTTCTCGGTTTTAGAGGTGAAGGCCACTGGTTCAGATTCAACTCGCTCATCTCGTTCATCAGCAGTGAAGAACGACAACGGGTCGAACGTCATTTGAGTCCTTTATCGGGTTTTGTTTTGTATTTGTTTGATGATGGGACATAATTTTTTCTGAAATTTCAATGAGATGAGATGAGATGAGATGAGGATGAACACTATGGATGGAAAGTGTTCAAAACTTTCGCCGAAACGGGGTGATACTGTGACACTCGCTCACTAAACACTTTGACTGATGGTGTTTCACTGGCCACTGATCTCTTCCCCTCCCAATCTAAAGCGATTCGAATCACTTTCTTATCACTACAACTGATTGACAGCAATCAAACAGAAAGACTCATATATCATTAAAAGCACCTATAAAGACCAAACGCAACACCCGCTACACACTCATATGTGACTTCTCACACACTAATCCTCCTGTGCCTCTTCCAACTCCTCTTTCTTCTCCTTGAGCAACTTCTTCTCCTTTGCTTTCTCTCTTGCTATCTCCTCGCCATAACTGTCATATGGCGCAAATATCACGTACAGAGCAGCAAACACGATCGAGCCCGTGAAGATGTTCATCCAAAGTGACTCGTGTTTGTGTATGAATCTGTTGATGTACGTCATTCTTTTGCTTTAGTTGTTGTGTCAAAGGTTTGAAGTTGTAAAGAGAAAGCAATTTTTCATAGTAATCCGGGGTTAATAGTACAGAGTAATATGCAATAAATTAGTTCTATTTACAACTCTCTTAGTCTTCTGTACATCTCCTCCTCGTCCACATTGTCGAATTTCCCGTGGCTCTGGTGCATTCCTTTGCCCTTTGGCGAGTCGTCCACCACTTCGTCAAACGTCGACTGTTCCTCGATGAAATCATCAAGGTTATAATATGCGACACCCACAGAT
This sequence comes from Gotozyma siamensis, assembly GCA_030579035.1. Classification (NCBI taxonomy): domain Eukaryota; kingdom Fungi; phylum Ascomycota; class Saccharomycetes; order Phaffomycetales; family Phaffomycetaceae; genus Gotozyma; species Gotozyma siamensis. Next base: position 13,156 of record JAKTZZ010000039.1, read on the forward strand.
TCATCATTTATGAAACGTGCAAACCTGTTCTCGTTCCAATCTTGCTCACTCGCAACACGAAGAGATCCATCACTCTTAAATGTCAACACAGTAGGAAATTTGGTGATTTTCAACAAACTCATCAATTCTGCATTCGCTTCCAACGTGGCATCAATTTCATAAAACTTCACTTGATCAACATAATTCCATGATGTTTTCTCAAACTGTGTGATTTTTTGTTTCCAATCATCCAACCATGGTGTAATAAACGCAATTATCTTATCATCCAATTTTTGCAACACTTTTAATCCTTTCTCGCTACTTTCAATCTTTTCAACAATAGTGTCAGGATACTTAGGCTGTGCCCCGATATTCTGCACTAACCACTGTGCCATCGCATCTGCTTGTCTTTCACCAATGAAACTGGCAACATGAGTCCCATCAAACGCATAAAGTCTGATACAAGGAAACCCAATAATCTTCTCTTTCATCCTGGTCTTGGAATTGACTTTCCCCTCTATTTGTGCAATCTGTACCTTAGGGTGGTCTTTGTACAAATCAGCAAGGATCGAATACTGTGGACCAAGCGCATTACAATGGGTGCAGTCGGTACGATAGAAATTAACCAGGGTGTATTTCATCTCTTTGTTGTAAATGATCGAATTGAACGTCGAATCATTCGCAACGAGCACAGACTTGAAGTACTCGTGCCCTGATGCCAAAACAGCACTAATCAACAACAGAAAAACACTAAAAATCCGCATGATTACCTTTCCACATCAACTTAAATTTTTGATGCACTTTTCAACACTTTGGATGTTTTTTTTATCTTTTCCATCAGTGCCGGACTTATCTCGGATATTTTCCAGGTCCGGGTTACACCCCGCCAAAGTTTTTCCCGATTTTTCAAAACAACGGACAAAAACATTTTGACACTTTTTGTTTAATATTTACTTAATAAGTTAACATCAAAACCAGTCAATTGTTGTCCCATTACAGGTTAAGGAAACAGCACAATGGTGAACATCTTCAGAATCGCTGCGGACTTCTCGCACTCCCTGTCCATCCTGATCTTGATCCAATCCATCACCCAATCACGCTCCACAATTGGTGTTTCATTCAAAACACAACTCTTATACGCGATTGTCTTCATCACTAGGTACCTTGACCTAACATTCCGTTACATCTCACTGTATAACACCGTGATGAAGCTTTTCTTCATCGGATCGTCCGGTTATATTGTTCATTTGATGCATAATAAGTATAAAAACACGGACACGTCACGTATAGACACGTTCAAGATTGAATATTTGATTGGTGGATCTTTCTTCATGGCTTTGTTGACAACTGCTAATTATGGATTCACAGAGGTCTTATGGACGTTCTCGCTATGGTTAGAGACAGTGGCGATTTTGCCTCAGTTGTTCATGTTACAAAGAACAGGAGAAACTAAAAATTTCACAACTCATTATATCTTTGCATTGGGGTTGTATAGGGCATTGTATATTCCTAATTGGATTTATAGATATTTCAGTGAAGGAAGAGTTGATTGGTTGTCGTTGATTACTGGGTTGGTTCAAACTGTTATTTACTCAGATTTCTTTTGGGTTTATTATCAAAAGATAATTAAAGGAAGTGGTGTCTTGCCAGTTTGAAGGGGGGTACAAAAAAAGATATTATGAAAAACTGATGAAAATGATGGTGATGGTGGTGGGTAGGCTGTTGATACAATGGTGTATCAATTAAAAAGTACAGATTATTAAGATAGAAGTGGAGATGTAATATAGATATCTCATTTCAACGATATATACTTGATCAACAAACCAAATTAAAAAAAAAAAAAACATTTGTAGACAGACTAAAACTTAATTCTTATGACTCTTAAATTATATATCATGGAGCAACCGTCTCTACACTCTCTTGTGTTGCATCCAACAATCCAACTTGTTTTGCCTTAACAGGTGTCGAATTCTCAGAAACTTGAGCAACTGAACCTGCAGTTGTAGTTGAAGTCACTGTTGAATTGACATCCAATTGTAAGATCGATGACGATGACGCTGTTGAAGTTGGACCTTCATCATCTTCATATGTGCTCTTGCTTGATGTTGTTGAATTCGAAGGAATTGAATTCAACACTGATCTTTTGAAAACTGGGGGGACTGAGTTGTTGTTTGAAGGGAATGTTTGCGTGTGATTAGTGGGAAGGTACTGGGATTGTGATGATCCTCCTACTCCTCCCGGTGGGATTGTTGGTGATCTTGAAGATGAAGACTCGTCATTGGATTCATCCAGTGCAGACATGATTGGATTCAATGAATTTTGTCTTGTTCCAATCGGTGTTTGTTGAACAGAATGAGCGTTTGGTTCAGCACCAATTCCATAAGTCTTGCCTATTGAAGAATGACGTCTTTGACTTGCTAATGTTTGATCAAACAGATTTGTCACGTTAGGTATAACAAATGGATTATTATGTGAATATAACGATGTTATGTCAACAGATGATGGTTCTCTTCTAACTGAAATGGATTCACGACTTTCAAATCTATCATGGAAATTATGAGATGATTCAGGAATGATGAAAGAACCATGTGTTGAATTTGAATGAAGTAATGGTTGAAATAAAAAATCATTATCATTGATATCTTTAGGAAACATCTCCTTTGGTGACATTGAGGAATGTGTGCTCATTCTTCTGATTGAATTATTGTTATTATGGTCCGGACTGTATGTTTCATCGGGACTATATGGTTCAGGTTCATGATCTTCAAAAACGGATCCTGTTTCTTCTTCTTCTTCTTCTTCATGATGTAATTGTGAATGTGAATCTCCATCATGTGCATTACTACTGTTCAAATCACCAAATGTTGAAGATGATGATTTAATATCAATCAATCTTCTGTCTATAGTTTCACTGCTTCTTCTTGTTCCAATTTCAAATGAAGATCTTGGACTTCTTGCATGTTCTCTCATTCTTTGTCCCATTGGGGATGTAGATCTTAATACAGATGCAGGCATGGCTAAAGAACCACCTTTGAATGCAAAATTATCACCCAAATCACCATCATTATTAACAGATTGTTGGTGCTCTGTTGATGAATCTTTAGATAGGACGATTTCTGGAATTGATGAACTACTGAACCCATTGATTTGAGAATGACGTAAAAATGGAGACATCATTCCATCTTCTTCAAGGAAATCATCATAAGTTGGTGGATTCATTGGAATTTCATCATCTCTTAATCCATGTCTATTTAAAGGTGGTGGTGGTGAATTCAATGGTGTATATGATGTTGTTGTAATGTCGTCAGTTGGATGTGTATCAATTCCTAAAGAATGATCAATACTGATTGGGGCTGCATTTTGGTGAAGGATTGAAGCACCACGAGACCTTAAGATTGGTGAGATACTCAAGTCTTGATTTCTTGATATTGGTGGTGGACTAACATCTTCATCAAATGCAGGAGGATCATAACTTGGTCTTCTTAATAGATGAATTGGACGTTGAATTGGTGAATTTATTGGACTCACTGGTATAGCTTGTGGTGAAGTCATTTCCATTTCAATATTTTCTGGTTTATAAAGATTTGCAGAAAGTGTTGATTCAAAATTTTCAAGATTATGGGATAATGTAGATGATATTGAATTTTTACGTCTTCTTGAAGTTGATGCTAATATTGATGATAATGAATTAGTATGATCAACAACATTGTTTGGAACACGAATTGGAGATAATTCAGGACTGTTCATGACTTCTGATGGGAAATAAATATTTGATTCATGATTTTGATTTGATGAATCGAAATTTGGTATACCATATGCTGGAAGTAAAGTGTTTGCATGAGAACATGATTGATGTAAGATATGAATTGGGGAATCAATTGAAATTTCATAATGTTTAGGTTTACCATCAATCAATCTAGATAATCTCAAACAGATCTTGATCCAATGATGAGTCTTGATGTTGGAATAACTCGTGTTTGGATGTAATGTTGCATTGTTTTTCAATTTTTGAGGAACATAAACTTGAAATTCAAACTCTTTAGCAGTGATGTCAAATCCATCCGATGTTAATAAATTTCCGAATTTTTTGGATTTGGGGTCAGCATCCACAGGTAGATCTTTTGGTGGAGGTGCTTTATGTTCCAATAATAAATATTTCTTTGTTGGTTCCATACGATGAACTTTTTTATTCTTGCAATAATATTCAACGTTTTCAGTGACAAAGATTCTTATTCTATGAAGTTTAATCTTATCCAATGGGATCAATTTAAAAGCGATGGGGATATATGCGTTCAAAATTAGTGATTTTGAAGCAATCACGATATCGTAATGTAATTGATCTTCCCAATCTCTAGATATGGCAATTGGTTCTGAATCCTCGACACTTTCATCCGATGGGGATCTAACGATATTCAAGGGCAATGAAGTCGAAATGTTTGATTTGAAAGCACCGTATCTCTCAATAAACACACCCAACTCATAAGAGACACTTCCAAAAGCTGCACTGATAGTTTCTGGAGTCGAGGCAGGTATTGGATGTTCGAAATTATAGATGTAATCACCAGGAGTGAAAGTGAACACTTCAGCAGGATCGTGTCCTGTATCGCTTGGACTTGACCCTAAGAATGATGAAAACGTTCTTGTTGGACTTGGACTAGCAACTCTCTTGAGCACACTAAGTGCATTGGAACCAGATATACTGCCCGCTATACTGCCTGCACTCTTGACGCTCATGAGATCCAAGTTCAGGTTCGTCACGTCGTCCGTGTCGCTGTTCAACGACTTGACCAAATCAGCGCCCGATGTGTTGCCATTGGTGAAGAAGGGCCATGTGTGCTGAATAAGACTGTTTTCTTCAAATTGCTCGTTTCTCTTTGGCGGGATCCCTTCGGGCCATTCTGTACGTGCGACACCTTTCAACGTGAGCGAGATGGACTTCAAGCGCGCGGTCTTCAAAGCACGCACCACTAAAGAGCCTCTGAGTAAGGTGGGTGGTCTTTCTTTGTACTCGTTCGAGTCGAATGCCTGGACAAACAGCGTCTTCTCAGCCAACAAGAGATAGATCTCGAGAGAGCCCGTCTGCGTGAGCGGGCGCGTCTTGGGCGTGATCTCGAAGTGGCCGTCGAGCGGGAAGAGGCCGTCCATTGTGTTTAGATTGAGACTCGTTGCGGTTGGACCGTTGACAGGAAAAGTGTCATTTGGAAAACTGGGAAGAGTTTTTTTTTTATCAGTTTCGCGATAACGGTCTGTGGCTTGAACCGAGCCGCTTTTGGTAGGCGGGTGCGCTGGGCGGACTGGGTGGACGAGGCGGACTGGGCGGGGTGTCTACAGGGAGAGAGTGCCAGGTAGGTAGGCTGAGAGGTCATTTTTGAGTGTTTATCTAGCTAGAGACTCTAGGATGCGGTCAAACTCGGCCTTGGAGAAGCGGATGTACTTGTCCGTGTGCTTGGTGAAGTCGCCCTGCACGTGCTTGTCGTGGAAGCGGTGGTACAGCGGGCTGATGAAGGAGATCTCTTTGGACAAATATTGGCGCAATCCGGGATCGGTGATGTTGTACTGTTTATACGACTTGACGAGATCGTCGAACTCGGAGTTGAAGTTCTTGAACTTCTCCTTGATCTGGTCCTTGTCTTTCGAGCTCAGTTTGCCCACAACGTTCACGTCGAGTAAGTATGCTGCTGCTTGTTTCCAGGAGGTTAGGAACAAGTTCAATGCCCTTTTCTTCAATTTTTCTAATCTCTGGTATCCATTGTGGTCCAAAATCTTGGAAATGTCAGATCTGGAAATTATCTGTTCGACAAGTGTGATGTTTGTAATGAGGAAATACCCAAGGGTTTGCTTTTTCTTTATCGTTTGACTTGCCTTGATCTCTAAAGAAACAATTAATGCATCAATAACATCTGAGAAAAACGATGATAATAACTGATTTGGATCATTGTCATCAATGATAGTAGTTTGACTCACCGAGGAAAAAATTGTCAGCCATTGTGGTTTAGGTTGTGGAATCCAAGATCCTGCTTTTAAACCAGACATTACTTTCAATGCACCTTCTTTATTTTCAGTCAATTTACGAGCTTTTGACATGACTTCCACAGTGACTTCACTAATACCATTATCTTGTGGAAGTATCATTATACCACGGACTTTTTGATCAATGAACACTAGTAATTCTCGGAATAACGTCCTTGCTAGCGTTTGACATGATACTAATGCACTTTCCAAATTCGGAAACTCTTGATATACAGGTTGATTTAATTTGGATTGTAATGAAGTTTCAACCTTGGTTATATTATCAATTAATTCAAAGACTAACAATCCATCATTTTGTAAAGAATTTTGAATTGATGATAAGATTGATGAAATTAATTGATTATATTTATCAATAATTGGGGTGAATATAAGTTTGAAAATTTTAACTTCCCTAGCTTTTTCCTTAATCAAATCCTCTAATAATGCATATTCGTTATAAATGAATCCAACCAATGCCTCCGTATATATATTTATGCCATTTGTTCCCTTTTCATACGGCACTTTATCATTCTTCTTAACAACTTTGGTCTTGGGGGCAATAAAGGCTAAACTATCAGTGATGGTTCTGATTCTACCATCAACGAATATACTATCGATTGACTTATCGTTATCCTCAAAGAAGAAGATGATATGACTCACATCTTTAAGCTTGTTGTCATCGAGGTATGGAAATGCCATCCTTGAAGATATGAAATATTGTGGATCAAAAGGTTGTGAAATGGGTTTAAGAAGTTCATTGAAATGATTTGTCAATTTGAATTCAGAATCCAAGATCGTCTTGTGTAAATTCTCAGAGATCCCTTTATACTCGCTTCCTGTTCCCTTAATTTCATTGGAACTGTCATTTAATCTTTCCAATATATCCTCAGCTTTGTGAATAGTAGTGACGTATTGTCTAACGTTCTCAATTCTCTCACCCAATCGGGATTCATAGACACTAGCCTCACTCGCAATCCCTTGAACATTGGACACTGCCAGTAGACTGTCATCAACGTTCTTCTTGAAGACGTTCAATTCCCTGTTTTTTTCCACTATCGGACTAAGAAGATCATGGGCCCTCAGCGTGTTGGACCGGATGCTGTTCATGGACAAGTTGATCTGCGAGATGAGGGCCTTCGTGCGCGTGAGGTTCTCCTGGAGCACCACGGCGTCGGCCTCGTCGATGTCCACCGTGAGCGCGAGCGACATTGTTTCCCTTTAGTACTGGTGTATTGATGTAATTGGTGTGAACTTGGTGTTGTATGTTATATATAGTGTTGTTTTGTTATTGTTATTGTTATTGGATATACACAATATATCCGAGGGCAGTGGCCGGAATACCTTTTATTAGTGGCAAAACAAATGGAACAGTAACACACCTACCAACAGCACTACACAATTGAGCAATGTCCGCCATCAAGTTCAGGGCCGGAAGAGTTCTCTACGACGACGAGTCCAAGGTCGCCACGCCGGATCACGTGCAGGGCCTGATCACCATCCAGCCATCCGCAGAAGAGGAGTCCTTCTTCTCTTTCGAATGGGCTCCTAAAGAAGCTGCAGTCAACATCGAGAAGGAAGAGTTGCTCGTCATACCCGGCGATGTCACGTGGACACAGCTCCAGCAGTGCAAGACGGGCAGAGTGTTCCAGTTGAAATTCTTGAGTAGTGGGGCAAGACACCTGTTTTGGCTTCAAGAAGTGAATGATAATGAAGATGATCCAAGCGAACTCAGTAAGAAAGACAAGGATGTTTTAGAAAGAATCAATAAGATCTTGGAACCTGTTGAAGAAGAGGAGTAGATTCTTCCACCAGTTATAAATCACACTTAGATTTTGAAAATTCATCTTGATATTACCTGTCACTTAATTCATGTCATCATCCGACCAAGTTTGCTGGGATAATTTTTGTATGAATTCATGTGATGCATGTGCCTCACAAATTTCCATTTGACTAATAGATCTTGGTAAAATTCTGACTTTTGTAGTATATATATATATATATACTGTTGAATACTACGTTGTTAAATTAATTCAATAATCAATTGTAATAATAAAGCTATTTCCTTGAATCTTGATCAAATTGATCATTCTTGGTTATTGTTTCCCATCGATGGTGATCTTGGATCATCTTTATCTGAACTCACGTTTCTATTCGTTAGGTGATTAGTTACGAGTTACAGTCGAGAATATCTTTCAAAACATGAAGTTAAAACACACAAAACAAAAGATACAAGTTGATACTACTGCCAATGGATTCAGCTAAGGGGATGAGAGCTCAATTATGCTATTTAAAGTTTATTGTCTCAAGTTATCGTAAATTTTATAATTCTAGTGTACGTCGTAGTATACAGCAAAAAAAAAATACACTCTCTGATTTTGTGGATTAATATTAAAATGGTGAATAAAACAAGAACACAATTAATTGCTAATACGCCCACCATTTTGCTCACATATACTAGGTCTACTCCCTGATGACTAGTTACTAGAATGGTTTGAATAGTATATTATCACAGTTCAATCACCTAGTATCCCTTTTCACTGTTCACACCATCAAACACTTTTACTACTGTGTGTGGCCCCTACCACGTGTTTTTTTTTTGACACAAAAAAACTGTTTCGCTACTGAATTCAACAAATTTGTGGACTTTGAACACAATCAACAAGTGTGTGTCTTTGCATCTAATTGCGAGTAAATAACCCAAACAAAACATCCCACTTTCCGCCCCTTTCAACGTTCACATCATACGATGAATCCTCCCACTAAAACACACTATCAATTTTGCATCGAAAAAAAAAATACACAGTTTAACCCAATATCACTACTCTTCACGTGACCACATATAATAAACAACGTCGGATCGGGTATGCACACCACACCTTACGATTGAAAGCTCAAGCATATAAAGTCTGATGATGATCCTGCCCTTGAACACTCGACAATTGAACGACCACAATCGACTCACACTTACATTTACACCCACACTTAACCAATGTCCTTAGCCAACCCACCTCCTCCTAACAAGGAAGAAAGAAGCCATGCGTTTGATGTGCCAACCGATGAGCATTCAATCAAGAAAGCCAGAAGGGTCAAGAGAAAAGAACCTTTGATCCTCAACATCTTCCAACAGGGTTGTGTCAACACCCAACCAGCAGGACTTTGGAGTTATACCGGTGATGTCTCCACCAATTACAACAAGCTGAGTTATTGGACAAATCTTGCAAAGAAAGCAGAAGCTGCCAATTTCAACTCGATATTTATTGCTGATGTGCTTGGTTCTTATGACGTTTATAAAGGTCCACATAACTACAAGCCCGGTGTTAAGGCAGGTGTCCAACATCCAGGGATAGCACCAGATGTTGCTGTTAGTGCAATGGCGGCCGTTACGAAGAATCTGGGATTTGGGATAACTTTCAGTACGATTTCTGAACATCCATATCATTTTGCAAGAAGATTAGGAACCTTGGATCATTTAACTGATGGAAGAGTTGGTTGGAATATCGTTAGTTCTTATTTGGATAGTGCATCAAGAAATTTATTACATGGTGCTCAAATTCCTGAAAAAGTGGAAAGATATAAAAAAACAGAAGAATACGTTCAAGTTGTCAATGAATTATTATTGTCATCATTCAGAGTCGATGCAATTAAGAAAGATAGAGATACAATCACTTACGCTGATCCTGAACTGGTAAGAAGAATCGATTTCGAAGGGAAATATTATACCGTTCCTGGTCCTAGTTACACTGAACCTTCACCACAAGGTATCCCTGTCCTATTTGAAGCTGGTACTTCTCCAAGTGGTGTTGAATTAGCAGCAAAGACGGCAGAAGTTGTTTTTTGTAATGGTAGTTCTCCATTGATCTTGAAGAGTAAAGTTGATGCAATTAGAAGAATAGCTAAAGAGAAATATAATCGTGATCCAAATTCAATCAAGGTTATTTCATTAGTTATGGTTATTGTTGGTAAGACTCATGAGGAAGCTGTTGCCAAATATGAAGATTATGCAAACCATGCCGATCCAGAAGGTGCATTGGCCCTCATTGGAGGATGGATGAATATCGATTATTCTCAATATGATGATGATGTTGATTTACTCACTTTGGAAAACACTAACCATAGAGAAACAATTAAACATTTTTGTCGTACTATATTACATGAAGGCCCAATTAACAAAGCTAAATTTGCAAGACATGTTAGTGTTAAAGGAAGTACTGATTTAATACTTGGTTCCGTTCAAGAAGTTGTTGATCAATTACAAGAATGGAGTGAAATTGCAGGAACTGATGGGTTTAATTTTGCAGCTGCAACAAATCCTGGAAGTTATGATGATTTAATTGAATTAGTTTTACCTGAATTACGCAAGAGAGGATTAGCAAGAACTGAATACCCAGTCAATGGAGGCACATTAAGAGAAAACCTCCATGGTGTCAAAGGTCAATCTTTCCTACCTGAAGATCATCCTTACTACCAATACAGATGGACTGAAGGCACTAATGAAGAATTCACTGAAAAATTCAACAAGTACAAACAAGAGATCTTGGTCAAACAGGACGGTGCTAACATCAAGAAGTAGACCCCCACCCCAAATAATAAACAATGTATATATATATATAAAGATTGTATGCTCGTGTACTATCAAACGACAACATGTAGGTTCCAGTTGCGGTTAGCGAAAACAGCATGTTACTTCACTCAAAACCAATTTCATGCCCGGAACTACTAGCCAATCAGGTCCAGAAGTCCCCAGAGGACTCTCTCAGAACGAGAAAAGTCCAATAAAAGGTCAACTGGTCCCCAGCTGAAAGCTCACTAAAAATGGGTAAAATTGGCCGTAGTTTAAGTGGAAAATTGAAATTGTCAATGAGTGAAAGTTTTTTTTTATGAGGGTTTCGAGGGCTGGTGTGTGGGTGTCTTTAACTCGGGATTTCGGATTTATTTCTCAAACAAGAACATCTCTCTAGTGTTTAATACCACAGAGACACAATGATCAGTGGGAAGTTGATTGACGCCTGTTTGGAGGAGCTGAGGGGAGAAGTTGTTGAGAATTCTAGTAGTGACGAGGCTGTGGCGAAGGTGAACAGTCTGGTGTACGCCAAACACGAGAAGGTGAGTGTGATTTTTGATATTGTGGTTGATGATGGAGATACTAACTATATGTATTAGAATTCGGATCATATCAGAAGGGAGATGCTCATAGCGAATATAAAAGATCCTGAAATACGGGAGAGGCTGTCGATATATACGGATGTGAGTATGATATACGGGAGGAGGGGGGGGGGCAGCGATGTCGTTAAAATATACTAACATCGATAGGAAATAATACATGGGAAGTTCATGAATGATAAAGTGATTACGGAAGCACAAGAGGCATTGAAGAGACAAAGAACAAGGCGTGTTTCTGTTGATTTCCATGATTCTGATGGGATAATTGGAGATCAAGTCAATGATGAAATCGAAGATGAAAATTTAAAACAATTAAAAGAAAGATTATTACAAGGTTCTAAATCCAAAGATTTTAAATCTAATGTCATTGCTTTTGATCAACAGTTACAAAATGAAGAATCGAAACAGGAAGATATCTTACAAGACATGTTTCAATTCATTCAAGGCATTAGGGATGGTGCTAATGAATTTAATGAAAAGTTAAATCAGGATCAAAATGTTTTAAAAGCTGCTGAAGCAGGTTTGGAAATGACTAGTGCTAAATTAATTAAATCAAGAAACAATTTATCCAAAACTATATCACAGATCGGTCTACTTGATAGTTTGAAGTTGTTTGGACTCGTCATGTTTTCTTTTTTCTTCTGTTTAGTCTTGATCAAATTATTCCCAAAATGGTGAGCAACACGAACTACTATTACAATAACAATAACAATGAATTGTTTATTGATACATTTATATGTAATTACAAAACTCCTTCTGCATACATCGCATCGATTTCTTTTTGGAAATGTCTTTGAGCGTTATTTCTCTTTAATTTTAAAGTTGGTGTAATTGTATCATCATCAATCTTGAAAGGATCAATTGCAATATAGATATTTTTCAATTTTTCAAAACTGTATAATCCAGTATGCTTTGTGTTTTTTTCCATCTCATTAAGAACAAAAGTACGGAATTCTTTATCGTTTAATTGTTGTAATAATTGTTCATGAGTGTTGATGTTTGGATATTTCTTAATCACATACTTGAGAAGTACTTCTTCTTCAATACCAATAATACCAACTAAGTAACTGTGATAACTGTTACCATAAACAAAAACTTGACTTAAGAAACTGTTGTTTGATAAATAGAAATTTTCAATTTTTTCACTTGCAATGTATTCACCTTGTGCTAATTTGAAAAAATTCTTAACTCTATCAATAATTGCAATTCTACCTTCTTTATCAAGTTGAACAATATCACCGGTACTGAACCAACCATCTTCAGAGATTGCTGATTTTGTAGCTTCTTCATTCTTGAAATATTTTGAAAAAATTTGTGGACCTCTTAATAACAATTCACCACTTCTATTTGATTCATAAGAATAGTTTAAATCAGGCAAGTTACGAAGTTTGAACTCAGATGAGACACCAATGGCACCTGTTCTTGATGGATCTTTAGCAATTCTTGTAGTGATAGCAATACCACCAAATGCTTCTGAAGAACCATAACCTTGATAAAATCCACAATTCAAGACTTTACGTAAATAAATAATTGATTCTGCAGCTAATGGAGAACCACCAGTGATTAAGAAATCCAAATTTTCAAATCCTAATTGTTGTTTAATCTTGTTGATGACTAAATTGTTCAAAAGTGAGGTTAAATATCCTGGATTTTCTTCATCTTCATTGGATGTTAATTTATGATTGACTGCATATCTTAACAACCAACCTTTGAAACCTGGAGTTGACTTGATCTTATCTTTCAATCCACTTTCAATTCTAGTATATAGTCTAGGAACGGAACTGATATGTGATGGTTTCAAGATCTTGATATCAGTAAGGAAAGTTTTTGGATTTTCTGGATCATGTGGGAACCCAATACGACCACCTTCGGACAATTCATAAACAATTTTGAATCTTTCATAAACATGAGCTAATGGTAAAAACACAAGAGAGGTTGGCTTGTTAGCTGGTAATTTAACATGAACAAATAAAAACAAAAGAGCAGCACAGATATGTGAATGGTTTAATTGAACACCTTTTGGAACTCCTGTTGTTCCGGAAGTGAAAGAGATGGTGTATAAAGTGTCAGGAGTTGGTGGTCTATGTGGAATCTCGTTGGATTTACCAATTGATAATAATTCTTTGAAGTCAATCAAATAAAGACCTTGAGCTTTAGCTTCATCAATAATTTCTTGATCATCCTCGGTTAAATCTTCAATAGAAATCAAAACTTTCAAGAATGGAGAGTTAATATTTAAAACTTTAGCAATTTTAGCCTTGGATAAAACCATGATTGGAGATTCTGTTAATTTCAAAATATAATCTGAAGCTTCGGCACCTAAAGTATCATACAATGGAGTGTTTGGAATGGAGTAAGCATGTGAGCCTAAATCAGCAATGATCCATTCCGGTCTATTGGCAGAGAATAAAGTCAAGATAAAATCATCTTTGGATTCAGGAGCGTATTTCTCAACAAGATGAATGAATGCAGAACCTGCCCATGTTCTCTTTTGTGCTAATTCAGCATATGACTCCCAAGTGTAATAATCGTTAAAGTCTTTGGATCCAGCTTTTTTTCCTCTGTAACCAATAGAATCCCTATTGGAGTGAATTTTCACAGACTGCTCAAAAACATCGTAGAAAGTGGACATTGAAGGATGCAACACCGCAGCTGGAGGTTGGCCTTTTAAGTACTTGTTTCTAAAGATTGGAGAGAATTCTTTGGTCTCGGTTCCTGGGACGGGGACAGACCCGTCGGTGAGGTCAAAAGGCAAAGCGAAGTGTGGAATCACATCAGCGAGCCCATGTGCGGTTTCAGCGCCTTCGAACTGGATTTGTGCCATTCTGTTTAGTGAGTGTTACCAGTATTTAGTACTCACTTCGGACTGTTTTTGTTTTTGTTTTTGTTTTTGTTTTTGTTTTCGTTTCATCGTCTCGATGAGCTGAGCCGCGGCTGGAACTACTCATCGGGATGCGTAACTGTGATCACGCACGCCATGGTGGGAAAACACTGCGTACATAACAGCACCTAGAGGTAAACACACTTCTCTTCCTTTTACACAAAGGCCCAAATGGCGGACTCTGGCTACGTGGACGAGTCGCAGAAGGTGAGTTGGGCAGTGTCAGGCGGAAAGAGGAACAGCTACTAACTAAGGTAAGAAACTCTATGTCATAAACAGGGCGAAACGAGTGAGGATCAGTCGGGCTCCAGACGAGACATTAATAGCTGGAGAAGGTGTTGTGCTGAATGACGAGAAGTTCACGTTCCCACGGCTGTTCAAGGGCGAGGAGCCACTAGAGAACGTCCAGCTGCGGTACGATTTGTTTACACACCTTTCGAAGAGACAGGAGTATCTGTCTGGCAGGATCATGAAAGACATCAGTTCCAAAATACTGACAGACATCACCAAGATGATCACTAAACCATGTGAGGAAACGATAGAAACAGCCATTGTAGTTCCAAACTCGAGTATTGCCACCAGCTCAGACTTCTTTGACCAATTGGATCTGCATATAAGAAGATCCAACAAAAATTTCAAAACGGTTTTATTGAATTCGAAAGAGTCAACTACTATGAGACAGGTATTGAAAACAATAGTTGATTCAGTCATCAATGATAACCAGTCAAGAGTTGAAAAGATCACAGATGAAAATTTGGACTCCGTTTATGATCTTGGTTCTGATTCTGATTCCGATGATGGGTTTGAACAAGTGTTTGATAGAAGATTACCATATGATTTAGATATTGTTGAGGAATGGTGTGCAAATCAAATTTCTAATTCTAAGAAGAATGACGCTAGAGTGGTGGTTATATTTGAAGATGTGGATTCTTTCAATATTGCACAATTGAATAGACTGTTGAAATTATTTTACTCTTTTGTGGGTAAAATCCCATTCAAACTTATATTCAACGTCAGTACGAATTTGAAAAGTTTTATCAACAAACTAAACACAGAAGTCACTCATTTTTTGACCTTTTCACATTTCAAAATTGAACAGACTGATGCAATCATCAATAAAATAGTTAACGAAGTCATCATCACTGAAGACTATCTGTTAGGTGAAGAATTAACTAGATTCATTCTTGACCGTTTTACCAACTCCATCAAGACTGTTGATGAATTCTCCAAGATCTTGAAATTTGCCAAAATGGCTTTCTTCTACGGCAACCCATTATCAATAATAGCATCAAAACTATTTAAAAAAGAAACTGATTTGAAACTTACTCCAACTTATACAAAAGCTTTAAGGATGTTACCATCTTTCAAAAAATACATCAACACAATGACCGAAAAGAGTCAGTTTGATAAAGAAGAAGTTATCGAACTTTTAAATGATGATGATGCCTTAATAGAGCTTTTAAAAGAATCTTTCAGAATATTTTCCATAAATTCTTCTCACTTCAAATCTATCTACAAATTATCCACAGAGATCTTATCCAAAAAGGCTTTCAACAAGGAAAAAAATTTCTTAGAGATTTATTATAAACTCTCAAGCAGAGATGAATTTGTTAGAATCCAGTTCCTCAATGAACTTATTTCAAAATTAAAAGAGTCCATCAATACACTCCCAGAACTCAAAGAAATTTTACAACAGATATCAGAACAAGCTGAAAAAGATGATACTTGCCAATCACTTAATTCCAAACTTAACCTTAATTTGGATTTTAAAGAGTTAGATAACATCACTAATCGTGTTGGAGTATCATCCGATAAATTGGCATTACATTCAAAAATTGAATTCAGAAAATTGAAGGATTCTTTCTTTAAAACTTTGGATGAATTCTTGAAAAATAATATCAAAGGTGATTATAGAAATGCTACATTCAATGAAATTTTCCAATTTAATGATAACAGTGTCATCAAAACCAATCTTGTGCCGAACATCAAAAAAGATTTTCAAGAAGCGCTAATTAACCATGAGATGTACTTAGGTGAATCTAAAACTGGAAACGAAGTTATTGATAGATTGAACAACTCATTGGATCCGTTCCTATCAAATATGTACAAGATTTATAGAGAGACAACGTTGAATTTAAACATTTATGATTTCTACACATCTTTCAAATATTCAATGAATAGAGACCAGATAATGAAAGACTGGAATGCTATATTGGATGATGAGAATCAAGTTTTTGAGAAATTTTTAGATGATAAAAGAAGATTTCATTACATTTATCAAGTATTCAATGAGGTTGATGTTTCAGATGAAGAGAAATGGGATAAAATTATATTGTCCATTTTCTTACAAAAATGTGAAGAAATGATTAATTGTGGTTTATTAAAAAGTGCAACGAAAAGAAGAGTTGATACTTTGGAAAAAGCATCATGGAAAGATTTATAGCATTAAAAGTGTATTTTTTTATTCTTTATGTTCAATGTACCATGCTACAACAATTTCAAAAATAACTTTACCCTTCCTTGTATTCAATGAACAGATCTTAAAAGATTTTCAAGCTCTTTGCGCTTGAATTTCACATTTTCATCAATTTTATAAGAATCGGACAAATCTATACATTTGCGAAAGCACCCCACAAAATGGATTCTGCCTTTTGTGTACATCAGGCAGTCTATATCAATGGTTGGTAAAAGACGAAATTTCCTGACTATCACTTCGATTTGATTGCAAGCATCGATGATCACTTCATCTGGCAATGGAGAACAATCTTTCCAATTTTCAAAATCAGGTACCAATCTCTCAGTAATCATAAAGAAACCCATGTCTTCAAAATCTCCATAACGTCCATAATTGAACCACAGTTTTCTCCCTTTCAACAATAGTTTTGAAGTTGCTATTGTTATTTCTCTGCTATCTTTATCATGATCAAAAATAGTCTCATTATAGTACTGAATTAATTCAAGACGATTGCATTCAAGAATATGTTCATCCAATTTTTCTTTTTTGAAATCATCAAAAGTCTTCTGAGTAAATTCAAAGTCTTTGTAAAATCTATGAATTTCTTCGAACTCTTCCAATAAACTTTCTTCTGGATAATATTTTAAAACTAGTTGGTCAACTTCGCTTTCATTTAATGTTTCAACAAGATTCTTAAAATCAAATTTATTCCTAGTCGTTGTTGCAGCATCTTTTAATTTTGAAAGAAACACATCCTTGGGAATAACTTTGACTATTGAAAGGTTTTTTGAAATTGAAACAATACCAAACCTATTTTCAAGAGAAACTTCTCTTATTGTTGTAGTTGGTCCCCAATTTTGTTCATCCTGTTTGAAGAAACTTATCGCATTCGTAACATAATCCAGCGGACCTTCATTTTCGTATGAGAAAGTCATCTCTAAAGACTTGAAATCCAGAGTAGGTGGACTAAAGTGGATTTCAGTAGGGTTTTCCATGGTTTTCTATCTGGAACTGGTCAAAAAACAAAAAGAGAAGAGAAAGGAAAAAAAAAAGCAAACGAGAACAATAGACGTCAAAGTGCTGTGTCCCTACCTCTTCTGCTATCATCAATAATCATTGCACCAAAATCGGAGCTAACTTTAGAATCTTTAGTTTTTTTAGTATTGTTGTTCTCAAGCTCTTTTATTCTGTCCACCTAACTCTCAACCCCATGATAGTGTAAAAAGATCATCGTGCGAATCGAAGTCCAAAAGAAACTCAAAACATTTCAATCGATAGTTGAGACACTAAAAGGGTCGGCTGGATCCCACCGTCACTATTAACCATAAGGGCAAAGCAAGTAAACTTCCCGAAAGCTTATTGATACCTTTTCCGTTTTCTCACATAACGAAGGACCTTCAAAACCTCCAGCGACTCAGTTGTGGGTATAAATAACAAGTTCTATTCCAGCTTTTAGCATGAAACAACAATATGACTTATCATTTTTTTTCGTAGTGAGGCTACTCCGCTTAATATTTGTATGAGCATTGTTTCACTTAGAATATTCTCTAAGCTCTTCACTTTTCATGAATGAAAGTAGTGAGACCTAGAAGTGCCAACATGGATAACAGAACGAGGAACGTGGTCACAATCTATGAAACAGCCATCAAACCAGCATTATCAAGAAGATTGATCTGGTGTCTGTGAGTGAGCAGGTGCGTTTGCTAGAAACAGAGTAAAAGATTGGAAAGTGATTCACCGCTACAAGTTTCCTGGTTGTTTACAAAGTCAGTTTCGTTGTTTGCACCTTTGAGTTCTTGAGAAAGGTTTTCAAATTGGTTTTCTTAAATCCAGAGAAGTCATAACAAACACAGAAAGCAATCACAAGTGGACCATATTTAACTTTCTTCAGTGAAGTTATACCTGATTGTAGTGTTGAGTCAAAAAAAGAGACACCACAACCATGAAATTGAAAATATGTATATTATCATTACTAAATGAGCCAAGTAAAACAATTGAAGAGTAGAGCTGAATCTACGCCCTTTTATTGAAATTTTCCACTCTATAGTATCTCCCTCTGCGCTAAACCGAGACTTGCCTCTTTACTGTAATCTTTCAGAGGAGAGTTGGTGAAACCTATCCAACTCAACCAATATCTTCCAGGGCCGTGTACCGAGAACAAGAACTTCTTAACGTCTGCATTCCAATTCAGATGGATATTACTTACACCATATGATTGGCTGTTCCATAAAAGGACACGCAAATTTTTTAACAAGTACCATGCCATGGAAATCAAGAAGAAGGTGAAGTTGAGAATGTTGAGAACCACCACAGCATTCCCAGCATGACAAGGTGACATATCTTTTATAGTTCCATGCACTCCAGTTTCAGGATTGTAGAACTTCCCGCTACAATTTGCAAAGGCGCTTCGACTCATACACATTGCAAAAGATGCCGTCCACAACACGAATAGTAGAAGCTCGAAGAACCCAACAACAGCCGGTATAAGCAATGAAGTACAACAGAAGGAAACAAAGAGTCCAAATAGAAACAGCATCAAAGTCAAAGCAGCATTCACAACGTTGAAAGTGAACTGATCCTCCATATTTCCCCCATTTGCACGATGTATGGCTAATGGTATGATGATGATCGATGTGATGACCTGTAAAACCCTTAAAAGGATTCCCAGGAGGACAAAAGTCACTTTACGAGCAGTGTATAGTTTGGCACCCATGCTGAAAGATTTTTGAATGTCAAATCGGTTAACAGACTGGGGCTGGAGCCTGGCAGTAGGAAAGGGATACGTGGGCAGTGGGAACTTAGTTCTATAAAAGTAAAAAAATAACAAAAGAGGCGTTTTTAGTGATGAAACTCTTGGCATTTAAATTAACCTTGGGGAGTGATTTGAGGTTTGAGCTGTGGGCAACTAACTAGCTAGAATCTATCCTCGGCATTAGGCATGTTTATTATTATATATCAGGTTTTTTTTGTTAAAGCTATTATCTTGAATAGAGATAGAGAATGGCACCCACTGTTTGGCAGATCACTGTATGGAGATGCTTTGGGGGGCGTGGATGGGTGACAAAAGCCGCTAGACTGGCAACTTGCACCTTGTAAGCTCCAAGTGACTGATCATGGAGCAAGGCAATTCAAAACCTTAGAACAGCCTCTCACAGTGTCACCAGAATCCAGATACAGCCTGAAACCATGACATTAAAGCTGCAGACAATGCATGTGTGAAATTTTATACTCAATTGACATACGACATATGCTGCAGCCCCAAATTTAACACCTCCAAAAGAGTTTTACCAATCTGCCCCTTCTCCCAGAAAACGTTTATATAAGGACCCATATTTCTCATTCAAGTTAGTATCCCAGTGTAGAAAGTTATACGAAAACTGAAACTGCAATGAAATTCTACTCAGTTCTTGCTCTGCTCGCAACTGCTATGGCTTTGCCTATTGAAGGTGGAGAGTTTTCAAACTCTAAAATTGTTACTGTTGACTTGAATCTGGTCAGAGATTTTGACGGTGTTAATGAACAACTTCACCCAGTCTTGTATGACTTGATAGCCCCTAGTGATGCGGAGTTGGCTGCGATCAAATCCTACCAAGACTCTGTTGCTAGAAAAGATTTGGCATCTGGTGTTGTCTCAATTTTCCAATTGTCTGCATTGAAAACAGATGGTAACGAGTTACTTCAAGACGTTTCAGCTGACAAAGATTATTATCTCAAGTTTGTTTCTGATGATTTGATCAGTCAAATCCATTCTTCAAATGAAAAAAGGGACAACGATAAATCTTTTCAAAATGAATTGTTTGAATTGTTCTTGAGCTCTGACGTCAACCAGGAGGAAGCCAATCCTTTGGAAAAAAGGTCTGCCAATGACTGGAATAGGGATACCCAACATTGAATCTCCAGAGAAAGCATGTATGGTTTAAGGGATTTCCTCCACGGGAACAGTAATGCCTACACAGGTTCGCATTTAACTAGAGACATTTGTACAGGTGGAAATGTTAGGGCCTGTCTCACCTGGAACAATGATTTAGGATCTCTCAGATACGGTACTGGTGGTGATTGGGTCGCCTCTGCTCAAGACCTTTGGGATGGCGCTCGTAAATATTCAGCTAGAAGTAAGAACATGTTTGGATATCAAGACCGTTATGCCTTTGTGTGTATTTCTGATAGAACAGATGGATGCTAAGTATCGCCTTCAATTTGAGTGCTCACAGCTTCAAATTTTAGACTGATCCTCCTTATGGAGTGAAAGAATCAACGTTTCTTTTTATTTCTCTTTGTAGTCTTTTTCGTTCACTTGCATGTTTGTTTATGTTTGGAGTCGACTAAATCTTGCTGGCAGTGAGGAGGTCACAAAACACATTGCCATATCACCATTTGAGATCTTTAAGAGAATGTAGAGCTTCCCACCAAGAGATGGCTCTCCAACTTAGTAGAGAGAATGGAGCACAGCAGAAATGCTTGGAAGCTTGGAAGGAAGCTTTAGTATACGCTAGACGCGCGTCGCTGTATTTATTTATAAGTAATTAAATACCCAATTCACCCGGTGAGAAAAAATCTATGAGGTCAATGCTCTTAATTGTTATTTATATTGCTTGAATAAAATATAACGATTCGTATCAAAGTCGCAGAAAGCAATCACAAGTGGACCATATTTAACTTTCTTCAGTGAATTTATACCTGATTGTGGTGTTGAGTCGAAAAAAAGAGATACCACAATCATGAAATTGAAAATATGTATATTATCATTACTAAATGAGCTAAGTAAAACAATTAAAGAGTAGAGCTGAATCTACGCCCCTTTATTGGAATTTTCCACTCTAAAGTATCTCCCTTTGCCTTAAACCAAGATTTGCCTCCTTACTGTAATCTTTCAGAGGAGAGTTGGTGAAACCTATCCAACTCAACCAATATCTTCCAGGGCCTTGTACCGAGAACAAGAACTTCTTAACGTCTGGATTCCAATTCAGATGGGTCTTACTAACGCCATATGATTGGCTGTTCCATAAAAGGACACGCAAATTTTTCAACAAGTACCATGCCATGGAGATCAAGAAGAAGATGAAGTTGAAGATGTTGAAAACGACCACAGCATTCCCAGCATGGCAAGGTGACATATCTTTTATAGTTCCATGCACTCCAGTTTCAGGATTGTAGAACTTCCCGCTACAATTTGCAAAGGCGCTTCGACTCATACACATTGCAAAAGATGCCGTCCACAACACGAATAGTAGAAGCTCGAAGAACCCAACAACAGCCGGTATAAGCAATGAAGTACAACAGAAGGAAACAAAGAGTCCAAATAGAAACAGCATCAAAGTCAAAGCAGCATTCACAACGTTGAAAGTGAACTGATCCTCCATATTTCCCCCATTTGCACGATGTATGGCTAATGGTATGATGATGATCGATGTGATGACCTGTAAAACCCTTAAAAGGATTCCCAGGAGGACAAAAGTCACTTTACGAGCAGTGTATAGTTTGGCACCCATGCTGAAAGATTTTTGAATGTCAAATCGGTTAACAGACTGGGGCTGGAGCCTGGCAGTAGGAAAGGGATACGTGGGCAGTGGGAAGTTTTAGTTCTATAAAAGTGTGTGTCCAAAAAAATAACAAAAGAGGCGTTTTTACTGATGAGACTCTTGGCATTTAAATTAATTCTGGAGAGTGATTTGAGGTTTGAGCTGTGGGCAACTAACTAACTAGAATCGACATCTGACAAACAAAATATCCTCGGCTTTAGGCATGTTTATTATTATACCAGTTTTTTTTTGTTAGAGCTATTCTCTTGAATACAGATAGAGAATGGCACCCACTGTTTGGCGGATCACTGTATGGATATTTGTTGGTAGCAATTTGCAAGACTAGCAACTTGCACCTTGTAAGCTCCATTTGACTGATGATGGAGCGAGGCACATCATATACGTAGACCAGCCTCTCACTAAATATTATCATATAGGTTGAAACTCGAAACTTGAAATCATTGAGACATGAAAGCTGCAGACAATGCATATGTAAAATTCTATACCCATTTGACATACGACATATACTGCATTTCCAAACTTAAATACCTCCAAAAGTCTTACCATTCTGCTCCTCCCCTGCCCCTCCCCCCAGAAAACCTTTATATAAGAAATAAGGGCCCACATTCTCAATTCAAGTTACCGGTCTACAAAATCAGACAAAACCAAACTGCAATGAAATTTTACTCAGTTCTTGCTCTGCTCGCAACTGCTATGGCTTTGCCTATTGAAGGTGGAGAGTTTTCAAACTCTAAAATTGTTACTGTTGACTTGAATCTGGTCAGAGATTTTGACGGTGTTAATGAACAACTTCACCCAGTCTTGTATGACTTGATAGCCCCTAGTGATGCGGAGTTGGCTGCGATCAAATCCTACCAAGACTCTGTTGCTAGAAAAGATTTGGCATCTGGTGTTGTCTCAATTTTCCAATTGTCTGCATTGAAAACAGATGGTAACGAGTTACTTCAAGACGTTTCAGCTGACAAAGATTATTATCTCAAGTTTGTTTCTGATGATTTGATCAGTCAAATCCATTCTTCAAATGAAAAAAGGGACAACGATAAATCTTTTCAAAATGAATTGTTTGAATTGTTCTTGAGCTCTGACGTCAACCAGGAGGAAGCCAATCCTTTGGAAAAAAGGTCTGCCAATGACTGGAATAGGGATACCTGGGCGAATTAAGAGATAGAAGATAATTGGTTGAATGAGCAATGTAAACCAATGGCAATACAACCCAAGTCAAGGAGAATAGAAATCTGTGAACTTTTTGATGAGTCAATAACAGCAGAGAGAATTTTTTCAAACCTCCTCCGCTGGTATCTTATCAGACTTCAGAAATCAGGTGTATGATGATCTCATCGTGGCCAGTTGTTTTCAAAACAAAGCCTCGTGATGCCGAAGACCATTCTATCAAGACAAAAGCAGTGATAGATCGAACATTCAGCGATGAAAACAGAACTAGTCACATAGTCCAGCTAACCCTGCAATAAGTAGTAAGTATTACCCGCATAGATCAGTGATGAATCATAATCTCATATGTGACAAACTAAGATATTTCAGGTGAGAAAGACACGTTACTCAAATTAGTAGTCAGTTCCAGATATTCCTAAAGATATACCATGACTTACTTTGACAGTGAATAACCCTCCCTCAAGTTTCAGGGTAATGAGAAAAGATCTTTGCCACTCAAAAAAAATGACTGAACAGTAGTGAGACCGGTTTGAATGGCCAACATTGATAATAGAGCGTGGAATAAGGTAAAGTCAAAGACAATCCGTGAAACAGCCATTGAACCTTGGTGTGTGTGTGTGTGAAAATGTAAAAAATTGGGGAAATTTTTTTGTGGACTGTTCTGATTGCACATCCGTCCTCTTTGTGCACTCCCAAATATAAACAAACAAAATGTAATAGGTAACACTGAGTAGTCAGAAATGAAGGTAGTTCGAAAGGTATATCATGATTCACTAAAACGCGCTAGATCCTGTCTGTATGCAGTGCTGTCACAATGAGCGAGGGTGTTGGAGCTAGTGGCATTGGCAACGATCAACAGTAGTGAGATGTAGGCTTAAAGCACCAGCGCAGCGATGAGAACAGAAAAAATGGAGTAGCGTCAAAGCATATCAGTGCAAAATCAATCTATGAAACAACCATCAAATCAGAAGAGTCAAGTGGAATGAGTTGAGAATCGAGATGCTGTTGCCTGTAAAAAAACTGGAAGTCTAGATAAAAATTAGGGAGATTCTTTTTTGTGGCAGATGAAGTCTTTAAACAAATTAAAATTGAAAATATCTCCAAAACTTCAGAAAAAACGATACTTGAGCCTCATACAAAAAATCCTGGAAATTATCCAATCAGTACATTTATCGTCTTAAAATTCAGAGATCAGACAATTTTTGAGGGCCGTTTTTTCTTGATTTCGTTGGATTTTTGGTGATCGAGGTTTTGATCTGACTATTGTATTTATTATGTATGATAACTGCGATGCAATGGGGCCAGCAGGGAAAAACAGCGAATGGTATCGGGGCGATGCCAAGTTGCCAACCAACAATCAGAACAGGAGGGGCTGAGTTCAGAGCAAACAGCAGTAATGTCAGCAGTCAGTCAGGAGCTCCTGTGAAGGAATCAGGTATCAGGTGACTAAATCTGCCTTCTCACGTCAGTTAATCCTCAGATAACAACAGATTGCTCCAGGTAAATCGCAACTTACTATCAGAGTGTTTGATTCTTCTCTTGAATCTTCTCCCTGATGATAAAGACCCCCCTCAAAACAATGGATAGATGTGATAGCTTAGCTTGCTCTTCTAAATGATGATTGATAACAGGCCATTTCTTTCCAGTGATAGGATACCTGAGGGACAAGATGTGAATGTTATAATGGAGGCCAGAAAAACATGTGAATGTAAATAGATAGAATGGAGAAAGAAGGAAGGCAAAGTAAACAAAAGGAAGAAGAAAGCCTCTGAATTTGCTTGATCCACAAAAAAATTTGGCTTAGCCCCGGCTTAAGTCGACCTAACGATAACACGTATGTGTTCATTAAATCCATCATTCCGTTAATAAAGTGGGGTAAAGATGAGACTGAATTTTGAAACCAACAGGAGAATGAATAAGTGAATAAGTCTCACATACAAAAAGTAGTACAAACATGCTCAAAAATCAATGAAAGCAGACTTTTTCAATCGGATCAACGTAAAGGGGTCCTGAGAGTACTGTTGGAACTATACCGCCCATCGTAGGACGTATTAAAAACCCCTAAGACAGCAAAATTTAACCTACATGTCCGGCAATACATAGAGAAAAAAAGGAAAATTTCCCTCTGAAAAGGTTACACTACGTGAATTTAGCCTTAACGAAAGAATCTATTACCCATACAGGCCAAAAAAGACAAGATCTGCAAGAAATAACCTCGAAAGAGGAAAGCTCTGTCTCCCAATTAGGCAATTTTTGAGAGATGGACAAAGCTTGAATTAGAAATGACCAGTTCAAAGCGGACAAGACTCAGCGGGGTCAGTCCGACTCAGTGGTCACCCTTGGTCGTAATTAACGAAATCCGAGGACACAGTGTTTCAAAGAGCTCCAGCACGCACACAGAGCCGAGGAAGATGATCGTATCTCGACAACCAACAAAGCTGAAAATGTAGTTTCGCAACCATTCAAGAGCAAATCGGCTGAATATGAAGATGAAGATGCCAAATTGAGAAAAAAGATCGAAGCAAGACCGTTTTTAGCGGTCAGAGCTCAAACGTGAGAAGAGGTGAGACATAATAGAAATTTAGCACAAAAATGGTTTACAACTTCTCTAGGCCAAATTAGCTGGAAATCGCGATAAAGATGACAAGAACCGAAAATTTAGCACCAATTCTCAGAAGACCGACATTAAGGCAGAAACCAGCCACAAGCCACAAAGCAAACGCAGACACCAAGACTAGCAACGCCGTAAGATTACAATATTCAATTCTAATTAGAAAATCACGGTTAGGACCGAACACAGGTAGTGAACGATGCGTTAAACCCAAAAAATTCAATGGAACGCTGCTTATTCTATTGCACACACAGGCCGCACGAAAATACATAAATAACAGAAATATTTTGGTAAACAGTCGCGAATTCAGTAAAAATCAGTGCTCAAAAGCCTGAAATCAGATCGCGAATGTGTGTTAGCGCGCAATACCTTTAGGAAATTTGACGATGGTTTATCCTCATTATAGAAACGCTGACCATGAATACTACTTTTCAAACTTTGTAATAGGTGGCTCAACTTTGCGTGATTGGGGGGTTTAACGCGTCGTTCACTACCTGTGTTCGGTCCTAACCGTGATTTTCTAATTAGAATTGAATATTGTAATCTTACGGCGTTGCTAGTCTTGGTGTCTGCGTTTGCTTTGTGGCTTGTCGCTAATGCGATAGAGATATGATAGGAGTCTAGACTCGAGTCTAGAGTTCGTTCGTTGTTTTTTTTTTAGATTACAGAAAGATGGATCGGATCAATTCATCAACAAACATAAAAATCAAGAACGGCCTTCAAAAATTGTCTGGTTTTTGACATTGAAGAAGATTAATGTACTAATTGGATCATTTCTAGGATTTTTTGTCTAAGGCTCAAGTATCGTTTACTTAGAAGTTTTGGAGATGATTCCAATCTTAGTTTGTTTAAAGACTTGCGACTTGCCGCAAAAAGTGTCTCCCTATTTTCTATTTACACTTCCACTTTTTTACAAGCAAGCATCTCAATTCTCAACTCATTCCGCTTGACTCTCCTGATTTGATGGTTTTTCCGTAGATTGACTTCATGCGGATGCTTTGACGCTACTCCATACGTAGTGTTCTCAGTCACAAAAACCCCTCCTAATTTTTTTTACGCTTCCGCTCTTTTACAAACACCTCCATCTCAACTCAATCCATAAGACTACTCTGATTTGATTGTTGTTCCATAGATTCACTACACACTGATACACTGATAATACACCACAGATTTTACTTTACTCGCATCTCAGGCGCTGCTATCTTACCCTCACTGCTGTCGATTACCGCCACTTACTCCAACATTCTTACCGATCGCGATAGTACTACGTTGGCGGCCCTAGATAGGATCTTACACGTTCTGGTTCTGATGATATACCTCTGGAGCCGCTTGGATTGAAGAATTTACTGACTGACAACTTTCACCACACTCAGTGCTGTTATTTTGTTTGTTTACATTTTGTTTGTTTACATGGGGAGTTCACAAAAAGGGCAATTCCGTGCAAAAACAAGGCCCACAAAGCAATCTCCCCAAGTTTTCACACTTTCAGTCTATTACAAACACACACATACACCAAACTTCGATTCCTATTTCGTAGATTGTCATTGACTCTACCACATCCCTCGTTCTGTTATCATTGTTGGCTTTTAAACCCAGGTCTCACTACTGTTCGTTCATCAATGCCTGAGTGGCAAAGATGTTTTCTCAGTACAATGATGCTACACTGAATTGTCGAAGGGTTGTTCGCCATCAAATTAAGTCATGAAGTTCCTCTAAAAATATCTGAAACTGACTACTACTAATGAAATGGCAATTTCAGCTGAAGTCTACAAAGAATATCTTGCTTTGTCACACATGAGACCATGAACTCATCACTGATCCCTGTGAGCGACGCTCACTGTTTTGACTGTACTCTGGCTCTTTCCACTATTTGGAATGCTGCATTAACATCGGCCCATTACCTCACTGTCTCCTCAGAACGTACACCCAAACGGTAACACCACTCCAGAAATCAAAACAACCACAAATTCAAATCAAAACAGACCCTGAGTCACTTTAAACTCCTAATTCGGTAGCGACACATGTCTGGCAAAAGGCTGTAAATTACCCCAAGAAGTCACTGACTGTTACTGTATTGCCTGTACTACCTCACTATTTTTGTTATCATCGTTGACGGCTCAATCCATCGCTGCTTTTTGTCTCGGTACCAATGGTCGTTCGACATTACGAGGCTTTGTTCAGAAAACAATTGGTCACGTTCGTGGTGAGATCAGGATATAGATCTGGTGGTTTTTGAAGTTTGGTACTAACTGAGGTAATTCAGAACATTCTCTTTGTTGCTTTTGACTCCTCCAAAAGTTCACTAACTACGACTCTCGTTGACTTGGGTTGTATTACCATTGCTCAACCAATCATCCTCTATCGCCTGATTCCCACTCTTTCGATCAAAGATCACCAGAGAACGAACGCAGAGGAAATCCTCACGAATTTAAGATCGAAACTCTCCAAATTTTTACTCTTCCGCCACTGCTTCTGAATCATACCAACAGTCAAAGCTATCAAAGCAACTCACAACTAATATCAAAGTATACCTCGCATTGTCACATGCTATGTGATGCAGTGTTACCACGATGTAACTGCAACTGAAACTGAAACATTTCAATGTGCTAGTTTCCTTGTTTTTTTGCAGATGTGTTGGTGACAATGTGGATAAAGATTTTTATAAGTGATATGTGTTTCGTATTTCGTGTTTCGTATTACTTAGTATGTAGTTTGTAGTGAGTATCGTATGTCGTACGTAGAGTGTGTACTAGCACGTTACATTTATTAATTTTGCTGATTGATACAACTGTATCTAGTTGAAGTTTCAGTTTCAGTTTGCTCTGAAAAAGACATATAATTCTAAGATCAGTAAAATATCAGGAAAGTTAGTGGTGGCGCCTTGTCCTTGTCAAAATGTCAAGACTGGATCTGTTTGAAGCTTTAAACTTCTACGTTTTTGACAAAACTAAGTCCTTAGAAAAGCAAAACGTGATGGTTTCTAATTTCATTCATGTGTGATACCTACTTAGTAAAATAGGTAGAATAGAATACCTAAATCAGAAAAACGTGCAATAACTAGCTTTACAATGTTTCTTCGTCATTTAATGCTGATTTTACTAAGAGATAAGTCCTAATTCAATATGATCTTAGATAAGATATATATTCTGTGGGTGAGCACTGAGCGAGAGTCAAGACAAGAAAGAGAGCGAGAGTGGTAGTACAAGACTATACTGCCACTATCAAGGTATCTCACTCAGCTCATCACTGCACGAAACTTGAATGTCATGCGCGTTCCTAATTCACAAGGTGAAATTACCATTGATGAAGAGAAGGAGAGAAAGAAAAAACAATGGCCATTAGAACAACCGCAATTCTCAGTAAGGTATTCATGTAACAAACCAACACTTGAGCCCACAATCTACTCCACTGAAATCAACCAAAAAAATAAGCCCCAACATCAGAGATAGCTTGACCAAAGAAGAAAATCAGGATGGTAGTAGTAGATTGTGAAAGCAAAACCAGAAGGAAAAGAAGAACAATAATCAGGAATAAGAATCGTTCGATATCAATCAAAATCATTCAAAATAAAGAACCTCAAACTAGCGAAATCAAAAAATTAATCATCAGCTTTCTTTGTTCATCATTAATCGTGATAAAGAAATACCCAGCGAACCATCATCAGTATTCATATTTGCCGTTGGCCAATCATCAGCATATGGCACCCCTGTGAGCAGCATCAAGCCGCCATAGACATTGACTGCTCTGATAGCTTGAGCGGTCTTTTATTAGCATCAGGAACTTCAGTAACTTTTGACAAGAGCGAGTAACTACTCACCACTTTGTTACCTAGAGGGGGTGATATTTTGGCAACACTTTCAAAAATGGGATAAACACAAAACAGCAGAAGAGAAGGCACTTTGGATGTTTTTCGGGCGTTTTGTATCGATTGTTTGCCGCCATTTAAGTTTTTTACAACTCCTGAGATGTTACACAAAACCGTAACCACAGTAAAGCAAAGACAATGAAAAGTAAATAAACAATAAGTGGAGTATCCGAAAGCAGAAAAGAGCACAAATTTTTATCGTTTTTGTAAATTTTCTTTGGCGGTTAGCGTATCAGTCTAATTACCAGGCTTATCCGATTATGGTCTCAACAAAGCTCATAGTTGATAAAATAGTCGACTGTTATTAAAGTGTAATTCAGTTCATGTCTCCACTCAAAAATAACAGCAGAGCAATGATAGTCGGTTTCTGCAAGTATGAGAAAGTGTACAGTCATGATAACATCATTTTTAGATTCATTGAACGTAGTATTATCAAAAAAAAATGTGGTTTCATTCGTGTAACAACTGACAATATTATGCTGAGCTGTATTTGTTTTGGTTTCAGCTGTTCCGTTCAATCAGTTTCAAAACTGGTACGTACAATCATCAGCTGTTGCGGTTGACTGTAAAACATTTTGATGTGAATAATCTTTCAAACTGACGCAAGGGCATAAATAAAGATGGATCTTCGTGGTTTTTCAAGTGTAGTATCAACCCCCAACCAACCTAACACTAACAGCCACGGGTGAAAACATGAAATGCTTATTTTTCAACTAAAAAACTATTTATCCCATAACTCATCATTCAAATCATAGCAAGGCACCACATTACTCATGTGTACAAAGAGTTCATGATCCACTAGTAGGCTCATTATCTTCAGCATCGAACGTATGAAAGACCAGAGATCACATTACAAAAAAAGGAGTCATTCAAATTGATTTTGGCAAAGACCTTTATGAAGGCTGATGCATTATGTTCAATCATAGAAGTCGAGTCATATTTGGCTGTATCGATGATATTCCAATCCCACAAGGGATAATCACTTAGCTCGTATTTAATGTATCATTGTTCAAATCCATCGTGCGTAACCAAACATCATAACCAAACATCATAACCAATTTGATGGAGCATATATGTCAAAGAGTCCTTCACCACCTGAACAAAAAGATCCACCAGAGTGTTAAGATCCATGTTACTAAAGAACTGGTTTTCTTTTCGTGCCAACTTGATTGGCGCTCATACTATAATGTCATAAGTGCCCATTTTTATCCGATTGAAATAGTATCGAATGTCAAAAACCAACTTGAGTTCCTTATGGCCCTTAAGCGCATCTTTACTGGGCCAAGGTCGACAAAAAGCAAATATGAACATCATTCGTTCAAGAACACAAAGCTGCAAATAACGAAAGTCACTTTATAGACAATCTGGGGAATTGGAGTGGCAGATCAGGACCTGTTTATTCGTCCTTTCGGACTACTGAATTTTCATTGTGTTAGAGTTAAGTTACATTTTTGATGTTTCTTTGGTGAACCTTGAACACTTTCAGCTAACCAGCTTTCATCTTTTGGTCTGCACTTTGTCAATCAGAGAGAACCAGATAATGATTTGCGCACTAGACTCCCTTTTTTTCTACCCTTCTCTCATCAGTTCAGAAACTTCTCTTTTAGTTATTTCTTCATACTCTTCAGTTACCTCATACCAACAATCAGAACAAATTAAAAGTAACTTTGGTGCACTAACACTGATAATTAGACATTTGATCGCTTTGTCGCTCGTTTTTTAACACACTTTTCCCCTTGAGCAAGTACAAAAGGAGTCAAAACATTGTTATATGCTCACTCCTTTGCTTCCATGTGTGTAACAGTGCCTTCAACGTCTCTGGAGATTCATGCCATTGATGATGTGAGAAAACAGATAACAGATTAGCAAAAGGAAAGTTGATGGACAGGTATTCATGTAGTTTCTTCACTTTTCTGTTCAACTGAGTATGGTTGAGGTAAAGATAAATCAAAATCCTTTCATTGTCTCAGTTCTTGAATAGGACTGGTGGAAGGCCAATGGTATAACCAATGTTCACTTTAACGCTGTACAATACGATATTAAGGCATTGTTATTTGAAATGTCATAAGTTTCTTTTGACTTCAAGTCGCTCGAGTATCTATGAAAAATTCAGACCTACAAGCTATCTTGGGGTTGCTATCTGAGGATTTGGTCAGGATACGTTGGGTAAATAGAATAAAGAATAAGGCTCTCCAAGTGAAAAACAGATAAAAAATCGTTTCAAAGCTTAAAGGATTGAAGTAGGCTGCGGAACTCAGTCAAAGTCACAGGCTCACAGCTCAATCTCAACAAATCAACATTGAAATGAAGGCTATAACTTGAATCAAAGATCTTTGAAAAATAGTAGATGATTAAACTGTCTTTATAATTCAATTTTATTTTTTATTTTCAAACGTTTAATGTCATATTTTATGAGAAAATAGCACCGCCGGATAATTATTTGAATGACATCATAGCTTAGAACTAGACTACTGGTTGTAAAGTTAAGACTAAAAGTGGTGAAATGTGAATCGCTTGTCATTATCAAAGCTAGTAGGTATAGAGAGAGTATAGGCTGGGAAAAAATAGCCAAAAAATTAATTTTTAGTGTTCAGTAGTATTGGATCCTGATGTTCAGATACGTACAAAATTTTTGATTTGATGATGAAAACTGAATTGACCACCCTTGTTGAGTTTTGTCGCACAACACAAAAAATTACAATGAGTTATTCATTGTTGAATTGAATCAATTGAAGACACTTCAGACTACAAAATAGTTTAATCGAACCATAATATTAATTCCTAATATACAAAATTACCTTTAAAAATACAAACCGAAAACATAATAACCCTAAATAGAAACGTAACTTGAAATTAATGAAATTAAAATCAAGCAGAAGTAGATGAAGAGTATTTAGTGACAGCTCTAGTACCTTCAGAGACAGCATGTTTAGCCAATTCACCTGGTAAGATCAATCTAACAGCAGTTTGGATTTCTCTGGCAGAGATGGTAGATTTCTTGTTGTAAGCAGCTAATTTGGAAGCTTCGGAGGCAATTCTTTCAAAGATATCGTTGACGAAGGAGTTCATAATAGACATAGCTTTTTGGGAGATACCAGTATCTGGATGGGTTTGTTTTAAAACTTTGTAGATGTAAGAAGCGTAAGTTTCTTTTCTGGTTTTGGTTCTCTTCTTAGCACCGTCAGAGGATGAGGCGGTTTTCTTAGCAGCTGGTTTCTTTTCAGCTGGAGCTTTAGAGGCGACTGGTTTCTTTTCTGCTTTTGGGGCCATTGTTGATTAGTTAACGTAAGTTTAATGGAAGGAAAGAGAGAAAAAAAAGAGAAAACAAGTATCGTGGAGAATAAGGAAAGGAAAAGGAAAAGTTTATATACTTGTGGAAATTCCACCTAGTGTTCTGAAATACGCGTGGCATGGAAAAAAGTTTCTTGTTTGTTTTGTTTATTATTTTGTTTGTTGATTTTTGGTGGGAAAACTACATATTTAGCCGTTCTGAATGTTACACAATCGAGGCATGTAAAAACTGGAATGGAGAATTTCGGGGTACCGAAAATTACGCCTATGAAGAACTCGCAGTAAAAATTGGAACACACGCGAAACACAGGAGTACTAATTTTTACGCTTGACTAAGGGGTAAAAACAGGCACAGTACTGACAGTTGTTTTTGTATAGAAATCAAAACAAAGACAAAATGTGTGTAAATTTCACCACGCACCAAATGAAATTTATATAAGAAGCGCCAGATTCCCACATTGGAAAACAATTCACTGAATTTTCCCTTCTTCCTCTCTTCATATACTTCAATAATCTTACAATAATGTCTGGTGGTAAAGGTGGTAAAGCCGGTTCTTCTGAAAAAGCATCTCAATCAAGATCAGCTAAAGCTGGTTTAACTTTCCCAGTTGGTAGAGTTCACAGATTACTCAGAAAGGGTAACTACGCTCAAAGAATTGGTTCTGGTGCTCCAGTCTACTTAACTGCTGTCTTAGAATACTTAGCTGCTGAAATCTTAGAATTAGCTGGTAACGCTGCTAGAGATAACAAAAAGACCAGAATTATCCCAAGACATTTGCAATTAGCCATCAGAAACGATGAAGAATTGAACAAATTGTTAGGTCACGTTACCATTGCTCAAGGTGGTGTTTTACCAAACATTCACCAAAACTTATTACCAAAAAAATCAACTAAAGCTACCAAAGCTTCTCAAGAATTATAAGATATTTCATATAATTTAGTATGATTTATCTTTTATTTCTTTATGTTACGTTAGCGGGTTTATTAATTTTGTACATTATGGGTTATTCTTTTTAGTTTAGGCGGATAATAATTTATGTTTTCTGGAAAGTTACACTCAATTGGTAGTCATTAATTTAATTTTGATTTTATATTTCGCTTTCTTATTTAGAATTGGCAATGATATCAACGATGATGTTTATCACAGAAACAAGCACTTCAACCCCAACCAAAATGATAACAATCACTTCAAGGTATTCTTCGTTAGAATGTCCTAATTGTTCTTTTAACATCTGTAGTAAATCTGATACAACTTCTAATCTCTGGTTCAACAATGCAACCCTTTGATTTATTTCCAAGTACCCTCTCGTGGCTTGATAGATAGGTTCTAAATGAGGCTCTGACCACATGATTTCCGGAGAGTCTAAAACGGAACCATGAAGGTTGATGTTAATTCTAAGGATAAATAGCTCACCAATACTCTTCATTATTTCGTCTTTACTCATACCAACCTTACCTGCTGAGGCAATCTGTTGTGGTATATCCTGAGTATCTTCAATAGTGTTGTCAACCAATTCCTCAAAAAGAGAAATCTTAACACTCTGAGAAATTGCATGCGATATAGACAATTTTAGCATGTAGTTTGAACCATCTCTCAAAGTGATAAAGTCATTATAGATTCTAGGCTGGTACGACCTCGTGATATAGTAGTTGAACTCTTCAACCTGCACATCTTCTGCTGCTAGTTTCTCCATTTCAAACTTGGCCAAATCGGTTAAGAATGCTTGTTCTTCCTTCAATGTAAAACCCCATAGGACAACAACACCGTACTCAAAAATGAACACATCCGTATGGTTATCATCAATGGTGATCTCACCACCTTCATCATCAAGTCTTATATGATCATCTTTGGCAATTCTCTTATCACCTCTCCAATCTTTGTATACAAAAGGAGTATACAGACATTCATCAAAGAGTTTTGGATGCGAATCATGGGCTCTCTTTGAATCTTTCAACCACCTTATAATATCTTTCATCTTATAACTGCTCGCAGTACAATAGGCTGTCACTCTTGGTAACAAGGATCGCTGGTTCTTACCCAGTCTTTCAGCATCTCTTCTGGCCGATGTGTCTTTGATCCTACTCACCTGAGAATAGACTTCCCTATTGGCACCCACACCCTCATCGTTTATATCTGTTAATGGCTCTTCTGGAAGAATCTTCAGTTTTTGTGTGTTTCTAGATATTCTCTGTGGTCCAAGTTTGTTCTCGGAGACCCCTGTTCTACCAGTAGACTTCCCCTTGGCCCCATTACTGATGCCTGTCCCAGATTCACCACCTGACTGGAGGGTGGAAGCCTCTGCTGTGATTTGGGCACCCGGCAGTCCGTCCGTGGAAGCGTGTGATAGCAGCCTCTGAGATTCTCCTGACATCTCTTAAATGACGATAACTGCGCTTTCACAACTGTTGCGCTTCTGATTCCTGAATCAGTTCAGGATTTATGTGTCAGGACTCTGGTCTCTTTGTCAGTAGAAAAAAAATGAGAGAAGCAAGAGTCACCCGCCCTTGAGAAGCTCATCGCTTATGTCATCTATTTTTTTTTTTATTTTTACTCTAAAATTTTTCTATTTACACAAACCCAAAATTAAATCACACAAACATAAAGAGCTCTTTGATTTCATCTTTGTGGGTTCAGAATGGTCAAATCAGTCAGAACCACACAGTCCGCTAATAGGTACCACTTTCAGTCTTTCAGGGACAGGGTGGACTCCATCAAGATTGAGCCATCGAAGAGTCTGAAGACAAGAGCATTTGATGAGGTAGATGATTCTCATTTCCTTTCCTCTTTGGACAGATGGGTAGAGTTCAACAGGACAGCAACATTCACACAGTTTGTGTTTGATATAAGGGATATAGCGCAGAGTCTCCCACAGATAATCTACTTTAAAGAGAAGATTTTTGACATACTGTCTGAAGCCATTTCAAAGCAAGATGCGATATCGCTACAGCCATTGTTGGAAGCATTGACTCAATTCTGTCATGACCTGGGTCCTGACTTTATGGTTTTCTACGACAGATCCATCAATCTGATCACAAAACTTGCACTAGGGGAAAACGATCCAGATACACTAGAGTGGGAATTCAACGCATTAGCTTTCATCTTCAAGTATCTATCAAAGACATTATCACAAGATTTGCTACCAACTTTCCATCTTTTGGAACCTTTATTGACAGCTAAGAATCACATTGCAAGATTCTGTTCAGAAGCTTTATCATTTTTGATCAGAAAGACAAGCCCCAAACAATTGTCCATTTTTACAAACTTTGCATTTGACAAGATTGAATCAGATGTTCAATATCAAAAGTCGTTCGTCATTCTTTTCAGTGAGGCTTTGAAATCAACAAGAGGATCTATTCACTCCAAATCCACAATCATTCTTGGAACTGTGTTAGATAGACTCGGGACTGAAGAGTCGTCTTCAGCTTTAGCTGATATTTTGATGAATGTCATTGCACATGGATCCGATGATAGTGTTAAGGATATTTACAAACTAGTGCTGGATAGAATCACTACAACAATTAAGAAAGATAAATCATTCATTAATCATTATACCAAAATACTCATAGCATTGATCTTTGTGCAATCAGGTAAGAAGGTTCCAGACTGGAAGGTTATTTTTGATGCCGTTCAATACATTACAACAGAATTCCCTGGTAGAGACTTACCAAGAAACACAAGAGGCTATTTGGTGTTCCTATTCACCTTATTGATACGTAATGGGGAGATACAGTCTTTAACAAGATTCCATAACACTCTTTTCAAATATTCAATGACGTTAGATGACTTCTTTTTGCCATTTATTATCTCCATATCCAATGTCTCCAAAGAAAAATCGTTAAAATTTGCCCCATCATACATCCAGGCCTTTGTTAATAGTGAGAGTGAAACTAGAGCTGAAGATATTGGCTTATTCATCCAAGAGCTAAGCGATAACAAGCTTCTTACCACCACAGATGATGTGTCAAAGTTTCAAGTCGTTTTACCCCAAAATCTTTGCCATGTGATCTATGAAGATTTGAGCAATTTGATGTTGTCAGAATCCAAAGATTTATACGATGTGTATTGGAGATTGACACTTCTAGGTACTGGATCTAAAGTTTTCAATGCTGACTATCTTGTTTCTTTGTTTGAAAGAGTTTCAAACTTTGGTGATTCTTCAAAATTCAAGAACCTAATTCTTTCTGTTATAATTTCATTGTTAGTTGAAAACAAGGCCAATGATATTCAAGATTTGATCTTTGATAACTTTGAATTACTAGCATCTGAACATAAATTTATCTCTAGTGTCACAAAGTTTTTGAGATCTAACAAAATTCATATTGACGACCCAACATCAAAGATTGAGTTCCTGCTTAAGAACCTACATCATGCAGATGACACACTAAGATTGGAATCCCTCTATCTGATTTCTGCATTCGCCTCAGGATTCGATGAAAATTTGGTCAGTGTTGCCAGCCAGGCCTCCATCATTGAACAATTACCTTTAGATTTTGCAAACAGTCGTGATTTCGGTATCAGAGTTAGAACTTATGTTAATTTGGTGAGAAACTTTGATGAAAAAGATGATCTAAAGACACGAGTTTTCTTCAACTCTTTGTTTGGATTCTTGAACAAGAAATTCTCACCACTCTGGGAAGCTGTCATTGAAAACTTACCATCTGTTTCTCACAAGAATGAGTCTGCTATCTGGAATTTGGTTTATGGAATTGTCACTCGGAGTCTAGAAGATAAAGATAACGAATTTTATGGATTTCTTAATGCTGAAGATGAATTATATGAAACCAAGTGGGTCATCATTGAACCAAAGTTGGAAACTACTATACAGTCTATCACTGATATCTTGAATAAGTTCATTAACAAGAAATCCACACTCTTGTCCAATGCTGAAGAGAGCCATGGTTACAAGAAGTATCCTGACTTCATTTTCATCAATGCATTGAAAGCTCTAAAAGCTGTTCCTCACATCGCAGAGAAAAACTCCACTGCTTTTGTTTCTTTGATCATGGATACAGATGAAGAGTTCCAAACTGCTTCATTGAGTAGAAAAGAACAAGCTCTAGTTTATGAAACTTTGGCTAGTTTCAAGAAACTTCGAAAGATTCCTAAAGCTGATGAGCTATATGAAAAAATGCTTAACGTGTTATCCAGCAAATACAATGATACCAGGAAACTTGCATTGAACGTTCTTTTCAATTATAACAACAATAGTGTCAATAAATACAAAGATAACTTGACTAATTTGTTGGACGATGCTGTTTTCCGTGATGAACTTTCCAAAATCTTTGCAAATAATGGTGAATCTGTTGTTGAAGATTCTGACCTCGATCAAATCATGCCTATTGTTTTGAGAATTCTATTCGGTCGTGCTCAAACAACTGTTTCATCTGGTAATAAGAAGGGTCTCAAAGTTTCGTCCATTCATATTTTGGCCAGTATGGAGACGAGACATGTTGAGCAATTTTTGGAAATCATTTATGAGAAAGTTCCACACGGTGATGACCTTGAACTTGATGACCTTGAACCAGAAATGTTTAGTGGTTCCAATCTAAAAGTTTGTTTAGGATACGTCAACCTATTAGCTGATGTCATCAACACTCTTGGAGAGAAATTCGTGGATATTTTGCCATTGACTTTGAAACCATTGTTGTTTTCCCTTATTGCAGCTCAAACCATTGTTGAAACTGAAGGCCAATATGATGATACGTTAGTTTCAATTGCTAAAAATGTCAGACAATCAGGTATGAAAGATTTGTTTTTATTGTTTAAGTTACTGAGAAATTACAATTGGGATCAATACCTTGAAGTGATTTACGAGAAAATCTTTGCTCCACGTTTTGGACTTTTTGATATTGAGAATTTACAACAGCCATCATCTTTATTGAAAATCTTCCTAGCATGGACAGAAGAAGAGCAATACCATGATCTTTTATTAATCAACAATTTGGAACCTACTGCGAGAGTCTTGAGTTTGTTATCTAACTCCAATACCAAACCACAGGTCTTGACAGTTGTTTTTGAATTTGCAACAAATATCATCAATTCCATTCCAAAAAAGAAGAAATTTGCCGGTCTCCAAGCTTTGGTTGCCGGTAACGTTTTTGGATCTTTAGATGGAATCTTTGATCGTATCACTGACCCTGTCTTATCATCAAATGCTGTCAGTTTACTTCTATCACTGGTTGAGAATAAACATGTCAAAGATCAGGAAAGAAGATCAACTTTGGTTAATCTTGCTACCAAACTGTTGGAAAAGCCAACAACTCAAATCTCGAAACAATCAAAGATTGAAGTTTTGAGAACATTGAAAGCATTGATTGACGAGTTTGAAGGTGAGTTTTCTGAAATCCAGCATTTGTACGAAGTTTGTTCCAAGTTTTTGAAGGATTTCAATGACAAGCACCAACGTGAAGAATTAGTTGAAGTTTTTGTAAGCATTGGTGAGAAATTTGAAGAATACATCAAAGTTGCTTCCCTTATCCAAGAATTGAACTCTTATTCAAAGAAGAATATTTCTGAGTTTGATTTTGAAAGAAGATTAACAGCTTACAGGGAAATCAATGACGAATTGTATCCAACCTTTTCTGCTCTCAAATGGTTACCAATATTGAATGACTCATTATACGCTATCAATGCCGAAGATGTTTCAATAAGAACTAGTGCAAGCTATACATTGAGAAGATTTATTGATGCTATCTCAACCAAGGAACCTTTAGAGAAAAAGCTTACAATCTA
This sequence comes from Gotozyma siamensis, assembly GCA_030579035.1. NCBI lineage: Eukaryota > Fungi > Ascomycota > Saccharomycetes > Phaffomycetales > Phaffomycetaceae > Gotozyma > Gotozyma siamensis. Next base: position 52,850 of record JAKTZZ010000039.1, read on the forward strand.
CTTCAAAGATTTATTATTACCTAACCTAAGAATTGGATTAAGAAACAAGAGAGAAGTTGTTCAGACTGAATTCATTATTTTGCTCGCTCACATAGTAAAGACCATCAACTATGTGGATGATTTTGAAGACATGAAGATCTTAGCTATTGAAAATGAAGCTGGAGGAAGTTTTTTTGAAAACATCATTCACATCCAATTGCATAAACGTCAACAAGCAGTTAGATCATTGATTGAACTTGGTGCTGATATCAAAGGTTCAAATATTGCTCACTACGTTTTACCAATCATTGAAAACTATGCTTATTGTTCTGAAGAGAGATTAAGAAACATTTCTAACGAAGCGATCGAAACTATTGAACATCTTGTTGCCAACTTATCTTACAAGCAATTCATAGCAATCTTCAAGAGATACCTTGCTGGTTTGAAAGAAGGCAGTCCAACACAACGTGATTCTGTTAACTTGATTGTTGCTATTTCTAAAGCGTTGTCCAAAAATGTTCATGATCAATCACTGAAAAGAATGGAAGGATTACCTACAGATTCAATCGTAATGGATGTTCAAGTTGAAGAAGATTTGATTACTCCAGTTTCCAAGATTTTGAACTTCAGAAATGAAGACACTGTTCTTCAGAGAGTTCCTTTGATCCAAGCTTTAGCATCATTATGCTTATGTTTATCTGAGGATAGAATTATATTTGTCTTACCAGGTTTATTGACTAAGATTTGTCAAATCTTGAGAACAAGATATGATGATTTACGTGATGCCACAAGAAAATACCTGGGAAGAGCTGCAAAAGAGTTAGGACCTAGATATATCAAGTTCATCATAAAAGAGTTAAAAACCGCATTGGGTAAAGGTTTCCAAGTTCACGTTTTGGGTTACACTGTTAATTCGGTTTTACTTGCAACTGATTTGAAACATGGTGATTTGAACGATTCTGCCTCTTTAATCATGGATGTTGTTATGGATAATCTTTTCGGTGCCGTTTCACAAGAAAAAGAATCTGATGGTTACAGATCAACCATGAAGGAAGTTAAGAGTAACAAGAGTTATGATACTGCTGAGCTTTTGTCCAAATATATCAGCTTATCAAACTTTGGTGATATTGTCAACCCAATTAAGTCTTTGTTGAAAGAAAGAATCACGTTCAAAATCCAAAATAAGTTGGATGAATTACTTAGAAAAATCTCACAAGGTATCTATAAGAATGATGAACTTAACACTCAAGCCATGTTAGTTCTTTGTTTTGAGTTGCTTAAAGAAGCTGAAACTTATGCAAACTATGTTAGTACAAATAAAGCCCCTGCACCAGCTAAAGATGAACATTTCATTGTTCAATTAGATGCTAAACCATTAAAGGTTGAGAATGAAAACTCTGTCTATGTTGATACTTTCCAGAAATTGGCACTTGAATTATTGAGAACCACTTTAAGTAAGAATTCTGATTTTGTTTCAATCGGAAAACTTAATGGTTTCCTTCCATATTTTGAACAAGCTTTAGAATCAGAGAATGAAAAAGTATTAGTCAGTGTTTTAAGAATTTTGGTTCTTGTTGTTGATCTTGAATTTGATTCAGAGAAAGATATTTTTAAAGTTAGTGCTCAAAAATGTTTGGAAGTTATCCAAGATTATCCATCTACCGAGTCTGAAGTTGTTCAAGCTTGTTACAAATACTTATCAGCCGTTATTCGTCATAGAGAAGATTTGAGTTTGAAAGAATCATCATTGGGCTACTTGTTAACTCGTATTCAACCAGATATGACTGAACAAAACAAACAAGGTTTAGCTTTTAATTTCTTGAAAGCCATTCTTTCCAAACGTGTTATGATCCCAGAAGTCTATGATACCATGGATAAAGTTCGTGAAGTTATGGTTACTAGTCATTCCAAAGAAAGAAGAGATACATCAAGAAGTATTTATTATCAATTCATCATGGAATATGATCAAGGTCGTGGAAGATTAGAGAAACAATTCAAGTTTTTGGTTGACAATTTGAGTTATCCAGCAGAAGATGGTAAACAATCTGTTATGGAATTGGTTCATTTGATTATTGGTAAATCAGGACCACAGTTAATAGAAGCATTATCATCATCATTCTTTGTTGCATTGGCCAAAATTTTAATTTCTGAAACCAAACCAAAGACAAGACAAATGGCAGTTGCTTTGATTACTTCAATTTTTGAAAAAATTGGAACTGAAAAATATGAAAAGTATATTTCTGGTTGGATGAATTCTAAAAACTCTGCCTTGTTGAATTGTTCGTTACAATTATACAGAATTAAGTTGAAAATTGATGGTATTGATAAGAATAATATGAAGGAACTTGATGAAGAAGTTTTGATTAATATTAAAGAAATTTTGGAAAGATCAAGAAGTAACTCTGAAATTGAAGTTTCTTGGGAATTGATTTATAGTACTTTGAACTGTTTATCAATTATGCTTGAGAAAGATGATAATATTATTGATGAAGTTTTGAAAATTGACATTATTTCAGTTTTGTTATATCCTCATTCTTGGGTAAGATTAGTTTCTAGCAGAATTGTTACATTATTATTATCCAAAGAACATCTTGATGATTCAGATATACAAAATATTTCCAATAGATTGATTCATCAGTTACGTGTTCCTACAATTGATGAAGATCTAAGTTCTCAAGCTGTTAAATTTTTGACATTGGCCATGATTAAATGGGAAAAAGAGAGTATTATTTTCGATAAATCATTATTCAACCATAATGAGAAAGATGAAGAGGATGAAGAAGAAGAACAAGAGGATGCTCAAGAGGATGAGGGTCAAGAAGTGAAAGAAAAGGAAGAAGAAGAAGAAGAAGAAGAAGAAGAAGTTTTAATGAGTGATTGGGTTATAAGTAAGATTAGTGGAGTTATCAGATCCGTTAGAGTTTCCAATTCTTCCAAGAAGGCAGGTATTCAATTATTAGGTATCACAACTCAAATTCTTAGTGAGGCTAGATTACTTAAGTTGTCGCATGATATCATTTTACCATTATTTTCATTAAGTGAGAATTTTTCAGATTTAGATAAAGATGTTGAATTAAGAGAATTATCAATGGAATGTTTGAAAATGTTTGAAACTAAAGTTGGAATTTCTAAATATACTGAAGTTTACAATGAAGTTAGAACTTTTGTTCTTGGTAAACGCCAAGAGAGAAAGACCAAGAGGGCCAGATTAGCAGTGAGTGCACCTGAAGTTACAGCTAGAAGAAAAATAAGAAAGCATGAAAAGGAAAAGAATAAGAGAAAACGTGAAAGGGAGAATGGATTTTATCGTGGTAAGAAATCCAAGAAATGAATAAGTTTTAAAAAATGTACATATATATATATATATATAATTTATTATTATTAAAGATTCAAGTTTTTGTAATTGTTGATGATTATTTTTGCCCATTGTCATCATTAATTTGAAGAGTTTGGAGCAGTTGTTGTTTTTGCGGTTGGATCAGAAGTGGATCCAGTTGATTCTTCTTTTATTGGTGCAGGAACAATTGGTTGAGAAGCTTCACTATTTAGTGGGATTGATTCATCCTGAGTTGCTTGTTCATTTAATTCAGTTGTTGTTGTTGTTGCTGCTGTTGTTGTTGTTGTTCTTGAGTTGTCGACATTTATGGCATGACCATCATTAGTTTTCAGTTTTTTCCCACTTGATTCATAATAAGATTCTATATCTTTGATGTTATAATTTCCTGAATTGAATAAATCTGTATAATATTGTCTTCCTTCTTCACCTAAATTTTGCCAAGCGTCACTCAAGGTCTTTGGCATTTCTGAAGGCGATATTTTAATCCCATCAACTTCTGATTGTTTCTTATACTGTTCTCTTTCGATTTCGCAGAATCTATCAGTGAGGTTAGTATTGAGGGAAAGAGTTAATATATATATTGGTTGTGACTTACAATAGGTATGGATTTGTTGGCTTTTTAGGCACGTTTTTCGTTTCTTTCACCGTTCTTTTCTTTCTGTTGACTTTCTTATCGTTGATTTCAAACCCCTGCTTTCCAATGTTAGTACTGCAAAGTGGTGTTAGATGTGTTACATACGCTGTAGTCGACGTCTGTGGCCTCGTCGGCGGTGACGCGGGATTCCAGGCGCTCCAGGAGGATGGCGTACTCGAGACGAAGACGATTGATTGAAGTTTTTGTTCTGTTGATGTTGAGGGCAGCTGATTTGTTCAAGTCTTCAACCTTGAGGATTTTCAACTTGACGTCCCTGCATTTCTGCTTGAGGTCTGGTGGGTGCGTTAGTGGTGCGTGTCGCTAGATAAGAGAGAAAGACTCACCTTCGTTGAGGTCTGTTCCATTCGACATTGCTGGTGTATTTATCCGCTCAAGACATGTTTTTTAATTTTTCTGTTTTTTTCAACCATACACAATCCCATAACAATATATATTAAAACACATAATACTCCATAACACACAAACATGCACAACGAGCTGATCCTCGCGCTGAAACAGGTCCTCCCGGTGCCGCCGCTCTCGCAGCAGGCGCTTGCGGAAGAGGAGCCGCCCGAGACCGTTCTCAAGCGGACGAAGCGCAAGTCCAAGTTCACGCCTGAACAGGACGCGCAGATTGTGGACCTCAAGAAGAAGGGCAAGTCGTGGGCGGACATTGCGCAGCTGACGGGCGTGGGCAGCTTTCTGGCGGCACGCAACCGGTACCAGGTGCTGATGGGCCAGCAGGGGATGGCGTCCGCCGTGTGGGGCCCGCAGGAGACAAAGGCGCTCCAGGGGCTCGTGGACGAAGGCGAGCTTGAGAAGTGGCGGTTCATTGCACGCGAGATGCACAAGCTGACGGGCAAGTTCTTCACGGACGCGCAGTGCCGCGAGTTTGTGAGAAAGCTCTTTCTCAGCAACCCGGCAGAGTTTGGCGTCGACGAGGAGCTCTTGACGCACTTCTCCAGCCTATAGTCTGTACTCTATACTGGTCTATGGTCTATACTCTATACTAGTCTATATTCCTACCCACCATTTCAATTCTACAATGCAACAATCAATTCTACAACAATCAATTCTACAATGCAATAAATCATCACCTGTAATCTCTAAACGAAACCCCCCCGCTAAATAAAATTCATGAAATAACCCATTCACAAGACAACCTCATGGACGCTTGTACAAGTTGTTTTGGGATGCATTCTGTGCAGCTGATGGGATCCCGTTTGATTGGGATAGATGCGCAGAGGCTCGGGAACTGGAAGTTGCATTCTCTTTCAACGTGGTCAACTGCTTAGATCTGAAATTCTCATAATGAATCGACGCAGTGGTCTCTATCAAATCTTGTAAATGGGTTCTTGTTAAGAAATCTCTTAAATAAACAAATTCAGATTGATTGATATCTTCAACGTTAATTGTTCCCCATCTAGTTCTTCTACCTCTGAAAGTTTCTCCATTATCAGTGATTTGAGTTTCGGATCCAATAACTGCAAATGGAACAATCGATCTAATTGAATTATTTAATTCTTTCTCTTCTTCTAATAAATCTTCAGTATCAAAAGGATATAAATTTAATTCATGAAATTCAAATTCTTTTTGTAAAGTTTTTCTAAAAAATTCCCGTTCATCTAAAGTTAAAGTATCAGATTTAGCAATAATTGGAATAACATTTGAAATTTCTGATAATTTTTTCAATGCAATTATATCTAAAGATCTTAATCCAACACCATTTGGTTGAATGAAATATAAAACGGCATGAACTCTAGAATCATTAATGTTTCTCTCCCTCTGGGCAGTCAACTCTTTTCTCAAATACAGAGAATATTGCTCTTTAATGTATTTAACAATTGGTTCCCAACACTTATCATTATTGATTTGATCCCCAAAACCTGGAGTATCAACAACATTGATGTTCAAACGAACATTGTTCTCAACAAGTTGATGGCTAGAGACAGTGATTTCCGAAGTCTTAGTAACCGCTTCTTCAGCAGATTTTCTTCCTTGAGAATCAACCAAATGTGTAGAAAAAAGTGTATTGATCAATGTTGATTTACCTAAACCTGAATAACCAGCAGCTAAAACGTTGAACTGGAATCCTCTCTTCAACAAACGGTGCTCGATCTGTGTGGTGATGGTGTCGAACCCAACGTACGACGAAGGCTGCTGCAACTCGGTGGCCATGGTTTAATGTGCGTGTGTTTTGTGTGTTGTTGTTTTAATTGGGAAAAGTTTCGTGTGTTTGGTTTGTGGTTTTTTTTTCGGAGTTTTAAAATAAATTCTTACACAAAACCGCGTAGTTCCCGCATCGGGTAATTACTGAGCACGTGATATGGCACGTGATACAATTCACTTTTATATCAGTATATATATATGAATATATATAAATAGAACTAATCAATTGCAATTTGACGTTTCTCCGCTTCCTGCTGCAGCAGTCTCTCCACTTTGTTGTCTGTTTTCCGCCTGATTTTCCCATCGTTCGACATTTTCTTGAATGCGTATTCAATATGGACTTTATCGTTCAATATCAGTTGATTGTTCATCTTTGCAACAGCATTGTCTGAACTCTTGAAACTCTTGAAATACAAAAACCCATAACCCTTTGAATCCCCTGATTCATCCCTCTCAATCAGGGGACTCTTACTAAACTCTCCAAACTGTTTAAAAATCTTGATCAGTAAATCTTCATTAACTTCTTTGTTCAAATTCTTTATGAATAAGGAAGGTCCCGCAATGGCATTCTCATCCTTTCCACCTTGTCCCTTTTTGATCTTCAGCGTCCTGTTGAATAGTTTTACTCCAAACATCACTTTTTCAGCGTATTCCAAATCCCTTAACGTTTGAAATTCAACAAAGGCAAATCCTTGAGACGTCTTGTGGATCCTGTCCTTGGGTATGTACACTCGCTTCACGGGCGCCACTTGGAGAAACAGTTCGTACAGCAGTGGTTCTGTTACTTGTTCGTCGAGGTTGCCCACGTACAATGAAAGGTCCTGGTTGCGTTCTCTTGCCATTGTGTGTGCCCCTCTGTTGCGTTGTGCTATGATGGGTGTTTGTTTTCAGTCGCAGTCGGGTGATTCGTTGTGTGATGCCGTGTGTGTCCCAAATAGCACTCAGCTGTTTGAAAAAAAAAAAACTTCGACTTGGTGAGCTGATTAATTAAGTGTCTTGTGTGGTTTGATTGTCTGTTTATTTAGTATATTATTAATTTTTTTTTTTTTAAGCCTCATCGCACAATCACGCCCAATCACACTAAAACATCAAACTCTCGACTTAAAAACACCAACTATAAAACTCTTTAAAAGACTAAATCGCTTCAATGAAAACTACCGTAAGACACCACACAACAACAACAACTCCTGTCACTCCCACCGTCATTCCACCCTTTCACACTCCCACTAAACGGATAAACCGCATCTCCCACACAAGCCCACCAACAAGTTACAACTACACTCCACCCATCATAAAATAAATAAAAGCATACATTGCAATCGTATGGAATATATAGTATATATAAATAAGCAAACACATTTTGGCCCATGAACCACAATCATCATCAAAGATATCCCATGGAATCCAAAACCCAATCAAATCCCCCCACAAACCCGATCCACCCCACACAGCCCAGCACAACACTCTTCCCCCTTCCCCTTCGTTCTCTCACACTCACCCACAAACCACATCCCTAATCTTCCATTCGCTTTTGCCACATCCCTCAGTTCTTAGCAGCATGATTCTCCAATTCCTTGACATGCTCCTCAAGGACTTTAACAGATTTACTCAACGATAAAACATCTTTCAAAACAATGCTGTTTGTGCCATTATACTCATGAAGAACGTATTTATAAACGAATGCACCAGTGACACTGACACCAATGAAAAAACCGAGAAATCCACCCCTTAGTGCTCCAATTCGTCTTGATGAAGCTGCTGAGTTGGAAATTGTGGAGTATGATCTCATTGACATTTTTATTTGATGTAAATGAAATAAATAGAGAGCTGATGGTATGCAAAAACGTGAAATAAATAAAAACTTCTTCCGGAACTGATTTTCTTAACAAAGGCTTAACTTCAAATGAAAAGATCAAAAGTTTCTCTTCTCTTTCTTAAATTTAAAACAATTTAAAAGAGTGAATTTCCCGATTTTTGCCCCAGTTTTTTTCGTTTATCGGACTGACATCTTCCAGAGAGACCGCGAAAAATTCCCCTTTTGGCCCTTTTAGGTAAACTCCCAACTAGAACCTTGATAAGTTTTATATAAATATAAACATAAACATACCATAAAAAAAAAAGATCTAAATAAGTGTCATAAAAAACTTCATCTTCTGCCAAAGAATTTGAAGAATGAACTCTTCTCTTTCTTTTTCCCCTTTCCACCACCAATTTCTGAATTGTTTGAAGAACTCGAACTTAAAACTCCAGCTGTTCTTGAACTAATAGATCCAAATGGAACAGCACTCTTGGATTTACTTAATCTGTTACGTTCTGCTGATCTCACAGGGCTGATATTATCTTCATAATCCATAACAGTCACCGTTGGCAGAGTCATTTGATGTGTCAGTGGGACACCATCTTCGTTTGTTCTAATATGAGTGTTGGGGCTGCTATTGGCATGTTTCAATAAATGTGGACTATGAACATCTGATGAGAACTTGATGGATTTAGGGAATGATGAATTGCCTCCCCTATCTGGTGAAGAGAAGGAGTTCCTCTCGGATCTAGATCTAGAACCAGGGTAAGCTGTAGATGATGTGTTTAAGTAGGAAGCTGATTTAGAAGGTTCTAATTGAAACCCATTTGGTCTATTTGGATTGTTGGATAATGAACTCTTCAGTTTGTTAACTGTTTGCTTTTTAGTTTCAAAATCATCAAAATCATCCAACATTGATTTAACTTTTGTTAATTTTGGTAATTGAGTCAATGAACGTACTAATTCAGCTCCTTCTCCACTATCATTATTTGCATAATTTTGAAATTCAAGTTCCATTTTCTTTGTTATACCAATAACTTTTGACATTTTGTTTTGAAATGTATTAATACTAGATTGACTAATCTTGGAATTGTTAACATCTTCAAAATATGTATCTAAAGTGGTTTTATAACTTGAAAAAGTTCTGGTTAAATCTTTAACTGAAGAAGTCATTGATTCGTCATCTGAATCTGAGTCTGATGATGAACTAACAATTGAAGAAGTTTCAGATCTTGCCAGTGGTGAAGGAAGTGGTGATCTTTTCAAATTTGATTCCGTTATTGAATTGGATGCTGAATGTGCTAACTTATGTTGATATTGAAGTGATGTAAAACTTGGATTCGTTGAAAATGATTTATCCAAGCTATTAAAAGTTGATAAATCCGAATCACAATTACTCTTAATATTCTTTTGACTTGATAATTTTGCAAACAAATTACTTTCAAATTCATTCAATGTTAAACTTGGAACAACCATTATTGGAACATCAAATAATTTAACCAATCTATCACTGATTCTTGAAGTCTTCCAAGTTGTTGTTCTTGAAAATCTAAGATTTGGCTTTGCTGTAATGGCGATAAAAGTTGGGGTATATATATCAATAGCTTCTTCAAGAGCACGAAATGTGGAATCACCTAAAAAGAAGTCTATACTTATCTTGATTTCAATCTTCTTATCACCACAAGTAGGCAGTAACAATTCAATGTAATCCATCATATCAACAACAATTTTTTTAAAATGTACTTGTTTATCTTTAATTCTTTCCCTTGTCTCCAGATGACGATCTTTGATCGCATTTCTTTCTCTAGTTCTACCTCTAGTTCTTCCTCTTCCTTCATAATTCCCCTCCATTTCTCTTTTCTCCATATCTTCCAATTGATGTTGTCTCATCTCTTTCATCATTTTCTTTTGAATAGGCGATCCAATAGTTTCAAACTCCCGGTAATCATCCCCTGGGATTCTTGAAATGACAACCAACTGATCACCACTTTTCAAAATCTTATCAATAACATAATCTAAAGCAACCCAACTATGTCTTCTACCCGTCACATAAACCATAATAATTCTCTTATTCTTATCTTTCAAATAACTTTGAAACCCAGGCGTCTGTCTCGTCATCAAGAACGAGTCCGTATTGATTGTTGGCGTCGTTGGATACCCATCATGAATGAATCCATCCAGTGTGGTCAGTGATCCAAGTCCAATTCCTGGGCTATGTACACTCAACGATCCACCACCACCACCACCACCACCACCACCGCCACCACCTGAAGGAAAAGGCGAAGGAGACCGGGCACGAGATACCGAACCAGAAGATGTGCCTGGCAATAGTGCATTCCCTGAACGATACGGACTCATTGATCTTCCTCTAGCATAACTTCTATCTTCGGGTTCATCATCAGTGTAGTTATCAGAATCGAAATCGGCAAACCCGCCTTCTCTGCTGTTGAGAATGAGCGGGATCGAGTCAAAACTCACAACGGGGTTCCAGTCCAATGAGGACTCGGGCACCGTGGTCGGATCCAGTTTAAGCGTCTTGTAAAGAGGTTGTTGCTGGGGATGTTGTCTGGACTTGATTGTCGAAGAGGACGGTCTATTGGAAAACGGCGGGCGTGGGGCCCCTGCCGTCCTGGTGGGCAGCTGCGTGGCCCCCGCGTCGATGGGCGAGCCGGCGGATCCGTTCTCTGAGCTCGTTTCCATTCAATCGTTTGTGGGTTTGTTGATGGAAAGATAAAGAATTTGAACACAAAGAGCTTAAAAAGGGCATCTGGTCACGTGATAGGGTCCATTATTATTCTAAAATCCGATGAGTTTGATTTAATTGAGTGATGTTTAAGGATGGAAATGAACTTGTTACACAAATGAGATGGGAGGCTATGACACACTGTACTTGAAACAGCTACACTGGTTTTCAAGCTTATTGGTTATACTGCTAAACTGGTTATACAAACAACGCATAAACCGGTACGAAAATTACTGGATTTGGGCAAAAGGAACTGATAGTACTGAGTATTGAGTATATTGTAAAGTATGGCTCTGGTATGTCAACTTTTGCTGTGCAAACTGATTGTATCAAAAGGCTGATTGTTAAACGTGGAACAGAACAGAAACTAAATAAAGGTATGAAAATCATTGATTAAAAATGAAACAAACCTTGAAAATGATAGTTATATACAGAGGGATCTAGTAGCTGACACTAGCTCAAAAAGAAACAACAGAGAAAGATGAACAGAAGCAATAACCAGCAGTAAAATTTGGCAAAAACCTTAACATTATCGGTTCAATAAAGTATCGCTTCCGCAAAAAAAGTAAATGTGATAATACCAACCTTTACCAACTGAAAAAATTAAATCAACATGTATCTATATCTTATTTGCTGAGCTCACTGTAAGATCCACACAATCAGAAGCACAATCCCTCACTTGTTGGAGTAAAACAGCACAACTTTGATCTTTTTTAGTCATGATACAAGTCTCATAATCTTTCAAAATCCCACCACATTGGGTCAATATCTTCTGGAATGCAGGGACATCGGAACGAATACACTGTGCAAGGGCCTGTTGGTGCGGTATGCAGGTGTTTGGGTTCTCATGGTTGGACTGGATGCATTTGTGATAGTTGATGAAGTTTTGGGGACAGTACTTGGCGATCTAGTTGCTGTTAGTTCGGGTTCCGGAGACATAAGGCGACAGTTTTCAGTTGTCTGTTCAGAAAAGGAAAATGACTCACGTCTTCGATTAGCAGCTGATCCAGGAGTTGGCTGCTCATTTTGATGGTTTCGATTGGTCTCTTTGGTGGAATCTTCGATGAGAGATGATATAAATTCTCGGGAAGTGGCACGAAAATTACCGCATTGGGCAGTGCTTTATATAGTAATGGGACAGCAAAATGGGATGTTGTTGGGAGATAATGTAGCTATAGGAGAGGAAGATTAGAGTCAATGATCGAATATAATGAGGAGAGTTTAAATTAACCAATTTTATTGCTGTTTGTTCGAGTTTAGCCTGAAAATTTACTATTCACAATTGATCACGGCTAAATAAACAATCCAAGTTAATTCACCCGGAGCATTCGCATACCCTCAAAAAATCCACACATTAGTATTAAAATCCCACACTTTCACTCTTTCAATTTAATGCTCAGTAAATTCCACAATATCACTCGCAAAATGCACATTCAACACTTCAAAATGGGCTGGGGTTCCTCAGACAACTACAGCTATCTTCTCACCGACGACTCCTCCAAAGAATCCTGGTTGATTGACCCATCTATTCCTAAAGACATTAACCTTCCTTCAAACTCCAACATCAAGGCGATCGTTAACACACATCATCATTATGATCATTCTGGAGGCAACGAACATTTCTTGAAACAGTTCCCCAAGGCACAGGTCATTGCTGGCAAAGATTCCCCATTGGTGTCATACACTCCCAAGGATGAAGAATTGTTGAAATTAGGAGATAACATTGAGATTAAATCAATTCATACGCCATGTCATACCCAGGATTCCATCTGTTATTTTGTCAAAGATTCGAAAACCGGTGAACAGGCCGTCTTCACAGGTGACACGTTGTTTAACGCTGGTTGTGGTCGTTTTTTCGAAGGTGATGCTGATGAAATGAATCAAGCCTTGAATGTCAAATTGGCATCATTACCAAAAGATACTAAAGTGTTTCCTGGACATGAATACACCAAGAGTAACGTAAGATTTGCCAAAAGTGTCTTTAATAACTCTGCGTTGTCGAAATTGGAAACTTATGCAAACAAAAACCAAGTCACATCTGGTGTTTTTACAATCGGTGATGAATTAGAGTATAATCCATTTATGAGATTAAAAGATTCTCAAATTCAATCGAAATTAGGACTCACTGATGAACTAGAGATTCTTCAAAGACTAAGAGATTTGAAAAACAGTTTCTGAACAGCCCTCCACTATAGATTACTTATTTATAGATTACCTATTTATACAAAAAACATCTAATCACAAATGTAGCAAAGCCAACAGACACAGGCAGAAACTAGCCAATTTAATCAAGCCAGTCTCCAGATCGGTCAGGGCCCACGCAACGTCTTTTTAGCTCTGCTGTCCACACCTCTGGCGGATTGAAAGAATGCCAAAATCCAGAAGTTCTATCTAAAATTCAGAGTCAAATTATCTATCTGAAGAAAAGGAAATAAATTCAAAAAGTGAAAAATTTTAGTTGGAAAATTTATTTATACACACAAGGGAGGGTTATCCGAGGGCCCGGAAGTCATACCGGATTAATTGTTTTCGATTGTTTCAATTCATCAAGTTTATCGGATTATCACACAATTGAAACAGACAAAATGGCCAAGGAAGGAGAAGTGTTGAACGACATTAGTGACGAGGAAGTTAAGCTGGACGAAGTTGCTCCAGAAACTGAAGTCAAGGAGGAATCTTCTAAAAAGAACAAGAAGAAAGACAAGAAGAAGAAGGAGAAAGAAGTGGTTGATGAAGTTGAGGCTGAGCCAAAAGAGGAAGCAGACGCAGAACCAGCTGAAGTCGCTGAAGAAGTCGCCCCTGAACCAATTGCTGCTGAAGAGAAAGATGATGCTCCTCCACCAAAACCATCCCGTCCATTGACTCCAAAACAAGAAGCTTTAAAAAACTTGAAAGAAGCATTCCCTTCAGTTGAAGAGAAATTGATAAACACAGTCTTGATCGCTTCCAGTTATCAATTGGAACCTGCTTTTAACGCATTGCTTTACTTCTCTGATCCTGAATCAGTTAGTGTTGATGATTTGTTACAATCACAGTCCGCAACATCTTCAAGTGCACAACAGCCACCCTTACCAAATCGTCCATCACAATACGAACAAGATGAACTTTTGGCTAGACAGTTGGCCGAAGAGTTCAACAGAAAGGAAAGACGTCGTGCAGAGAGAAGAAGACAAGGTTCTGAATCCGGCAACAGTGGTAACAGAAACGCTTATCTTGATGAAGAATCTGATGTTTTTACCAATTTTGTCGAAAAGGATTTGCCTCAATTCAAAGATCAAGTGAGTAAGAACTTTGAAGAAACAAAGAGTAAATTTAACAATTGGATCGGTGGTTGGAAGAAGACTTATGAAGAACAACAACAATTAAGAAATAGAGATTCTAATGAACAAAGACAACGTCGTCAACAATTAAGAACCAACAACCAATTCGATGATGAGCCAGAAGAAGTCGATTTACAAAAAATACACGGCATCTCATTGAATGATAACACCACCAAAGATGATGAATTATACTCTGCCACATCAAACACCAAATCAAAGAAATGGGAACCTTTGAAAGGTACCAAACCTGAACCTATCTCCAAGAACGACAAGCCAGCCAGTTCCGATGATCATGGTGTCGTGGATGACGATTTCTTGCTCTCTGATGACGAAGATGTTGCTAAGAAGTAGTGTAATGGCCCTTCTCTTATCAGTTATTTTTTAAATTTTATGATTCTATTGCGAACAGGCGTAGAAGTGGATAGCTAGAAACATGGACGCTAAATAAGCTAGTTACTACAGTAGATATTGTAAATGGGAGGGATCCGTGAATTCCATGCTATATTTTTCATCAATCATTATTCAAATCATCATTAGGGCATTAAATCAGCCTTTGTCGTTAAATGCTTCATGGCATTTAAGAAACCATCTGTCTTTTAGCAATGACAACAGGAGTGTAGAACTGGTTAGATGGTTCAGCAGTCTCAATAGAAATGGTTGGATACACAGTCGTGGATGAAACCAGCGTGGTTGTTGTTGGGACTGCAGATTGGGTAGAGATGATTGGAAATGCAGAAGTTGAAACAAAAAGGAAGAGCAAGTTTGAGAATTTCATTATATGGGGAAGAATTAAAAAGGAGTGTATTCTGGAAAGTGTGTGTAGTTTTAAGGAGTGGTTGTGTCGTTTATCAACGTGATTTGTGTGTGAATGGGCAAAGAGTGGAAAGGAGTGTAGTTGTTGTTGTATGAAGATGGGAATCTTACCTACAGGATTTCTCTTCTCTTTTATAAGTGGAAGGCACATGAAACAAAAAAACGCGCTACATAAATTTGAAACGTAAACAAACAATGTAAAAAACGAGTTTAGAGTTTATCAACGTTCTATTTTCGGAAAAACGGGCGAAGTCTTGTTGAATGATGGGCATCGTTAGATGTGGACTAATGCGAGGATCGAGAGATGAAACACTCAGCTGGTTGTTGTTTTAGTTGTTTTATCATGAAATCCGACGATGAAACAAAGATGAAACAAAATTATGAAACGAATCATGAAACCGAAGATGAAACAAAATCGTTAGGCATCTTTAAAGAGAAGAAGTTAAAGTCTGATACGTCGATAGACTTAGATTGCTGTAGAAATATCTTTTTTTTTTGGCCACAGCTTCAAGTTCCAATCGTTCATCACTGTGAAGATCAAATCTAGTCTCTTGATCCCATCAACACCCTTTTTTCCTTGATTCTGAAAGCAAAACAAACAAGTGACAGACAAATCCCACAAGACAATAGCACAAAGCACTGCATGCACTCTCATGTTCCAAAACTCAACCTGAAACCAACTGATTGTTTCATCTTCAACTTCTGCAGTTACAGCACTGACCTTTGAGGAGCTTAGTAGGCGCTAAAAATTACCGGATTTAGCATAAAATCCGCCATCAGGTTGATAACATCCTTCTCACCTTTTGACATACAAATTCCCTATTCCAGTGCAATAAAAGAGCTCTAAAGTCTTTTTATAGGCTACTACCGTTCTCACTAAAAGTGTATTAGAGTAATGCAATACTGTCTTTAACCAACTACCGGCTGCTAAACTCAAATCTTACGAGATATGAGAAAATTTACATCAACCGAAGATCTCAACATCCTGTGAGACCACAACAAACCGATTCATGGTAAAATGCCTTCACGTATATATGTCTAACATTCACTTCAAAGATATAAGCTTTCAAAGATACAAGTTTCTCTCAGATTCTAGAATGAGTCAAAAAGTTGGGTGAAGAGAATCATGCGATGCGAGATGTGATTTCTTTCTACAAAATCGTATCATATTTGTAACTTTTAATTGTAATTCACAATCTCTATTAATGAGAGTATTCTCCAGCTCAAGTTGAATCAGTTGGGTTCCAAGTTTTATCAAGTGCTGTGAGAAATGTGTCAAAAATTTATGTGTCACCATACATATCGGTAGGACCACGCCCGAATCCAGAGGTTTGAATTTTGATGGAACGGTAAAATTATTGCCACAGGAGAGCCCAACCTGAATCCAAGCAAAACTGAGGAGCTATTAGACGTCTCAGAACCGTTCCAAAACTCGCTGAGATACTCTACCCTCACTTTATAGAATTAAAAGCAGAACATAAGAGAAAAATAAAGGAACCTCAAAATTCGCGGAGTACATGAAAGCAATATACGCCTCGAAATTATTTCTCTTTGATCTTATCCATTATTGAGGCATCAAGATGTTTAAAATGAAACCTTTTGGTAATACTAATGCATTAGAAAGTGAAGAAACACCCGCAGAGATAGGCCAAGAAGTTCAACCTCAAGAAGAAGACACGAGAGAAGAGGGTGGAAATGAAGAGTTTGATTTGGTTCAATGGAGGCTTAAACTCTTGAAAGAGGCACATCAAGCCAAAATTAAATTACTTGAAGAAGAATCTGCTGCAAAGTTGAAATCTTTAGAAGTTGAAAAGATGATGAATTCACAGAAGTTAGAATCCGAATATTTAAAGAAATGTCAAGCTTTGGCAAATGATAATCATGATTCAGCTGTATCAAAGATCAAATCAGAAGGATCTTATTATAATGTTCTATCCTCATCTTCCGAGGCTGAACCTGAGACGGAAACAGAATCAGAATTGGAACCAGAAACTCGTTCTGAATATGAAAATGATGAATTATTGCAAATGATCACATCAGGTGATGAAGTTCGAACCACAGAGTGGTTAAACAACCTAACTTCTCAAAATTTAAGGAACAGAATAAGATACCAGTCACGTGGATCCAACGGATCCAACGGTAATAATATTGAAATTACTTTGAGGATTCCAAACCCTGAGACGTCTTTGAATAATGATGGAGCTGCAAGAAATTTGGTGAATTCTACAGGTAATAATGGAGATATTATCAACGTTGCAGTATTCTTACAAAAACTTGAAGTCTTGTCTGGTTATTTAGATGATTTTTGGAAAAATTTACTGGTAAAAGTTCAAAAATTTGCGCATCACCTTTCATTGGTTGACTTTAAAAACATTTTATTATCATTAGTTGAGCGTTTCAAACCAAAACAAAGAATTCATAACAACGTCTAACAAAACTCAATCTGTCCGAAATTCTCCTTGTAGTCTGACAACAGTACTCCTCAAGAGGCATCTCCGTTATTCCTATTATTCCTATATTGATGCCTTAGTTTTAATTTTTCATAGTTGAGCCGCATGATTGCTATCCACCCAACCGAAGACACATTCATCCAATTTTATATGCTCAAATACATCAACATACATTCAAAACTTCTCCACACGACCCCAGTCCTATCATGACTCAGTTTCAAATATGGGACTGTCTCACTTTAATTTATTCATCTCAGAAAGAAAACTTCCCCAAACCATCCCACGAATCATCCCCCTAAACCTGTCAAACTCCGGTTTTTTGCATGCGGTGTAGGGATGAATCTGGGGAACCACCTTATTTTTTTCAGAGCATAGGCTATCAGTAATTACTAATGTAGCTAGCCGACGCCTCACCAGATGTACCAAATGTGATAATTCAGGTGAGTCTACCTGAAATTTTGAGAGTCCCAAGTCCAACAAACAGTTTACTGGACTATTTATTTAATTAATCCCTTTCGGGGTAAGATCCCCTGTGCTGTTCAACTGTTGGTTCAGCCACTCAAGATCCCGGTGTAACGTAACTCCACCCGGTGATCAAGCCCATCAAAAGTCCCCGAGTAGTAAGACCAAGACTTAAGGGCTGATAGTTCCCAGTCCCACCCCCAGACTTGGCGGATCCATGACTCCGGGGTCTAGCAGATCCAACTGCCCTTGAAG
The DNA here is from genome assembly GCA_030579035.1 of Gotozyma siamensis. Lineage (NCBI taxonomy): Eukaryota > Fungi > Ascomycota > Saccharomycetes > Phaffomycetales > Phaffomycetaceae > Gotozyma > Gotozyma siamensis. The sequence goes on from JAKTZZ010000039.1 coordinate 70,810, forward strand.
ATATCCGGATTTCTCCTGGCCTACGCGGGGGTGGGGAGAATCCTAGGCGATCGTTATTCCTTTCGGCTAAAATTTTTCCTGCCTGGAGGTCCCACCTGGAACAGCGGAAGAATATTTGTCCCAGCAGGAGAAATACGATACTTCCTTTTAACCACTAACAAAATTTGTAAAATAAGAACTGAATTTTTATTTAAATGATATAGCATCTTCAGATTTCCTACATTAATTCTTACATTTCCATACTTCAACTTTATTTATTTTCATTCACTTCTACCCAATGAGCTCCTTTAATAGCAAATCTAAACGTACGAGAACAGGCTGTTTATGCTGTCGAAGAAGACATAAGAAGTGTGATGAGCAACGACCAAGTTGTAAATTTTGTGAGTCAAAAGGATTGGTTTGCGAATGGCCAATCAAAGGCTCTGTTTTCGTCACATATAAGAACGGGACTGGTCCATTGGGATCAGTATCGACTTTCTCTGCTATCTCAACTTCAAAACTGATACCTAATTCGTCGTCAATATCTCCAAAGTCACCACATTCCACAGCAATTAATTCATCATCAACTCACTCAAATTACTATACAGTATCTCCAAAAAGCACAGAACCGCCAAGTCGGAGAGAAAGCATGGTATCGAACACATCCTCAACAGACTTCCCAACCATAAAGATGATGCCCAAATCTACAGAGGCTCTACCTTCTTTAAATCATTACCATTTTGTCATTCCAAGAGATCATACTTCATCACTACTGCCTCCTCTAAGGAAAACAGAATTCATACGGCCAAAGAACAGGCTATCGGTGGACTCACTACTGAATTGATTACAATATTTCTAATATACAAGTCTACCCACCTTGCAATTGACCTCTATCCACAGTATTTCTCCCGAAAAAAAAATTTGGAACCATATTTTTCGTCGCCTATACGGACTTAAAACGGACAAGTCATATGCAGAAATGTGGAGTCACACAAATTACTCCGAAAAGCGACTAAATCCTCCGAATCGGGATATTTTACGCGCACACCGGCAAAAAGAAACAGGCTTACAATAAAAGAGAACTGTAACACAAGACTGAACCAAACATTTTGACTTAGAGTTCGGAATATAGATGGGTCATCTTGTCGTATGGTTCTTCTTCCCCCCTTTGCTTTCAAGGGGTCTATCATCCCGGACCAAGTCGAATGCCCCCATACTTTTTCTTTTTTCTGTCAATATTTTTAATCAGGGAGAATCAATCCAGCGAGTCTAAAAATTTAACAGTGACCCGGAGAATTTCATTTTGCGGCACTAAGTTTATCTTCCAAGCCACCTCATAACGGTGGATCACAATAGGAAGAAACGATTGTTTCTTTTTTCACCAAGATCTCACCCAGCAATCTTACTCCTTGTTGGCGCATTGATGGTCCGTGATTCAGACCCTGGTAAAGGAAGAAAATTGGAGAAGCACTTAAGACACATAGGAAAAAAGATTGAAGAGCCACCCTAAGGGGAAAATGTCTCACAGCCTGAATTACCGGTCTGCCAACGTATGGTTCTTACTTTCTCTTATGACCTCATTTCATTTTTCGCACTGAATCACCTCTTTGAACTTATCACCTTGATCGTATCAGCTGCTTTGTAATTATCCCTTTATACAATGACAAGGTAGACCTTCTCAAATGAAGTGACGAATCATAATATTGTGCTACAGCCGGTCCATCTTAATTAATAAGTATTAAAGTGTCAACCGAACTTGCCAAAGATCAGGAATGCCCTTTCATGAGTAGAAGATCTATTTGATAGATAAATTACTCAAAATTTGAATGACGGATAAAAATAATAAGATTCAAATGTCAAAATACCCATGAATGATTACTGAAGCACACCTGCGTTTCTATTAAGTATCTTTTATCTGTGTGAAACAAACACTTCTAGATACATCTGTTATCTTTAAGCAAGGAAATCTCTGTCGTTTCAATGTATTTTTCCTAGATAAAAACTCCAAAGAGACTTAATTCGGTAAGTACAACTCATTCTGATACTCAAAACCTCAATTGTGTTCATCTTCAAGCCTCAAAGGCCCGTATTCTGCAGTCTTAACACAGGTTATCAACACAATATCCCTATCAGGGAATTTTCGCGCTCTCATCACGTGAAATTCCCAATCGTACTCGAGAGATCTATGAAATCATTATCAAAAAAGCTCATAACTTTACTACAATTCAAGACTTTCAATCATGTCAAATGAGCACGATTCACACACGATACCCCCGCATCTGGGTGCGAATGCTGTGATGGCTCTTATCATCAATAAAATGATCGGGACGGGTATCTTTTCCACACCGGCCTTAATCTTCACACTTTCTGGAAACATTGGAACATCTCTGATACTTTGGCTATTCGGAGGACTTATTACGTTCTGTGGGTTGAGTGTGTATCTCGAATTTGGGTTGAACATCCCATTGAACGGAGGCGAGAAGAATTATTTGCAGAGAGTATGGAAATATCCGAAAGGTCTTGTTGATAATGTTTATTCGTTCCAGATTGTGTTGTTAGGTTTCAGTTCTGGGAATTCATACGCGTTTGGGAAGTATGTCTTGTTTGCATTAGGATTTGATAACAAGACGGTGAATGATTGGTATGTCAGAATAATAGGTGTTGGTGTGATCAGTGTATGTATTGCGTTACATTGGAAGCATATGAACACATCCACAAGAATATTCACAGTTCTTGGGGTTATCAAAGTTTTGATATTGGGATTTATTATCCTATGTGGGGTCTTGTCAGTGTTAGGAGTCATTAATGTTGAAGAAAATGATAATTTTAAAGATATTTGGCAAGATTATACCGAGTATAAAGGAAATTTGTACAATATTTCAGTTGCATTACTTCAAATCATTTATTCTTTCAAAGGTTGGGAAAATGCAAATTATGTTATCAGCGAGATCAAGAATCCACATCAAACACTGAGAATAGTTGCCCCATTGTCTGTCTTAATCACAACGGTGTTGTACCTTATGGTGATTTTCTCTTATTTTGTCGTGATTCCAAGAGATGATATTCGTGATTCTGGAGTATTGATAGCAGGTATCTATTTCAGCAAAATATTTGGAAACGGTTCAGTCACTGCTAGATTATTACCCTTATTGATTTCAATATCAAATTTCGGAAATGTTTTGGCTGTTTCATTCTCTCATTCAAGAATCAATCAAGAATTGGCTAAAGAGAACCTTATACCATTTCCTAAATTTTTTTCCAAGTTACACAATTCCATGATTTTACATTGGATAATAACAGTTTTAATTCTTTTAATCCCACCATCATACGGGAACATCTATGAACTCGTGATCAACTTGTACTCATACCCAGAAACATGGATAAACATACTTGTGACATTGGGACTTTTCAAACTTCAACATAATGCCAAATCTGAAAAATGGTCCAAATACAACCCTGATTTGGATCAAGAACATCAATGGACTTCATGGTGGGGTGCTTCTTTCATTTTCCTCTTGTCCAACGTGTTTCTTGCGGTGTTTCCTTTTGTTAAACCACCAAAAGAATATCTAGATGGAGCAGAAGGTTCATACCCTTACTATGTCTTCCCGGTGACTGGTGTTCTTGTGCTGTTGATGGGTGTTGTTTACTGGTGGTTCAGGAACTCGAACAAAGACGAAGATTTGGTTGAACGTGGTGAGTATACTGAGATCTGAACAGTTTACGGGAACATGGATCAGATGACTTGCCAGATCACAGCCGTGGAGTTGTGTAGTGTATTTATTCGTTTATGAGGCATGTTAATTCTAAAAAAAAAATTGTATGTAGGTGCTACACTCTGGTGATCCAAAGACTCCATGAACTTTATGAAATGTGGGGTATTTCTTCTTCGTTGCTTTCAAAGAGGCTCGTGGGCAGATGACTTGTGAGCCGATTTCATGCAAATTTCAATAAAATATGGTTGAAATCGGATAAATTTGAGAAAGTCTTGGAATTGTTTCATCTCTTGGTGGGATGAAAAAGCTTTTTTTGCCTCTTGGAATTGGAAAGAGACTCGATTGTTGAGTATCATACTAGAGATACTCTTGAATGTAGTGAGATAGGTCCATAAGTATTGAGATCTCAGCGAATACCAACTTCCAAATGGAACAATTCAACCTCAGCTGTCATCAGATTTTTCCGGCTCTTAAACCCCACAAAAGCAATTATTCCTAATCTTTCCTAAAACAGCAGATCGCAGATCCGTCAGAATCGTCAGTTGTGTTGGTCAATTCCGCCATTGGCCAATCAGATTCTCTCTCACACAGGCTCCAGCAACCTTTTTGGGAATTTAACTCATGTAACTCACCCCGGGGTCCAACTTGCTGGTTTTAGACTCCCGCTTATAGTACTAGCCATAGAATTTGACTATCCACTAGAAAGGCTGTTTCTCAAAAGAGGCATCTACTGGATACAATAGATTGTGGTAACCAGCAGCTAGCTTCTTGCGTGGCTAACTTGAGGAGCTTGCAGACAGGTTCATGTATCTGTCTATTGGTTTTGACCCTTAGATTACTAAATTTTGCAAGTAGAATAATTTTGATACACTTGCAAGGCTGAAATCAAATTTTTCAAATTCAACAGACATTTACAGAGTTCAGGTAGATATCGTTATTGAACTAACCAAATGATTCACGAATCTGTAAAGAGAAGTCTACCCCTCATATTTCATTAATGGAAACCACCATAATTTAGTCCATCAAGCATAACACATGTCAATAAACTCAACAAACAAAAATCTACGTGGAAACCCTGTGCAAATCCCCTTCCTTTTAACGGCTGAAACAGGATAGACTCAAGCTAATCATTCGCTTGAATGGAGTAATCTGGGGTAATATCCCAAAGAGTCATCTTTCAATTTGGAAGGGTCCTATACAATCAGATACAGTGCTCTCTTTGTGAAAGAATTTTCCCGCATTTCTGGTCTTATTCTCTTGGGTGGGTCTTAACTATATAAACAGCTTGGTATCTTGCTATGTATCATTTTGTCTTTGAAGAGAGCAGATAATACTTGGAACATGTCATCACTTTCCAGGGCTAGCATTTCCAGCTATTTCAAAAATGCCTTCACTACACTGATCCCAACCAGGGAAGAGATCAGAAAAGAAAAAGAACACATCAATCCATTTCCTGCCTTGAAATCCATGACTAGAAGACAATGGAACAGTTTCTTTTTAGCTTTCTTCTGCTGGACTTATGATGCTTTGGATTACTTTGTTATTTCTTTGAACATGCATAACATTTCTGAAGACTTGAACGTCACTATCAAACAAGTCACTTGGGGTATGACTTTGGTTCTTATGTTAAGATCTGTCGGTGCGGTTATATTTGGTTACTTTGGTGATAGATACGGAAGAAAATGGCCATTGGTTATCAATCTTGTAATTTTCATGATCATTCAAATCGGTACTGGGTTTGTTCAGACTTATTCTCAATTTCTTGGTGTTCGTGCAATTTTTGGTATTGCAATGGGGTCTTTGTATGGTATTGCTTCAACCACTGCTTTAGAACCATTACCAGTGAAAGCTAGATCTATATTATCAGGTTTGTTTCAACAAGGTTATGCCTTTGGATATTTACTAGCTGTTGTTTTCCAACGTGCAATCACAGACAATGTTGAAAATGATGGCTGGAGAGCATTTGTTTGGTTCACGGCAGGAGTCTCCTTATTGTTGATTATTTGGAGAGTAATCACTCCAGAATCAGAGGAGTTCTTAACTCAAAAAATGCATTTGGATCATGACACTTCAAGTTTCTTCAAAGATGCAGGACACTCAATCAAACAAAACTGGATCAAGTTAATTTATATGGTGGTTCTAATGGCAGGTTTCAACTTCATGTCCCATGGATCTCAAGATTTATACCCTACATTACTCACCAAACAACTCAACTTCAGTGCCGATCGTTCAACAGTGACAAATTCCGTCGCTAACTTAGGCGCCATGGCTGGTGGGATTTTTTTTGGTTACTTCTCTGGATTCATGGGTCGTCGATTATCAATCATCATCTGTTGTATCATTGGTGGTGCTATGATCTACCCATGGGCTTTTGTAAGAAACTCAGGTATAAATGCGGGTGTTTTCTTTTTACAATTCTGTGTTCAAGGTGCATGGGGTGTTGTTCCTGTTCATCTCGCAGAATTATCACCACCTGAATTCAAAGCATTCGTCATTGGTGTCTCTTACCAATTAGGTAACTTGGCTTCATCTGCCTCTTCTACAATCGAGGCCACTATCGGTGAGAGATTCCCACTTTATGATGACTCAGGGAATCCTATTGAAGACGTGTATGACTATGCTTTAGTCATGGCGATTTTCATGGGTTGTGTGTTCGGTTTTCTTTTAATAGTGACTTTGGTGGGTCCTGAAAACAGAGGTGCCAATATCAACTATGTGATTAGTCACGAGGAGAAGAGAGAACTGGTTGAACAAGGTAAGATCATGACAAATCCAGAGGACGTTGATGTTGAAAAAGGAGAGGCTGAAATGAGCATCAAAGAGGAGTTTATTCATGAGGAGAATACTGGTACCATTACAAACCAGCGCCATTGATTTTGTTTACTGAAATATTTATAGTTGAGTTTATTTAAAGTGTAGTAGTGCCTGGAGGTTGACAAAAAAAAATCGCAGAACTGAGATTTAGAATGTATTAGGGAGAAATTATTACCAGTTTCTGGTTTGCGAAGACAGATTCTGTAGTTATGGGTCAAAGGGTAACTGGATAACGCTACTTTCTAGAATTTGCAAGGGCAAAGTTACCGTATATAACATAATACTAGAGCAAATCAATTTAAAAAGCTATAAACATAAAACAATTTAGTAAAACCCTCGGAACAAGGATATGAATTTCAGGAAAAGAAGAAGTCTAAGAATGAGTTCGATATCAGTTAATGACAGCTGCTTTCTCTTCAATTTCCACATTCTCTTTAATCTCTTGTGGACGTTTATGAGTACCTTTGAAAAACTCAACTGGTTCATCCAAGAAATACAACACAGTTTCCCATTTAGTTGTAGGAATTTTACTATGTTGTAAGTTTGTCTCCACACCGTTCTGATCATCACCTAGATAGTAATTTCTTTGAAAGAAACTAGCAACGAAAGGAATCACTGTCAAACCTAAAGCTGGAGCAAACAAATAGTATGAAACCTGGAAATATGCATTGATGGCAGCTTTTCTTTCTGGTGAATCAAATGGAAGGGTATAAATGTCAATCACACTTGAATACAAAGCCAAAACTTGGTCATCAGTGACTGAAGCTGGCATGTTTGCTCTCAAAGCCTGTGGCATCTTGGATTGCCAAATGGCACCAGCAGCGGCAGAACCTATAGCAGAACCGATATAACTCCATAACGATAATAATGAGATGACTAGAGCGGTGTCTTGATGAGGAACAGATGCCTGAGACGAGACTTGAGAACCGACAACGGAACCTGCAGCACCAATACCAATCAACACTTGAGTCCAGACCAAAGTGACGGTGGTACCGTTTTCATAACGACCCCATAGTGTAAGGATCATAGCGACAACTTGTAATGCAAGGCCAAAAGATTGTAAGTATTTGGCACGATGGGTATATCTTTGAATCAAACCGACGATAACACCAAAGAAACAGGAACCCATGGTGAATGTGTTGTTGAAATAGGTCCAGTTTTGATAAGACCAGTTTTGCACAACAAGGACATAAGAAGAGAAGTAAAGAAGTCTCATCATACCACCGAATTGGTAGAAGAAATCAATACAGACTGCAGTCATGAAAGTTCTGTTGAAAAGAACTCTTTTAGGAGTGGATGGGAATGGAGCCCAGACGAATTCATAGACGGTGTAAGCGATTAGTAAGACACCACCAACAACGAACATTGCGATCAATGAAGGATTCTTCCATGAGTTACCAGCGGTAGTGTATAATGAGAATGGCAATAACAACAAAGACCAACCAAATGCTAAAACAATCAAACCGAATAGATCAACTTCCATCACATGTTTCCAAATGAATGTTCTCCATTCTGCAAAAGTTCTCTTCTTGTCAACATGGGTATCGAAACCAAGTGATCTCTGAGTCTTTTGAGAGTCATGTTCCAAGTACCACATCACTGCAATAACAGGACCAATGGCGACAGGCATGATGATACAGAACATACCGTAACCCCATCTCCAGTTGTGATTCAAGATGGCTTGAACGATCAAACCAGAAAACCATGGGTTGATCAAGTATGGAGTTGCCAACATTCCAATAGCTAAACCTCTATATTTCAAAGGAGTTAGATCTGCCACTAGCAAAGTGACGAGAAGATCAATACCAGCAGAACCAACAGAGATGAAAACAGTACCGGTGATATAGGCAGAAATGGTGGACGATGAAGCAGTGATGATGTTTCCTAAAGTGTAGAAACACAACACAATAATGAATGTGATTGGTCTGGAACTGACGTCTGCAAGTTTAGCGATAACAGGTCTGCAAACCGCGCTGATGATTGATGTGGCAACAGAAACGGTAGCCAACATGGAATGATGACCGAAATCAGAAGTAGCAGTTGGTTGGTAGTTGTAAGTGGTTTGGCCATCCAATGAAGCAACCCAAGCACATATCAACAGACATATGGCAAAGATCAATCTGACTGTCTTACCGTTTTTGGAACTATTCATTGTCTGTTTGACATTCTCAATTCTTCTGATACCACGAGATTTGTACACTTGTGGTACCGTCTCTGAGGAGTTGTCATCATTGGACGAATTGTTGATTGTTTCTTTCAAACTTTCACGGTCTTCAAAGGACATTGAGTATTAAGACCAGGACATTCGACTGCAAAATGGATCATAAAACAATGGAATGATCACCTTATTAAATAAAAATCATTGAGGTGTGTAGTCATCACTGATAGTCACAAGAACCATGCCAACTAATAGTCTTACCAATGTTTAGAGCCTCACTTTGCAGCAATTCACACACGAACGTACATCTTCTTGCAAAATTTTCAGTAGGTGAGAAAGAAACCAAGAAGCAAATAGTTCACCAAATCTCCATCAATTTTGAAGATGAAAGAACCATTGAAAAGCGATTAACAAAGTGAGTGACCTGCTCTGTACTGACCAGTTTAGCGTCTTCGAGTTCTCAATATCACTTTGTTTCTAAGCCTCCGATTCTTCAAATTCTTCAAAAAGGCTTTATTTTCAATTCCCGGATCAACACTTTGTAAAGGGCATTGATCTACATGAGCATTGAGCACTTTAAACCCATTTTTGGAAAGCTTATAATTAATTTAAGCTTAAAAACGCAATAACGCTGTTTGATCTTTTAAGAAAAGAAGAGCAAAAGGAAAGGGAAACATACAAATAGAAACAAATAGATCATAGAAATCCGCGGCTTACTATAACCAATAGTTTAAGACTCAATCGAGTGTAATTCACACAAAATATGAAGTTTTACGTAGTTGCAATTTTTTTTTTTTTTTGGTAATAAATTGAAAAGGCTGAAAAATGGGTGGAAGTTGAAAGTGGCAATCTCCGCTTAATTATCGTATTCCCGTGTTAAACCTTGATGAGAGCAGTGAGCTTACAACTTCTCAAAAATCCGCATCATTGGTTAATCCTTCATTGACATGACAAATGATTACTACTCAAAATTTGAGTGCAATTGTTGTCTTTATCCATCAAGACAGAATGGATCACTAGAAGTCTCGAAACATTGACCAATGACAACCAAGAGAAGAGAAAAAAGATACACAAAGACACTGCTCGTAATTTTCAGTTGTAAATCAAAGCTCTTGGAAGTTCGATTTGATTGGTAGTAAGATACCAAAAGACTCGTACTGCTGAAGTAAGACATGAAAATGCTTGTAAAAACACCCAGCCCAGAAATTAGTATGTTGATCTTTAAGCTAAAAATTTACAAAGAATGCCTCATAAATGGAATATGCCAAGGAGATTGAATCTGTACAGACTTCAGTGAATAAAAATCTCAGTAAGTGACTCATATCCTTACTGTTGTTAATTTTTGATACACGCTGATCCCATTTGATGCAATAGATAATTCAGATAAGAACAACCCCTTTAAAGACACCAATTTTTCAGCCTCTACTCAGTAAACACAAACAGTCTTAAAGAATAAAGATAACACTGAAGCCTGCTGACCCTCGTGCATCAGAAGTTTCCTGCTTAAATTCTACCAAAGTTCAGCTTACAGGTCTTTCTAAAATCTGGTGAGGCACCAGAATTTTCGAGTCTTTACATTTTCTTCGGGATTCAATTCAAGTTATCCATGCATCAACCCCAAAAAAATTGTCATATGAAAAGGCTAACGGCACCAATGAAGATTGAACTCTTGGTAGCTCCACTCTCTGAAAAACAATCTACTCTATACCACTAATTTCTGATTTTCTTGGTCTCGTATCCACTCTCTGGGTTTTGAGGATTCCCTGTAAAAACACAGAATTTTATGCAGAAGTCAAATGCCGGTTCAATTATCCCATAAGCCCTGCATAATCACAAGGAAAAAAGGCTTACAAGAGATCAGATCACCCAACTTTACCCAAGAGATGAATTGCAAAGAAACTTATGGTGCCTTCTTTATGGGACGTGCTTGTTCAGTGAGATTGGAGAACTAAATGGAGAGATAACCCATAAATTACAGAATTTTTTAGAACTAAGTGATATCATATCATTATACTAATACATCAAGTAAGATGCCCTTCTGAATCCTCAAAAGGGATTCAATTCGAAAGGGAGATGTGAATATCAACAAAAAGCAAATATTACCAACAAAATAATAATAAAACATAAGTGTAAGCATATAAAACAATAAAAAAAATAACAACAGAGTAAAAAGTTAAAAAAGGTTTGAGAGGGGCCCAGATGTTGAAGTCAATTCAGAGCATCAAAAGCCATGAAATCAAAAAGAACAAAATTGGAAACTGACAACAATTTTAAAAAAAAAAATCAGAAGAACTCTTTGAAGAAACTTTTACGTTTCTTTTTTTCGTCTTTGTTGTCGTTGAATTCTCTTTCATCATTTGAACCTTGAGTGAAACCACTAAATGTTTTTTCTAATTTATCTTCACCTTCACCAATGATTGGTTTAGTATGTTTACTAGGTGGTAAAGTTTCAACGATTTTCTTTTCGTCATGTAAAGCATCAATTTTTTCATTTTCTAAATCCAATAATAATCCTAATTTTTGTTTTTCAACTTCATTCTTTTCTTTATCCAATTCTAATTTCTTTAAACCTTTTTGTAATTCATCATCTTTATGTTTTTTTAATAAGATTTCAGTTTCTTTCTCACTAGCTTCTTTCTCTTTCAACAATTTTTCTTCTTCAGATTCAGCTTTTTCAATGTCAGCTTTTAAAGAAGTTAATTCTTCTTCTAAATTGCCCAATTCCAATTGTGAAGCTTCAATCAAACTCTTTGAATTTTCAATCTTGGATAATTGAGAAGCTGTAATATCTTCGGCTGCTTTCTTTTCTTCTTGTAACAAGGCCAATTTTTCCTTCTCAGCTTCTAAATCTTTCAAAATTGGAGCCAATTTTTCATTCTTTTCAGCTTCTAATTCAGCCAATTCTTTATCACGAGCCTCTTTAGCAGCTTGAGCTTCTTCAGACAATTTAGATTCTTCAGTTTCTTTATGTTCCAACAATTCAGCTTTGCGTTTTTCCTCCACTAATTTCTTAGTTTTGAGAATCTCTTCTTGTTTGGCCAATTCTTCCCTTTTAGCATCTTCCAATTCCTTTTTGGCTTGAATTTGTCTATTCTTTTCATCTTCCAATTCTTTTCTTCTTTGAATCTTGGCTTCTTCCTTTTGTCTCTTTTCTTCCAATTTTTGTTGTTTTTGATCAAGTTTAGCCTGTTCATACTGTTGTTTTCTTTCAGCTTCCATCTTAGCAATCTCTGCATCTTTTTGACGTTGTGCAGCGGTTTGCTTGTTGATATCTTCCAAGACTGGATTGACAAATTTAGCGGCAATGGCATCCAATTCCTCTTGGGTCATTCTTAAACCACCACCCAAATTAATCTTTTGTTCCTTGTCATAAGCTTGTCTCTTATCAGAATGTCTTTGGGCAATCTCTAATGCAATCTTGTTATAATCAGCATTGTACAACAAGGTATGTTTCTCACCCAAACTTTTATCAATTCCTTTCAAAGTGTTTGAAGCGTTCAAAGAAGCAGCAGCCAAAACTTTAGGATCAGTCAATTGTTTTCTGTATAAGTCCAAAGCAGCCTTGTTTGGATTTTCAGGAAGTTTATAACCTTGTGATGCCAAGGCACCAGCAGCTGCAAAACTTGAAAGTTGAAACTCATCCTCTGTTATTTCCTCAGGTTTGACCTGTGTGGCCAACGCACCATATGCGGCATAATTTGCCTCTGAATGAGTGTGGCTTTGTAAACCTGAACGAGAAACGTCTCTTGCAGGATCAGTACGTTGGGACAAGGCAGTTGAAGCATTCTCTTGGGATCTTGTAGCAATCTTTGAAAGATCGAACGCATTGACAGGTCTCTTGGTTCCATTTCTAACAGCATCAAACTCATACAATGAATCAAGGTTTTTAGAACTGATTGAAGAAGAAGCAATTGATTTAGCAGAGAGGTGAAGCGCGGCACTGGCTGCACTTCCTTGACTTTTCAATGAGCGTTGTTCTTTGACAACCTTGGTGATTTTGGCATTGGCAGCAGCAGATTGGGCGTCATGAGCAACTTCTCTCTTGTAAGCTTCAGGGGCATCGTCCTTAGCAAGCAAAGCAGCAGTCTGGGCGTCACTGGCCACGGTTCTCTTGTATGGCTCAATGTTGAGGTCCGTGGATGCGGCGAGGAGGGCAGCGGTGTCTGAGGCATCGGCAGCATTGGTGAAACCGGTGGACTGACGAGAAGGAGAGTCAAAGATGCCATACTTGAGTTTGGCCTTGTACAGGGCCTCTTTGGAGAGCGGCTTCCCGGCGGTCTGGTACGCGGAGCCGGCAACGGAGAACTCTGAGTTAACGATCGACATTCTGTTCTTGAGTGGGGTGCCAAAAATTGAGCGACTAGAAACAGCCAATTATCGCAATTAAAGTGAGTTTGTTTTGTTCAATTTAAGACACTTTTTGTTTTCTCTGCTGCTTTTTTTTTGCTCCTTGAAATTTCAGTTCGCGAATTGTTTGTTATTCAATTCTTCAATAGTAATAATAGTGGTGACTCGTGACTACCGAACAACTACGAATTTTCAGTAGTGGCCGGTAGTCGCCAGTGTCACGCGACTCCCTATTACGTTCAGCGCTTCTATTTGTAGTAATTAGGTCTTTTTTGTCCTTTTCTTCTCTCGTTTGAGAAGATACTGAACCGATGTATACAGATAACTCACCAGAAGATGAGGCGGTGAGCTAGGAACACTTTTCAGGAGAATTTTAGAGATTTTATCAAGAGGATATTGCAATCACAGAAGAATTCGATAACATGGATGATCTTTGATACTAGATCATGTGTAAACTTCAGATTCATGTTACTCTTGAGTTGGCTGAGTAGGTGCAGACTAAGGTGACAAAGAGAATAGCACGCTAGACGATTGGGAGAAATATCAACTCGAATTTCAACCTTTGTACCACTGTGACTCGTGAGGGTAATACCTCCCGGGTGCAGTAACTAGTTGAGCGAGTGTGTAGCATGACTCAAAATATCTTTCAATTTAAGACAGTATTTTTTTAGCACCTCGTACACTCAAAAGTCTCGTTGCAATCAACATGTTTTGCCATACTTAAATGGTACATAAGCAAGCTTAATACTTGAAAACTCTTTAAGTCAAGATTGGAGAGACTTGTCATTCAGTTGAAATAGTCACTGGTACCGAGCTGACACATAACTAAACTCTATTGTTGACGCACTATTGATCTGAATATCTTGTTTTGTCCCAGTTATTTACGATAAACACACTAAAAACATACTGGATTTTCTGACATTTGGGGGTTACCCGGCCTGCAGCGACTATTGCGACTACCAACGACGAAAGTAATTGCGGACTATTCCAAAAAAAAAAAATAGTCGTTCCGCGAAATTGGCGACTATTTGTAAAGCTCTAGTACAGATTTTTTGGTTATGTGGTTATGAGTTATGAGTATGGTTATGAGTCCTGCCTGGAATATCCCACTGGACTGGGTTTATTTCAAGCATGGCTCTTAACCCTCAATATAATCGAGAAGAATAAAACAGAATCAAATTATCAACTTTCAAG
>JAKTZZ010000040.1:0-80560 GCA_030579035.1 Gotozyma siamensis
GACCAATAATCGTTATTATAAATCTCTTTCTTCGCCGACCAATCGTAGCGTCCGTCCGTTCGATATATGGAATTTTCATGTGATTCCAACGAGTCCTGATTGGCTAGTTGAACCTGTCAAAATGCATAGTCATCATGAAATAATTGCCTAAAATACTGGTAGAAATTTACCTTAAGAATCCGACTCAATTTTCAAATACAGCGGTTAATACGATAGCTGACAACCAGTTACAAATCAAAAAAAAAGCGACATTACAGCAAAGATCAACAAATAAAACAAGAAGATAGACTAATTTTTTGTAGTTTTGAACAACTCTTTTAGGGCTCAAATATCGAAAAAAGAATCAGCAAAAAAGATTACAGCACTCGAATTTCGCACATGGTCTCCCACTGTACTACTCACTCGAGCTCTTAGCAGTTTAACTACAATTGATCGGACGGGAAATGGTGTTTTCTGCTAGATATGGCCGTAACCGACAGTTTTTGTCTTGAGTGCACTTGGTCAAGAGAGTCTTCTAAAATCACAGGGCTCAAAACCGCTTTTTTTTCCCCAATTTCCCATATTATGCCAGCTATCCTGAAGGCACCATAAAGTTGGTACTGCTTGTTGTAGCTCTTTTCTGTGGATGCTATTCGAAAAGTTCCAAAAAGTTGTATCTAGATTCTACTATCTGATTTTTGATTTGTCATTAGCCTATACTGTTTACTGTCCCTAAGTTTTTTTTTTACCTCTTCTCCATGGCACTAGTCTCTTACTAAATAGAACTGGTTATGCTAGCTAAATTTCACCAATGTTTTCGATCACGAAAATTCTAATTTCTCTTTAGACTTTAGTTTTGCTATTTCCCACCTAGTTTTGTCCCCATTCATGACTTTTGTGAGATCAGTCAGCTCATGGCCCTCCGTTGGACCTATGGGATCCAAATTCAGGGGGTAAAGTGAGTTGAATTAGCTTAAATATAGCCACAGTCCACTGTTCTTATCTGCGTAGTTTTCATCAACAAGTTACGAGACGTCGAGACCCATGTGATTGGCGCAACAGCTAGATTTCAAATATTTATTTATGAATGAAAGATCAATAGAACACCATGTTCACTTACGTATCAAATGTAGATTCCAGAGCATCCTTACTGAGAACAAAACCTCGAATAGAAATACCATCAAGATTTGAGTATTAAAATTCTATCATTTACCGTAAATTTGAAGTAAATATTCATAAAAAAGTTAAATGGCGAGTGCATCTGGTAAGATAGTTGAGCCTTGAATATCAATTAAAAGCTATTACTGCTTAATAATGAATTGGGTTAGTTGAACTCAATCGTTCAGTGGCAACAGTGGTATCAGAAGATTTGTGAGTCCACGAGATAAAATGTGGGTCGCAATTCATTCCGCCAATCCGACAGAGTACCGAAAGTCAAATTTTGAGAATCGAATTTTCAAAACAGATATTCTTTTTGGGCACAATGTACCATACATTGAAAGGTTCTGGGTTTTGTAAAGTAACTAGATAATAATTGAAGGCACTGTCTAATTTCCTTGGTTTAGGTGTTTGATGAGGCCCACTTATCTGCGATTTTTTTAATCTTTTCAGATCTGTATTGATTCAGTCTAAAGTGAGACCTCATCGTATACGTATCATGGATGTTGTGACCCGTGGAGGCTACATTTGGTGCGCAAGCAAACCATTGTGATCCGTCGATATACATCGTCCTTCCCCAATTATTAAACATTTGATAACTAATTGACGTTAATTGTAATGCAAATCGATTTACAGGGGGGGGTGGGTGTTGAAGAACTACACTGATAATAAGCAGGGGAATGAAAAAATCTCACAACTCGAATTACCTGAAGGTAATCTTCACTTTTGAAATGTGTATCTTTGTTCATAAGTCCACGCTTCGTTACAGACGTGAAAACATTGGCTATCTAATTAAATAATAAACCATTCAGTATGAAAATATATCTACGGTAAAATACGACATGTACTTCTGTCTAAGTTCAACTAATCTGAAAATTCAGAATGCAGATCCAAGATACACGCTGCACCTGGGATTGGTACCTATAAGCCATAGAGCTGACAGTTATTAACTAGATGATAAAAAAAAAATCCTTAATATGAAGGGCTGAAGATGGTCGAAGCAAAACGTAAAATTAAGTTAAAAATAACTAATTCTGCTTGGAAGAAAACAAATGATGGCATACAGGAACACTCCAAGACCATCAACTCAAAAAGAAGTTTCGAAAGAGCCAGCTTTTCTCCAAAAATAGTATCAAAAATTCCACACGGTTTTGAGCCTCAGTTACAAAACAGATCTAACTTGGTAAACAGCACTTATCAGACCACTATAAAATGGTTTCGTGGTCTAGTTGGTCATGGCATCTGCTTAACACGCAGAACGTCCCCAGTTCGATCCTGGGCGAAATCATTTCTTTTTTTCCATCTCTCTGAGTTACGACATCCAGACACCAAACGATTAATATTCTCCTTTTTTAATTCTTTTTTTGATAACGGAGAAACAAAAAAACTGACAGAAATCTCTAACTAACAAGTTAAAATTAAGTGACAATGTCAGGAAAAGCAGCGACTCCTGTGAAGTTGGTCCTTTTGGGGGAGGCAGCAGTGGGGAAATCCTCGCTAGTGTTGAGATTTGTGAGCGATGAGTTCCAGGAGAATAAAGGTATGTGTCTTGATACAATAAGGTTGATCTATGGAGAAGAAGGATACTAATATGTTTTAAATAGAACCTACCATAGGAGCAGCATTCCTCACGCAGAGATGCTCGATTGGAGACCGTACCATCAAGTTCGAGATATGGTAAGTATACTCAATCCTCTTTTGAAGGATGTGAAAGGATATTTGGAGGCTTATACTAACCACTTATCACCAGGGATACTGCAGGACAAGAACGTTTTGCATCACTTGCACCAATGTATTATCGTAACGCACAGGCTGCACTTGTCGTGTATGACGTGACCAAACCGGCCAGTTTCATCAAGGCTCGTCATTGGGTCAAGGAACTTCATGAGCAAGCTTCTCCTGGTATAATTATCGCTTTGGTTGGTAACAAGGTTGATTTGGCGACTGGAGAAGGAAGAAAAGTTGCTTATGAAGAAGGATTACAGTTGAGTGAAGAAGAAGGATTGTTGTTTATGGAAACGTCGGCAAAGAGTGGGGATGGTGTGAAGGAAGTGTTTTTAAATGTTGGTTCAAAGATTCCAATTCCTGGTGATGAAGATACCGCTAGTCCTGGTGTTGAAGGTGCACAGAACAGAGTCGATTTGAACGTTCATAGTGATTCTGCAGAACGTAATAACTGTAGTTGTTAAGGTTTTGCGGTTTTTATGGGTGTATATGAGTGTGTCATTTTCTATATAATGAGGGTTTCTATTTTAAAGAATTGTTTTGATATGTGTATTGAACAATTACAAATTTGCAACGGCTTGCTCCAATCTCTTGAAGATTTCTTCGCCTTTTTCAACGACACCAGCTTCTAAAAGGACATTATAAGTCTTTTCAATAACCTGAGGATCAATCTCGTTTAAAGCACCATGAGTAAATTCCACAGTTTTCAACCATTCTCTTGCATCTTCCTCACTGTAATCAAGTTCAGTATAGATAAACTTAACGGCCTCTTCCAAATTCTCTTTGAAATACTTGACACCTTCTTCCAATGCATTCAAGAACTCTTTCAATTCATCTTTCTTATTTTCAACCAGTTCAGTTCTTGCATTAATAACCCATGATGGCCAAGGTGTATAAATCTCACCAATCTGTTTAACTTCTTTAGAATCATAATATCTCTTCGTGGTGAAATATTCCCACATGAAGGCATCTGAATCAGGAATTTCACCACCTTCTGAGTCAACACCTTTCAAATTAACAGAATCTCTTAAATTCTTAAACGTCGACAACACAGGGAAATCCTGGAAAAACGGCTTCTCAAACCCATTCTGCAATGCCAAAACATACGCCATAACATAAGATCCCGAACCTATTCTACTAACACCAATTCTCTTGCCTTTCAACTCATCCTTATTGGTGAATTCCCTCTCCACACCTGTGGAAATCGACCAACGTAAAGGGGACTGGACATATGTTCCCAACAGTTTATAAGAATCGTTCCCACCGGCAGCACCACGCACAAACGCCTCAGTGAGGCCAATTCCGATGTCTAAGGAGCCATCAGTCAACGATTGGATCAGGTGGCCTGAACCGGACGGATATGGCACCAGTTTGATGTCGAGGCCTCGTTGCTCGAAGAACTTCTTGCGCAGGGCAAAGACGATTGGGGTGCTGAAGTGCTCGGGAACGTAGCCGACGGTGAAGCTCATTTGGTTTCAACAGCTAATTATCAACGAATTGAACGAATTGTTCGATGAATTAATTGATCAATGATTAATAACTAACAATTAACAATCTACCCGTTATGAGCCCCTACTTTCTGATTGTTGATAAAAAAACAACCCACAAAAGAATCGAAACTTCCCTTTGAAGAACCCAAACAGAGCTAATAAGACCGGGAACGAGAGAAATGACGTTCGTATTTGTGGCCTCGAGTGCGCTGAGAACGTCCAGGCGGAGAATCCCTTGGGACAAAGTCGCTTTGCTCACGAAATCGAACGTGAATAGCACAAAGAAAATGAGCACTAGGGCAACGTCGAAGAAAGCCATCAGATTGCATTCCAAAGAGCTCAAGATGACTGTGGCGTCCGGGATCTTGCTCGTGTCGTCGTACTTGAGTCTCTCAAACTACTATCTTTCCGACTCGGGCGATGCCGGTAGTCCGGGCTCAAATGGGGGTGTCGGTGGAGGTGCTGGTGGTGTTGCTGGATCGTTTAGAAACTTTAGCAGTGCCAGATCATTGTCTAGTAATAACGGGGAGAGTGACTCGTCTAAACAGCAGAGCATCTTGTTGCTGAATGATGAGGAGATCACTAGAAGATTGAGAAATTTAGAAGAGTCTTTTTTCATCAATAGAGGAAATGGGGTTGTTAGATATGATGTTTCTCAATTGCCTAGTAATGATCCAATTGAAGATGATCGTTCCGAGGCAGTGATCACTGTTCCTGTTGAGAAAGAAGGTGATGTGCCAAACGAAGTTGCTGATTTCTATTTCTGGGGTATTTATGATGGTCATTCTGGATATTATACAAGTTTGAAATTGAAGGAAGAGTTGATCAGTTATGTTGTCAATGAATTAGGATCTATTTACAAACCAAGTGAGAAGAGTCCTGGTTTCAGAACAATTCCAAGTCAAGATATGATTGATGATGCTATTAAGCAAGGTTTTCTAAAACTAGATGAAGAAATTGTTGAAAAATCATTGAAGAAATTATTTGAAGATCCAAATGATAAGAAAAATGTTGTCAATGCCCTTGCTGCATCATCAGGTTCTTGTGGTTTGTTAAGTTTTTATGATTCAAATTCACAAATTTTCAAAGTTGCAGTCACTGGTGATTCAAGAGCCTTGTTAGGTTCTTTAAATGAAGAAAATCAATGGACAGTTAAATCTTTATCTGTTGACCAAACAGGTGACAATCCAGAAGAGGTTGAAAGAATACTCAAAGAGCACCCTGGTGAACAAGCTGTCAGAAACGGGAGAGTTCTTGGTTCATTACAGCCAGCGAGAGCATTTGGAGATTCAAGATATAAAGTTAAAGAAATCAATGGGAAATCATTCTTTTCATTACCTGAGCATTTAAAAGTATATTTTAGAGCACCACCGAGAAATTCAATCACACCACCTTACGTTACTGCTGAACCTGTTGTCAGTTCAACAAAGATCAATCCTTCCAAGAATGATTTCGTTGTGATTGCAAGTGATGGACTATTCGAGTTGTTATCAAATGAAGAAATTGTTGGACTGGTTGTTAAATGGTTAGAGAAAAACAACACTACATCCTCAACTAGCTCGATCAGTTCAAATTGGAATAATTTATTCAATTCATCAGATTCGAAAAAATTACCAAAAATCTTAGACGTTTCTGATCCAAAATATAAAGATTCGCAACGTCCACCATTCCGCAAAACTCAAAATGAAAATCAACATGAGTTTTTATTAAAAGATGAAAATGTATCCACTCATTTGATAAGGAATGCATTGAGTCTGGGAGGTAGTGAAGAATACGTCAGTACTTTGGTTTCTATCCCTTCACCAAAATCAAGAAAGTTTAGAGATGATTTGACCGTCACTGTTGTCTTCTTTGGAGATGGAGAGACAAAACAAATCGATGGAGACAATGGTGGTTTGGAAGTCAATGTTAAAGGTACGAGAAATGGGAAGATTGGTGTCAAAGAGAAATTATAAAACCCCAACAGTTCAGTTCATATAGCTTCAATAAGATTAAAAAATGTGCATGTGTTGTACTGATTGTAGACATGAAGCGATTGTCTGTGTGTTTTACCAGCATCCTATCTACTCATTATAGACCTCTTGATGTGTTCGATGTTCAACGTTCAACATTCAACAGTTATGAGCCCCTTCAAAATCCGGGTAATCCCCCTCTCTTCCACCAGAAAAAAAGTCCCAACGTTATAATACTATGGAATACTCTTTAAAATCAACAAAGAAAAGCAAAATGTCCATTCAGCTGCAGCAGGGGCTCCAGAACGAGTCACTTGACCGAGTCCTGGAGGACTTATTAGTCCGTTTTGTCGTGAATGCTGCTCCCGAGGAATTGTCCTCGAATGCCCGAGTCTTCTTCTTGTTTGAAGAAGCCCATTGGTACTACCTTGACTATGTACGTGCTTTGAATCCAACATTACCATTACTACGTATGAAATCCTTTTGCAAGAGGCTGATTGAAGTGTGTCCCATCATTTGGAAAGGTGGTGATCCTGCCGAAGGGTTGAAGAAGTTTGTCAATTATAAACAATCGATTCCTGTTCGTGGTGCTGCCTTGTTTAACTCATCAATGACGAAACTGTTGCTGGTTCAAGGTGTTGAGTCCTCGAGCTGGAGTTTCCCAAGAGGAAAAATCTCGAAAGGTGAAGAAGATCATGATTGTGCCATAAGAGAAGTCGAGGAAGAAGTTGGGTTAGATATTTCACCATATTTGAATAAGGAGGAATATATTGAAAGAACGTTGAAAGGTAAGAATTATAGAATTTATATGTGTCGTAACATCCCTGAAGACTATGAGTTCAAGCCAGTTGTGAAAAATGAGATCAAATGTATTACATGGATGAATTTCAAAAAGATAAAAGATAAGATGAGACAAGATAATGGGAATAAATTCTTTTTGGTCAATTCCATGTATACTGCACTTCAGCATTGGGTTAGCAAGAATGAAGGTGATTATAATGAAACCCAACTAAAACTTGAAGTTGAAGCTCAATTGAAATCAATGCTTGGGATCCAAACTGTTAATAAAGTTGAAGAAAAACCGAAAGTTGATCCAGGTAGAGATTTATTAGATTTCATCAGAAAATCATCCGCTACTAAACAACTTAACAACATCAAGCAACAAATCCATGATTCTAAACAACAACCATCGATACAGCCACTTCCTCAACAACAGTTCCAACAACAGCAACAGCCACCAATCCCAATCCGATTCGTACCACCTCAACCTGGTCAATTCTTACCATTTGCACCAATCCCAATCTTCGTCCCTGGTGGAAACGGTCCAATTCCAGTGTTTCCACAATTCCCACCACAACCAAGAATCATTTCCCAACCTCCTAATCTTTCAATTCCACAACCAATCAGCATCAATTCTCTTCAAGCATCACCTGAACATCATCCAATCAATCAACATCCTGAACATCATCACCAGAATAAGTTCTTGGAAGATCATGAACTTCATGCTCCTAGTGCCAATGCATTGACTCGTCCATCAATAAGTCTAACTTCACAGAACAAGAATGAAGAAAATTCTAAAGAGTTGTTATCAATCTTGAACAAATCAACAACATCAAGCAACAATGAGGGTACGTCAACTAAACAGCGTAAAGGTAAGAATGCAAAGGAACTATTGGCCTTGTTCAACAAGAAGACAGATAATTCGATTTCCAAACAGTCTAATGACCAAAAATCAGGATCTGATTATTCTTCATATTTGTTATCATTACTGAATCAAACCCCAAAACATGACAAAAAATCAACAACTGAAAATCCTACGTCCACCAAAATCAGTTCATCAAACGCATCAAAGGATTTGTTAAATCTCATCACTAGACCAGATTCATCATCTTTGAAACCAACTTATGGATCCAATGATTTGGCCAACGATCTCCAAAAATCAAACTTGCCAATCACAACACCAAGCAAAGGATCTTCAAAACCAGGACAATCAGCTTCAAATGATTTATTGAGTCTACTTAAGGGAAATGGCTCCAACGCATCCATTTCTCAACAATCAACAGATGAGAAGAAACCAAAGAAGTTTAAGATTTTAAGAAGGGATGAGGAATTCCCTGTGGTTGAATCGAACAATGACACGAGTTTCACATCTCAATCAAATGAATTAGCTGGTAATACTACTTTAGAGTCTACCAAGAGTAGGGAAGTTTACAACGCTGACGAGCAAGTTCAACAAGAAGCGGAAGAGGAAGAGGACGAGGAAGAGGAAGAGGAAGAGGAAGAAGAAGAAGAAGAAGAAGATGATGATGAAGAAGAAGAACATGAAGTTTATAAGCAGAAACCAGTCAACAAGACTGAAGAATCTAATAATAACAAACCATCGTTAGAACTATTGGCATTAATTAAACAATCAAAACAAAAACGTTCCCAAGAAGAAGAAGAATTTGAAACTTTCGAAGATATAACTGATGAAGAATTTGAAGAGTTTGACAACAATGATGGTGAATATGACGAAGGTGACTATTATGAAAATGAAGAAGAAGAAGGTGACTATGAAGAGGAAGATTATGACAATGATCAAACATATAACCCAGTCTATGATGCGTCATCTCCTGAATTATTCGAACAAGAATTGGCCAATGAAATCGATCATGAAACAATTGGATTAGAACCTGAGATTGAAGATGTCAAAGAACAACTTGATTCAATCCAGCCTCATGTCACACAGTTCCAAGTCAATGATCCAGTCATTGATCATGATGATTCATTCAGATCAATTTCAGAACCTGGTGTTCCTGTGAAAAAACCAAAAATGAAATTGTTAAAAAGAGGGCAAGATATCGCTGAATTATCAAACAATGCATCTCTTGAGTCAAACGAAAATGATGAACATTTTGTTGACGCATTAACAACTCATGACTCTATTCCAACACATACAGAAGCACCAACAAATGATGCTAGAAATACATTGTTGAATCTATTACATCCAAGTGCGGCGTCACCAGCGCCATCAACCACTGAAAAAACTGAAGCCGTTCCTAAAGATTCAGTTCCAAGCAACGCATCTGCCTCATTGTTGAATCTATTACATAGACAATCAACACCAGTGCCAGTGCAAGAATCAACACCACCTGTTGAAACAAATCCAATTCCCGACATCATTTCTCCAGAAAAAACCACTCCAGAACCATCAACAGCACCAAATGCATCCCAATTCTTATTGGGTTTATTACATAAAGACCAATCATCATCACCATCACCATCCATATCTAGTCCTCCAGCATCATCTGACACAAAGGCTTCAAATCCGTTACTTGACATCTTGCATCGTAAAAACTCACCATCACCAGCCCCACCATCTCAAGAATCAACTGCATCCATGTCTTCAAACTTGTTAAACCTTTTGAAAAATCCAACCAGTTCAGGAACACAACAAGACTTTGCTCAACCACCATCGAAACCATCAAGTCCAGCAGACGATCTGTTGGGACTCTTACATAAGAAAACACCTGAGCCATCTATTCCTGCTCCACAACAGCAACCACAGCCAGCTGCACAAGGTAATGGAAATCCAGCTACTGATTTGTTGAACTTGTTGCATCGTAAATGATTTAATGTTAATGAAGATTTTTGATGACTGTCATTTTGATTTTATTGTTTATATATTTTTCACTTGTTGATTAATGAATGCATCTTTGCTATTTATACATGTTCATTGTAGTAAACGGTACACTTTGTTACTATCAGTCAATGTTGCGAATGTGGTATTAGGACGAAAAGTAATAATTGTACCACTTCTGAGATCAACATATTCGAACTCTACTTGAACTTGACTTTGTTGCACCAACAATTACGTATAACCGTCAACTATATCCAGCTTTATAATATCGATAATCTAAACTATTTACAAACCCTTCAAGATACCTTAGCCTCTCATTTAATCACAGCTTCCATCTTCCCATCCATCTTTCCATCTCTGTTTCCATAATCCACAATCAAATACAGGTTTCCCTAACTTCACATTAACTTCATTATGAGCATCACACAACCATTTTCCAAACTCTTCCTGAGTTTTGACTTTTGGTTTCGTTTCTTCCTTCTCTATATAATTTTGAAAATCTTTAGCACAGAACCAACATGGATACAATTTCGCAAACAAACCAATGAAAGTCGTCATGTCTTTCTGTTGCTCAAGTGTAGGCTGCTTAGGATAACGTGCAGATATCGTATGCAGTAGTGTCCATGAAGAACGACCAAGTTGTTCCACATCAGCAGGACAATCTTTGGCATATGGACCTTCTTCTTCTTTCTTAGTTGCAACAACAGTGGCAGCAGCAGTTCCGGCAGCAATGGCGCCAAACCCGCTCTTGGAACCAGCTGCGGATTTAGTCGAAAAGTTCACAGCTTTGAAATCAAGGAGTGAATTGCATGAACGACATCTATAGTTAAAAGTTAGTATATTTAGATTCTTACAATTGACTTGATTTAATACTCACGGTTTACCATCTTCGTCATACACGATTTTCTTACCGGAAGGACCAACTACCGGTTTGTGCGCTGGTGTTTTTCCCTCACTCATCTCAATCAAAACACAAACACACAACTGTCAGTGACAGATCTTAACAAAAAGTTGATTTTAAGTGTTACAATTACTAACCAAAAAAAAATAACGAGACAAATCTCGGAAATAAAAAAAAAATGCGATTTCTGTGGATCGAACACAGGACCTTCAGATCTTCAGTCTGACGCTCTCCCATCTGAGCTAAAACCGCTTATCTTGTGTTTGGTAAGCAGCCCAAAAGTGCAGTCACGCAGCACTTCAGCAGGGCTCACAACCTCAGAGCATTCTTCATCTTAATTTCTCGTTGAGTTTCCTTCAATAGTATCCCAAGACAAAACTCGGATAGTCAAATATGTTTTGGTTCACCATAGGTGTTAGTTATTTAAACTTGGTGGCTTTCCATAGATTCAAATGGCGCAAAATTAGATTTACAATTGATCAATTTGGAACTTGAAATTCTAACAGATTGAAGAAAAGACGCACATTAGTTAACCTGTAACCTCTTGCCATTCTGAGAGGTGTAAAATAGAAGTCAGTTATTCTTAATAGAGTTTTGCAATTGATATTGCCCATAAGACCCTTCGATTAACAAAACAACGGGAGTTTTTCTAACGGGGCGTTGTCATTATCTCAGAAGTGATGAGGACTACAAGACGAAAAAACACTCAACAATCACCATACACGGGAGTAAAATAAAGACTACATAAACTACAAAAAGCTTATCTAGTTCAAATGACACATTTCAAATAAAAAATACAACAAAAAAAAAAAATACACGATGTATAGGAACAACGATACATTAAACCATCAAAATCATACCCATAATCAACCCAACCAAACCAGGAACGGCCACCATATTACCAGCATCCTCATTTCTAGTGGCGCTGCCTCTTGTGCTTGAAGCAGTGTTGGAACCACCTCTTCCTGAACTGTTAGCTCTAGTGCTGGTTGATCCAAACAATGAGTTGATTCTAGAAGTTGAGAAACCACCACCAATACCACCGGAATTGCCGCCGTTTGTTGCGGTGGCTGAGTAATCGGAGACGGAGGCAGCACTTGGGATCGTGCTGCTGATGACTTCGATGTCTTCATCATCGGTGTAGTTGACTTGAGCTAATGCGATTTGGTAGTTGGCCAAGTCGTAAACAACGTAAGCACTTCTTAAAAATGAATCACCCAAGATGATTTCATCACTGGCGACGATGGCAAGGGCACATGTTCTGCCGGATGTGTCTGCTTGTAAGACAACTTCACGAAGTGGAACGTTGATGTTGACACCTTGGAAGTTATAAGTAATGTTGACGTTGGTGTTTGGATTTGGACAACTTAATAGGTAATAACCGTAACTTGAAGAGTATTGTGCCCCGATTGATGATGCGATGGCACTGACAATGGATTGTGGAAGGTATGTTAAAGTTGTACCGGAATCTAACAATGCTGGAGCTGAACCTTCAAAGATTTGAACTTGATCACTATCAGAATTCAAATTGACTGAACTTAAAGTGATTTGAAGTTTGACTGGATCTCTGTAATTAGAACCAGCAAGTGTGTTAATGACTGGTAATAATTGTAAATCACCTTGATATTTAGCATGATCAACACCTCCAAATAAGACGTTACCGGAAGATGAAGCATAATCGTTCAAATATAAAGAGTATGCAGGGGTATTAATTAACCCATCTTCAACTAGTTTGATAGGCAAGTTGGCATAAGTGTATGGGTTATTACGGGCCAAGGCACCGGAGTTTGTGGTTTCTAAACCGGTGAGACCAATACCCAAGACACCCATTGATGAATTAGATTGGTTGGCAACGGCGAATGATAAATTGTCAACTTGTAAACCACCGACGTTGACATTGTCATAACCCCATCTACCTAATGCATAAGTTCTGTCACCATAAAGGATGTAAAATTCAGTTTCATTCCAAGTGAATGTAGTTGATGCAGTTTCGTCAAAAGTACCGTATTGGGTACAATCCAATGTGGCTAATGAAGATGGGATTGAGTTGTCAGCTTTGTTTTGTAAAGATTTAGTTGCTGCCAATCCGTCTTCTGCCTGCTGTGGAGCTTGATTAATGTTTGGAATAGGAGAATCATCATCAATAACGACCCATCTTTTTTCTAAAGAGTCTCTCTTTGAGTTCAACTGTTGTAAGAAGTCTTCTTCATCGACAAGATCTCTGTATTTGCCGAATTCGAAACGTGATCCTGATCCTGATCCACTGTTTGAACTACAGTAAGGATTGGTTGAACTTGAAACCCAAAGATCTGAAGAACCGGTATCGATCAACACGGTGACTTGTTCTTGCTGGGATCCGATTTTTAGACTCACTGAGTAAAAAGTGGACTCGTTGTCAATTTCAGTGACAATAGTGCCATCAACAGCACGTCTTACCAAACGTGGAAAATTATCCTTTGACGATGTCTCAAAAGTAGAACCACGGGTGATGTCAAAATCCAGCTTGTGGTAGCCGGGAAAGGAGCCGACGTTCTTCGCCAAAAGCGGAGACGCGAGTGCGAGCAGTGATAAGAACTGGACCTTCATGAGTCTAGTGAGCAATACAGCAAAAAAGAAGGACCAAAAAGTGTCTGAAGTTGTGAAAGATTTGAAACTTTCTTAAAATTGTTTTACATTTCACGTTTTCGAGGCTTTGAAAGGCAAAAACTTTAAAAGTCTTGGGTTTATCTGAATTACGTAATCTGAGAGATTATGAGAGAAGAGAAGCAAATTGAACAGAAAAAAAGCGGTGAGACAGTGGGTGGTTGGTGTAGAGGGTGTGTAGGGGTCAGGAGTGTGTAGTTAGTTGCTCTCTGGTGAAATTTTCCGCCGGTTGTTTGAACCATTTTGGAGGATACTGCGGTTAAAGATCTCGGATTCAAAGGCTAAGACGCGGTAATTGATTTGGTAAGCTTTAGCAATGAAGAGGGTGTTAGCGGGAGAGAGAGAGAGGCTTAGAAGGTTGAGGTCAGTCATCAGTGTTCAGTCATTCACAGTTCAACGGTCAGCTCTTTTGGGCTGTCACTGGTGTGTGGGTGCTTTGGGCTTCAGTAGATACTAGATAGAGGGTGTGAGTTTGAGAGTTGACCGTGGGATTAAAAATAGAACAGGTGGTAGAAGAGTGTGCTGTGTGGAGTGTGCAGTTCTGACTGGTAGTAGGGTTTTACTGCAATTTTGCTATACGGCCATTGGCATACATATTTCACTCGTGATCTATGGGCTGATAACCCATATCTTAGACCTTAGAAATTGATGTCAACGGTTTGGTCACTGGAAGGCTGTGATGGCCTTATTAAGAGTGGTACTGATTTCAGCTATAGCCTACCCAGATGACCATTAACCGTTCTACATTCTCTCTATACTAGTATCCGGCACCCGCCATTACCCTCTACACTCGAAATCCTTCAAATTTTACAAGCAATTCAACAATCAATAACTAACAATCATCAAATTGCATCAAAATCCATCACCTGCAAGGTACAAGCGAGCCGTTTTTTACAGTAAAACCCGTCAAAAACGGTCGAAACTGCCTCAAAAAAAACGCCAATGGAACCTCATTTCACACTCAATTCACACCACTAACCAATCACCACCGGCTCTCTGTTCTTCCAACCGCTCCCACTGTGCCCCCCAGTGACTAATAACCGCAAATCATCGGCTTGGACCCTGTTGTTTTGATTTTTTTTTTCACACATTCTCGAATCCCTTATATAAAAATTCTTTCCGAAACTCTTCCTCATCTCTTCGATCCCAACCTGACAATGCTGCTGCTTCCGTTTCTAGTGGCCACTGCCATCGCTAAGAACATCGTCTCGTTTCCGATCGCAGCGTCCAAGCAGCCAATCTCCCATGTCCAGTTCGCTAAGAGAGACACTTCAATTGCGGGAACTCTTCTCTCCGAACTCACCAATGAGCAAACATTCTACTCTGTCCCATTGAAGTTCGGGTCTGAAAAGGACAAAGTCACCGTCCTTGTCGACACAGGATCCTCAGATCTCTGGATCTCCAGCTCGTCCAACCCTTTCTGCAGAACTTCATCCAGAAATGTCGATGTTTCCAATAAACCTGCCAACATTCCCTCTCCAGACTTCAAAGGTGGAAGAACCCTTATTAACAACAGTCCTTTAAGATCGGACCCTGAACTCATCAACCATCATTCTGACAATGCACCGTCCCGTTCCTTGGAGAAAAGGGCAGACTCTCCGGTCCAAACGGTCAAACCAACAGCAACTATGGACTGTACCAGTTTCGGTACATTCGACTCATCACGTTCTTCATCTTTCAAATCTAATGATACTGCTTTCTACATTTCTTACGCTGATAAAACATTTGCATACGGTACATGGGCCCAAGACACAATCATCCTCCATGACACAGAGATCCCACACATGAACTTTGCTCTTGCCAATTTATCTGATTCAAATATGGGTGTTCTTGGTATCGGTCTTGAAGGTCTTGAGAGTTCCAATGTTGGTTATTATTCCAATGAAACCGCATACACTTACTCTAACTTACCAAGCAAGCTTGTTGAAGATGGGATCATTAACAGAAGAGTCTATTCTTTATATCTCAATGAAGAAGATGCAAGCAAGGGGAATTTACTTTTTGGTGGTGTTGATCAAGCCAAATATGAAGGTGATTTGCAATTGTTCCCCTTGATCAACATGTATTATGGCTTTTACGATAACCCTGTTCGTTTTGAACTGACTTTGACGAACTTGACATTGACATCTGGCTCTGATTCTGGTTCATACTTGAGTACTCCGTACTATGCCAATTTGGATTCAGGTACAACATTCACATACTTCCCATCTGCATTATTGGACTCTATTGCTTCAGATTTGGAATTGAGCTACTCATCGTCTCAAGGCGTTTACTACACCACTTGTCCATCAAGTTCAGATGCTGATTCCATCAAAATCACATTCAATATTCAAGGTTTTGATGTCGAATTACCATTATCAAACTTCCTGATCTCTGATTCCAGTTCAAACAACTGTATATTCACAATTTTGGAAGGTTCAAGCGGTATCATTCTAGGTGATAACTTCTTGAGACATCTATATGTCGTTTATGACCTGGATAACTTCCAAATCGGTCTAGCCACGGTCAAATTCACCGATGATGAAAACATAAAAGTGGTAGAAGCCGATGGTGAAATCCCAGGTGCGAAAAGTGCTGAAAATTATGATCAAACATTAGACGTTGCTTCATTGTATTCATCAGTTTATGGATCTTCATATACTCCAAGTGCTACGAGATCGGGTTCAAACACTGCAACGTCTAGAGGTTCGGGACAAAGAGCTACTTCATCAGCTGGTCTTGACGTGAATGAAGATTTCTCATCTTTGTCAAGTGGTTTTGCAAGTGCAACATCAAGAGCTTCTTCTTCTTCAAGAGCTTCTTCTGCCTCTTCAAGAGCTTCTTCTAGTTCTTCAAGGGCCAGCTCATCCGCTTCTGCCAAAGGTTCTTCTTCTGCTTCCTCAAGAGCAGGCTCGTCTTCTTCTGCCTCTGCCTCTGCTTCTGGTTCCGTTTCCGTTTCCGCTTCTGCAAGAGCTAGTTCGTCAGCTTCTAGTTCTGCTTCATCAAGAGCCAGTTCATCTGCTTCATCAAGGGAAAGCTCATCTGAAAGCTCATTCTCCTCCTCATCTGAAACCTCATCCTCCTCCTCATCTGAATCACCATCATCTTCCTCTGCAAGCTCATCATCTGCATCAGGTTCAATCACTTCTAATGGTGCACCAGTTTCAAGCACCACACAAGCTAGAGCATCCTCTTCAGAAACAGCAAGTTCACAACCTTCTGGTACAACAGCTCAAGGTATGGCTGGCAAAGTTGACTTCATGGCTGGTGGATTGTTGATGAGTGTGTTTGTTAGTTTTTTCACCTCGTTGATTTGATCTCCTCAATGATCTCTCTGATAACCATTTCGCTGTTTGACATTGCTATCCCATTTTGACTCTCTATTTTCTATGAAATTTTCTTCAAGTCTGGCTTGATTGATGTTTGTAAACATCATATTTTTTACACTTTCTTCAACTTTTTGCAATGTTTGATAATAATGGAGCTCTCTTTGCTTAGAAAGATTAATAAACTAAACCATCTATCTCCTTTTTGTTCAGCATAATCGTGTAGAGTCATCCACTTATCTACTGTCCGGTTATTAGCTCTTCGTAGTTCAATGATAAAAAAGTGTAGAAAATTTGTTTGTTTTGATTTCTAACATTTAGCCATGATTTTTGGCAGATTTTCCAAGAGATAATGTATGTGGTTTTTCTAGAGAAATGAGTCTGCTTCGTGTGTTTGCAGCCTTATTCCGCTCTGCTATAAGCTTAACTATGTCCAATAATAAAATTCCAGCAGTTACTAGTAAGTACGTAAATGGCTTTCTTCAGTTGGAGTTTATTGCCTATGATTATTGAAAATTGATGCAAGAGAGACAGCCATGTTCGGTAATACTTGAGAGGTGATACATTTCAGCCTTCAGAATCCAGGAATGGCTTTTACTAAAAAGATCTTCAACCAATGCGACTACCTTTTAACGAACCCAATAATTCATGTGGTATCGTCTCTTTGTGTGAAGTGTTGAAACAAAAGAGACTAGAAATTGTGTGAGCCTGATAAACTGTGCACTCACTACCTTAAAACTACTACTCACCCAGAACACAAATGAAAATTGTGGTTAGAATGTGTGATATCACAAAAGTAGAAAAAAATAGATATAAAGACTCACAAATGTTTCAAAACACGTTCTTCCTTCTACATCTTCTTCTTCTCTCCACCTCATATAAAGTCTGAAGAGATCAACAAAAC
Organism: Gotozyma siamensis; assembly: GCA_030579035.1. NCBI lineage: Eukaryota > Fungi > Ascomycota > Saccharomycetes > Phaffomycetales > Phaffomycetaceae > Gotozyma > Gotozyma siamensis. Next base: position 17,677 of record JAKTZZ010000040.1, read on the forward strand.
CTTTTCACAAAAATGCAGTTATCCAACCCTTTACTCTTATTAAGCTTTACCGCTTTAGTTTTTGCCCAAACCACTGAAGAAGTCCCAGAAGCTTCTGGCGATGTTGCACCATCAGAAGGCACTACTGCTGAAGAAATTGTCTCAGAGACTGCTGTCAGCACCACTACTCTTGCCTCGGGCTATGAAGAAGATGAACCAACCACCACGTTAACGGAGATTGTTCTTTCTACAAGTGTTGACGAATCTACTTCCGCTGCTTCAGCAGCTAGAGGTAACAATACTATTCCAGGAGTTCTGGATCACAGTGAAAATGGTGCCGCTGTGAATCAATATAATGTTGCTGCTAGTATCATTGGTGGTTTGACTTTTGTAGCAGGTTCTTATTTGATCTAAGGATTTATTTAAGTTGATGATGTTGTTGTTTTCTACTTGTCATTTTTATTCTTTTTTGTTGATTTTTGTTTGATTGTTGATGGTCAATTGATGGTTGGTTAATGGTGTTGGTTTTTTTTTTTCGATCTCATGTTGAGATTGTGTTTCAAGATTCTTTTAATTAATTGTTTTGATCTTTTTTTGTCTTTTTTGATGACACTCTTTATGACTTTTTGACTCTTTTTTTTGATACTTTTATGACTTTATTGATACATTTTTTAAAACTTTTTTATGACTTTTCTTATTGAAACATTTTATGACTTTTATTGATATATTATTATATTATTATGTCTTTTCATTGATACATTTTGATTTTGAATACACTTCTTGTGATGTTGTTTTTTTTTCTAATCATAAGATGGATATGTCATTTTTTTAATGGAGTGTTTTCTTACCTTTTTTGATGATATATTCTTTTTCAGCCTTTTTATCATACCCTTTTGACTCTTTTTTTTTTTACTTTTCCCTTACTTTTCCCTTACTTTTGAAACTTTTTTTTGTTCTTTTTTATTCATATTTTTCTTTTAATGCATTTTTCTTGGGTTGCAACTTTGTAGTAGATCTTATTCTGGCTTAATTTTACCTCTTTCTAATTACTTCAACTCTACAAAAAACAAACTTATCGCTTAAATCTTGAATGATTATTGTCATGATATATACAAAGACGAACAATAAAAGTAAAGGAAACAAAAACTTAAAGAGACCAGAACGTGATATTCCTCATAATCACAATTCGAAAAAACACACATTTCACACATATCTAAACCGTTAATCCATCATAAATTTTGAGAAATGAACAAACAAATTAAGCAAAACCTTGAGCACCATATTGAGCGACGAATTCTTCAATTTTTTTACTTAAGAAAGGATCTTCTCTAATTTTCAATTGGATTTTAGAAGCTTCAGCAAAAGAAGTGGCTTGTAATTTTTCATCCAAATTTCTAGCCAACAAGGAAGCACTTTCAAACAATTTAACAGCTTCGTCAATCTTGTTTTCTTGTAATTTCAATTGTGCTAATGTGATTTGTGCCAATTCTGATTTATCATCTAATTTAGTTGCTTCTTCCAAAAATTTAACAGCTTGTTGTAAATTAGTTGGGTTTGGATCCTTAGCTAAAACAGTAGCTTTGTTAACCAATGGAGTGACACCGATTGAAATTTTTGGATATAATGCGTTTTGTAAAGTGAAAGAAACGTCAAATTGTTTGATTGCACCTTGAATATCACCTTTATCACCCAAGATTTCACCATAGTAATTTGGAATTTCTGGAGATGTTGGGAAAGTTTTTTTAGCATTTTTGAAAGATTCTTCAGCTTTCTGGAAATCACCTTCTCTGTAATAAACACAAGCTAATTGAATGTAAGAATAAACGTTCTTTGGGTTTAATTCTTTTGATTTTTCAAAGTTTTCTTTGGCTTGATCTAATTCACCTCTTAAGTAATATAATTGAGCTCTGTGATAGTAAGTTTCTGCAGAATCTGGTTTTAATTCAATAGCCTTAGTGAACAATTTTTGAGCTTCTTCGAAATCTTGTTTATCAGCAAGAATTAAACCTTGGAAGACATAAGCTCTTGATCTTGGGAAGATTTGAGTAGATAAATTAATTGAGTTTAATGCATTCAATGGATCAAGTTTTAAGAATTGATAAATACCAGCATATTCTAAAGCCAATGCTAATTTTTCATTCAAGTCTGGGTTCTCACCAACAGCTTTGTTGACATCTTCTTTGTAAGCGGCAACGGCCTTAGTGAAGAATTTATCAGATTTAACATAAGATTCAGCTTCAGATTTCAATAATTCTTCTAATGCAGATCTTAAGTAGAAATCACCGGATTCAGGTTCTGGAGTCTCTGGCAATTTGAAACTTTCTGGTAAATCTTTGTCGAAAGCACCAAAGAATGAAGCAATTGAAGAAGCAGATGGTAAGTTATCATTTTCGCCACTGTCATTTTTAGCTTGTTGTTCAGCCAATTGTTTTTCAACAATTTTGAATGAATGTTTCTTCAAAACACGGTCCAAGACTTGTTCAACGGTTTGGTTGTTGAATCCACCAATGACGGTAATGGCAGTCAAATCAAACATTGCTTCTTCGTATCTTTCCAAATGTTCTAAAGCACTAGATCTTCTCAACAGGCATTTGGTGTATTCTGGGTTCAATTTCAAAGCAGCAGTAGTGTCTTCAACAACTTTTTCGTACTGTTCTAAACCAACGTAACAAGCTGATCTGTTAGAATAGTAAATTGGATCTTCTTTCAATTGTAAAGCGGCAGTGTAGAAAGCAATAGCAGTTTCGAAATCTTTCTTGTTGAAGTATTCGTTACCATCAACTTTCAAATCCAAAGAAATTGAGTTTTTTTCCTCTTCACTCAATCCGTTCAAGTACTCTTCAGTCAATTGTGGAAGACCTTTGTCATCAACTGGGTATTTGACTTCTTTGGCAGCAGCTGGAGCAGCAGCAGCAGCAGCACCGTCAGACTTAGCGTGCTTCTTCTTCTTTCTGTGGCTCTTCTTCGAGCCAGTGGCAGCACCAGTGGCAGCAGTTCCAGCAGCAGCATCCTTGTCTTGTGGTTTGGATCCATCAGCATTCTCGGCTTGTGCGAGCTGCAAGTAGTAGTACGAGGCGAGGAGCCCGGCCGTGACGGCACCGACGGTTCCGACGATGGCGAACTTGTGTTTCTGGACAAAGTTGGAGAACGAGGATTCGCTCATCTTGATGATTCCTTTGTTTAGAGACTTTGTTTTGATGCTACAATTTGAAGAATTTTTCGATCTTTTTTTTTTTATTTTTTTGCTGAATTGGACAAATTGAAGAAAAAGAAGAAAAATTCGCGGAAAGTCCGAGTAAGGCCGAACTAAATCCGGGGTAATAAAAAGTAACAAACTACTTAAAATTCACTTAATTTCACTAATAGTTCATTGTATTTCGTTAAATTCGTCATTCATTCATCTCTGTAGTAGTCCTCGATCTTGTCCCACGTTATCTCCGCTTTTTTCCACACTTGAAACCATTTCTGGAACTCATCATTCGCATTTTCAGCATGAATATCTGACTGATAATGGTTACTCACAGTCGGAATTATTCTATCCCATTTCAAATACGTGCAAAATAAGGACAGCTCTTTGAAGTTCGAATGTTCAGAGTACGGCAGGAAGATTTCGTTTTTGAATTTCAACATCTCGTTGAGTGTCTTGTTGAACTGTTCATCATTAACTTCATTATCATTCCAAATTTTATTCAAGAACTTCAATTTGGATTCTGGACTGGATATATCATCTTTGAAGGCATACGTCTTTGTGAATTGGCGGAAACACCACCCTGTGGGTCTGATCTTGATGATTTTCTTGTTGTTGTAGTATCTGTTCAAGAATAAAGAGTCTGTTAGTTTCTGGATGGGTAACAAATGAATCAAACAGTTCAACTCTTTAGATTTATTCACATGATCTAAATTATAGATTTTAAACTCATCCAAGTCGTAGAAATTTGGATTGGTTTTGAATTTGGTGGGTGCAGTGTCAAATATGATGAATTTTTGTAGTAAGACGTCAGGTTTTAGGAAATTTTTAATCATTTTAAACTTCTCTATTGGAATTAAGATCTTTGTGTTTAAATACTCTGATAACTTGAGGTATAAGTTCTCTTTACCAATGGAGTATGTGCCAATCAAAAGGACCCATGACTTGTTAACCTCTTGACCATCCGATCTCTGAACGAAATAATCCAAGATTGAAATCTTACCACTCTTGTTAACATCTGTACAAGATCCATTTTCATCGTTGCCAAATCTTTTCTGAAGGTATAATCCAGCTCTTTTTACTAATGATGATTGTTCAATGAATAAATAAATAGGGTTTAGATATGTTGTGTCTAAATAAATCTCATTGATTTTATCAAATCCAAAATGTTTCAAATCAATCATCATTTGTTTAGAAACTCTAAAATCTCCCGTATGCAAAACAACTTTTATAACTTCTTCTTCGCCATTCCTTAGTATACAATGCTTGAATAAGAATATTACACCACCGGGACAATGATGCGCGTCCATTGCCATGACTTTAACAAACTCAATATTATCAACAGTGGTCAAAGTTTCCCATTCTTCAGCAACAGCAACTATCATATCTCTGTTTTGCTCACCCGCAATCTTTTGAACGACAAGATCTTTAGATATCTGAGAAGTATAAACTTTTGCTGTTGAGTTACCGGCAAACCAGGTCTTGCTCATGCCTATGTAATGATCAGAGTGGAAATGGGATAAGAAATGGAAATCTATTTGCTCTTTGTAACTGTAATTGAACCCATCAACAGCAACATAAAATGGAGTTTGAGTTGTTTTTAATTGGAAAGTCAGTTTCTTGAAATATGGTGCAAACGGCCTCATTTTACCGGTTGATTTCTTCTTGTGTTTCTTGGGCTTGAGACTTGTGACTTTACCAGTTTTCTTCTTCGATCTGGCACGTTTGATTGTAGTTTTGACATCTGTCTTGAGATCTGTCCTCAGGCTAGTCTCGGCAGTTTCTTCGTCATCGTCAATAATGATGATCTGCTCATCAGTTTCTATCTTCAGCACCTCCTCGTCAATCAGGATCGGCTCCTCAGAGCTTCCTGAGCCTGTGATCTCACCCACCATCTCATCACGATTCAAGCACAACTTGACATGGTATTCTCTCTCAAACGTCTCGAAATTCGACAGACTCAACGAGCACACGGGACATCGCAGCAACACGGAGTCCTTCTCTGTCTTCTTGTCCTGTCCCGATTTCTTCAGGAGCCGCGAGAAGTCCAGGGTCCGCTGCATCCAGGTGGCGATGATTAGACACCAGACAAAATTAATTCGCGTTATTGATATCGATCTAATAATCACTATAAACACCAGTATAATGACACTTCTGTCTGTGATCCGTAAGGACAAGCTGAAGCGGAACCAGCTGAAGATTCTGATTCTGGGACTCGACAACAGTGGGAAGACGTCAATTCTGCACAATTTGATAGGGAAAGAACAGGACAATGTGATGCCTACTGTTGGGTTCAATATCATCAACTATAAGAAAGACAACAAGAATCTAAATTTCTGGGACATTGGAGGACAGTTGAACCTCCGAAACTTCTGGTTCAACTACTTCAATGACAAGTTCAATGCCGTGATGTGGGTCATTGACGTGAGTAACTTGGAGAGTCGATATGATGAGAATTTGGAAGAATACAGAAAGATTGAGAAGTATTTACTCAATTTGAAGCTCATTGTCGTGCTCAACAAAGTAGATCTTTACACTGGGGATCTCGATCCCTTGGAGTCCCGACTCCGACGGGACTTGGGACTGGAGAAACTGGAAAGGGCCGGAGTTTCTGTGGCTCTGTTCACCAGTTCGATCTTCAACGAGAACCAGCAGCTGTTAGAAGCACTGGCGAGTGTGTAATTTAATTTAAACTTAATTCAATGTGTGTACCCGGAGACCATCGGGGTGTGTGTACAGTGATTCGTGATTTTGATGTCCTAGTCCGTGTCCGGTCTTTCTACAATTTGTCTCGAGTCTCTTTAAAAGTCTTTCAAGGACGAGCGGGTCCTTTGACTTTTTAGTCTCTCTATTTCCAAAATGGAGACTATGTGCGAGCGCGACCGGGATTTTCAGGAAAGGATTTAAGGACAGGAAATTTTACCCGACATTCAACGGACATCAATATAAAGAGTCATAAATTTCCCCAGTTAAATTTGCCCAATAAATTTGAGTCAAATAAAGAGAAAATTTTCTCCAATTTTCCACTTACATCCCCTTACACACTCACACTCTTCATTCAATCATGTCTAATGTCGCTGTCCTTGGTGCCTCCGGTGGTATCGGCCAACCTCTGTCCCTATTGGTGAAACTCTCCCCAAACTTGAACATCAAGCAACTTAACTTGTATGATTTGAGATTATCAAAAGGTGTTTCTCAAGATTTATCCCATATCAACACTGATGTCACTGTCAATGGTTACGAACCAGCTGCTAACACTGCTGCTGAAAAACAATCAGCTTTAAAGAAAACTTTAACCAATACTGATATTGTTATCATTCCAGCTGGTATTCCAAGAAAACCAGGTATGACTAGAGATGATCTATTCAAGATCAACGCATCAATTATTGAAGAATTAGCAACTGCTATTGCCAACTATTCACCAAACGCCACAGTTTTAGTCATTTCTAACCCTGTCAACTCTACTGTTCCAATCATTAAGGAAGTTTTTGTTAAATTTGGTATCTTCAACGCTAACAAATTGTTTGGTATTACCACATTAGATATTGTTCGTGCTAAAACTTTTATTTCAACTTTAAGTCATTCTAATGATTTCAACAATGATAACATTCATGTCATTGGTGGTCATTCTGGTGAAACTATTGTTCCAATTTACTCAAGTTTACCAGATTACAAAAATTTAAGTAAATCTGAATTAGCCAAATTAACCAAAAGAGTTCAATTTGGTGGTGATGAAGTCGTTGCTGCTAAAAATGGTGCTGGTTCCGCCACTTTATCAATGGCTTACTCTGGTTTCAAATTTGCTGAATTTATCTTGAATTCATTCAATAACAGAAACCCAACCAGTTTAGTGTTGGATTCATTCATTTACTTGGATGATTCTATTCAAGGTTCTAAAGAAGTTAAAGAATTCATCGTTAAGAAATTCGGTAAGGAATTCTTGGTTGAATTCATTTCTCTACCAGTCAGATTAATTAATGGTAAAGTTTCAATTGATTACAAAATTTTATACAATTTGAACGATTATGAATTAGGATTGTTGAAGATCGCATTAGGTCAATTGAAATTAAACATCACTAAAGGTGTTAACTTTGTTCAATTCAAAAACCAAAGTAAATTGTGATGTATTGAAACATATGGAGTGTGGTAATTGTGGAAACTTGTAAAAAAAAAATTATGGATTTATGTTCTGAATTGATTGTAGTTCTTTGTACATATTGTACATTGAATGGTTATGAACCACACATTTGTCTTTGTCCACGTCCCCTATTGTCCCGTCAACTGATGTCTACAGTCTTATCCCCATAACACCGCTCGTTGTCACTTTGGCTGGCACATGTCCCTTGTCCCTTGTCCGTCCCGATGTACTATTCTCTACTGTAATTGTACTTCATCAAAGACTTGGCTTGTCTTGACCCTTGAACACTCTGTCCTTTAATTTCAAAACAAATGCCTGTGGAATGTCCAGTCAAACATCAAAAATGTCCATTAAAATGTCAAAACATGTCCTCTCCAGACTCCAATGTCCTCCCCTCCAGATGGTGTCCGGGTGTCCGGACAAATTTTACCCTCAGGTCATTCCCACTAGAAAAAAAAAAAAGAAAGAGCCTTATGAAAACAAAAAAAAACATCAAATCAATTCTCTTCTCAAATTGGCAACCATCTAATCAAAACTTTTTCACCAATTACACTCATCAATTTTTGAGCTCACTCTGCCTGAGATCCCCCACGCACTCCCCCCACTATACGCCTCCACACATTCCCACAGGCACCCCCCACACACCCGCATCACGTGCCTTGCATCCCTCCCCTTTTTCCCCACGTCTAGTCCCTGGCTTGTTAGCAAACAAATCCCCATAAGACAAATGTCCAACACAACTCAGCTCAAGGTGTTCACCACGGCGGACGAAGAAGTCGAGATCGAAGTGGACAAACTCCAGGACATTGGCCATGGCTCGTTTGGCACAGTGTCGAAATGTCATCTCGTATTGCCAGACCACAGACAAATCGCCATCAAAAGAGTCCTCCAGGACAAACGATTCAAGAACAGAGAACTTCAAATCATGAAATCACTACAGAATCCATACACCACGAAGCTTTTTTACTACTACTATGAAACAGGCACTTCGAATTCTGCAAATAACTTGTATTTAAACTTGATTATGGAATACTTACCAACGACATTATACAAGCGTAATCAATTTTATACAGCAAAGGCATCCTCAATGCCACTCCCGGAGGTGAAATCATACATCAACCAGATCCTCCAGGGGCTGGATTACCTTCATCAGCAAAGCATCTGTCATCGGGACATCAAACCTCAAAACATATTGGTTGATCATGTTAATTCAATAGCTAAAATTTGTGATTTTGGTTCTGCTAAAGTCTTGTCGTCATTAGAACAAAATGTTTCATATATATGCTCTAGATATTATAGAGCTCCAGAGTTGATTTTTGGAGCAACTAATTACACAACAAAGATTGATATTTGGTCTCTTGGGTGTGTTTTTGCAGAATTGTTGATTGGACAACCATTATTCCCTGGAGAAAGTGGGATTGATCAATTAGTAGAAATTATAAAGATCTTGGGGACACCAACTACCCAGGATATATTATCGATGAATTCAAGTTATGTTGATCATAAATTCCCAGTCATTAAAAAAATCCCATTGATTAAAATTTTTAAAAGACTGGATAATGAAGAAGGTTTGAAGATTTTAGACTTCTTGGAAGGATTCTTGTTGTTTAATCCTAACACCAGATTGAGTGCTGCACAGGCTTTGCAAAACGAATGGATCTCTTCATGAGCTGGTGTATAACTATAATTATTGCTCTGGTTTTGCAAGAATTGTAATTAACTTAGTATTCTACACTATATGATGATCAAACATCTAATCTACACCACAGCCATACTAAAGATAACATAAAATAATACAAAAACAAGTTAAAGAACTAAAAGTAGTAAAAATACAGCAAAAAAAAAAAAAAATGAATAATATCATAACCCTCAAGACACCTACCCCCGACATACACATACATAAAGAAAAAAAAAACACCAAAATCACATAGAATCAGCGGGAATCCTGCGATCATCTCCCGCTCCTTTGTCTCTCCGTTCAATCATGATTCTTTTGGCCTCTTCATTGCCGTATCTCTTGGTGAGTTTCCCAAAGAACAACCCACATGCATTACAAAGAGATCTCGTGCCATAAGGACCGCGTCTCCATTCTGGCGTGTCGTCCGATCCACACTGTTTACACCTCATTTCCGTGTCGGGGATGAAAGGGTTGAGTCCTGGTGCTAAGATCATTGATGTTGCTGTTGATGACGTTGGTAGTTGTTCAGATAATGGTTTTAACGCGGTTTCGATATTGGTTGGATTTGTTGAAGATTTCCGTTTCTTGTTGGAAATACCTGATGGTATTGATGTTGAAGTTGTCGCTGTTGTTAAATTCTCAGACATTCCATCATTCTTGGGATTCAATTTCTGATGTTGAATTGAAGAAGAAACATGTTCAATTGGGATTGGTTTTTTCCTAACTCTTGCAAAATCAGAACTACCTTGCCTCAGATGTGGCCCTCTTTTACCACCACTCACTGATTTCTTTGCTCTATGTGTACCCTTTATTGATTTTCTCTGTTCTTTAACTTTTTTCAAAACAGATGACTTAATCGCTCCTTCCTCGTCTTCTTCTTCTTCTTCTTCTTCTTCAGCTGCTTTTTTAAGGGCTTCCTGCTCTTTTATTTGTGCAGCAACAGCATCTTCGTTATTCCGTTGTTTTAACCAATCTTGGAAAAATTTAGACATACCATTACTCAATTCAATTGCTTCATTCAATTTTTCAATTGGAATATTATGCAAAAATTGTTTAAAAAATCTAAACTTCAAAGTTTGAATATCTCCATGATATTCCCTATTCAATGGCATATCCAAATTCTCATCAATCAATTCAACTTTTGCATCACTTCCACCACCATTTGAATTGTTTCCCGTTGTACCAGCACTAATTGCACCACCAACACTAGTGCCTCCAGTCGGACCACCTCCAGCAGGGCCAACTCCAACGGATGCACCGCCAGCGGGAACAACAGCTCTTTTAGAATACTCCAAATGATTCAGGAAATCGTTATTAACCTCATTAACAATTCTATTCAATTTTTCAAAATCAACAAGCATGATCTCTAAATCATTCAACAATAATCCATAATGATCTTGCCTGCCTAGAGAAGCGATATCAGCAAGTGTGCTCAATGAAGTTTGGGAATCATATGAATCATTCTTCTTATGATGGGATGGATATGGTGGAATTTGCATCGATAATCTCCTAGCGTCATTGAAACCTGGCACACCTGCGGCACTAGAACTACCACCACTGAGACTGCTGCTGATACCACTGCTGCTGATGCCGCTGGTTGATTGATTGTGCATTACTGACATCCCTTTGCCTAGTGGTTTTGCTGCACCAAGACGGTTTTGTCCGTGTGTTTGTGAGCTGTGTGAGACTTGTGATGCCTGTTGTGGATGGAATTGTGATCCATGTGGTGCGTACCCAAGATGTGTAGGTTGTGGTGGTGGCGGTGGTGGGAACCTGAAACTGGAAATTTGTGTTTCTGGTTGGAAGGCAGGTTGTAACTGATGCTGTGTGGCCATTTGATGTCGATAAGGTGGTTGGTAGTGTACAACTTTCGAACGTGGATCAAGTGGATGTTGGTATTGCTGCTGCTGCAGTTGTGGTTCAGGTGGTTGTTTAGACAGGTGCTGTTGCTGCTGAAACTGATGGGTCTGATGATGATGATGATGATGATGATGATGATGCTGTTGTGATTGTGGTGCGCTTCCAGCTGGAGGTGGGTGCGTTTGATGGATGAATGTTGGAGTCACGGGCAGTGATACATTCTGAGGTGGTGATCTTATTTCCAACGCAGTATTTGGAACTCTCCTGGGTGAAGCAGCAGTATTTGAAGTTGAAATTGATGGAATTCGTTGTGGGTTCAGTTCAATATCTTCCCGTTTGATATCATCTTTGGCTGACTGATTTATTGATAAGTTGTTTGCAAACTTGGATGTCAATTCGTTGAATGACGGAAGTCTATTGATGAGTTAGTATGTTGTTGTTTTATTGTATTTAGTGGACAGCAAAGTTGATGGTTTCCCAAAAAGGTAAAAGGAATGATCTGGGGGCGGGAAAAATCCACAGAACCATTTAATTTGACACGTTGAGATCTGTAACTTGATACTCACTTGATATGGGAGGTTCTTTTTCGATCGAAGCTCATCATTGTATGAAAAACAAAAGAGTGATCTTTTTTTTCCCTGTTTCCAACTCTTTATGCTTCAACTGTAAAAAGGATAGATATTGAAGAAGAGCAGAATGATTTTTTTTTTTTTGAAAAGAAATATTGGAAATCACTTAATGAGTGAATATATGCGAGATCAAAATAGCAAACGGTTTAATCCAGCTTGTTTTATTTTGAATCTGCTTGAGTGATTTATGGGTGCACTTGATTGTTTTTTTTAAATTATTCTCTTTTATAAGGAAAGACCAAATTTCAAGATATTTTGTAAGTGTATGTGAGAAATTTAAACAACAAACAGATGTAGTAGAGATACAGGATTGAATTTGCTAAATTAGAAAAAAAAAAGATTGAAAAACATCCTTAAGTTTTGAACCTGCGTCACAATCTCAATATCTGACTTTAAATAGAGTGAGATGTGGTAAATGTTGACCTGACAAATGACCAATTTGATTACGAAATAGACAATCAATTTACACCAATACGGAATTCACAAGAACTAGATTGAACCTAGTTGTGAACTATAAGTTTTTTCTAGAACCGATTCAAGAACTATGGAAACCGATAAAATAATAATCTAGATTATGCTAAACATCTTTTCGTATTTAGTATAGCAAATCTTGTACAAAGGGACTGAAACCATCTGGGGAAAAAATAGTGGTTGCTCTTTACAATACGTGGGCTTAGCAAAATACTGGGGAATTATTTGTCTGATCTAACCAGAATTGGGATAATTGGATCTATGATTGCTATCTTGCGAGATTTATATAGTCCAGCTGGTTCAGGGCACAGCACGAAACTTTGGTAAACACACCAGAAAAGAAAAAAAAAACAAACGAAAAAAGCTCCATTGAAACGTGAAATTCCCAATTGAAGTCAAATCCTGTAGTGATATGCCTACAACCTCATCTTGAACCTAGATTAGGTACGTAGGAGTAAAGTGAAAAGACTTAAAAAAAAATAGAAGTGAGAGACTATAGAGAGAGACTATAGAGAGAGACTATAGAGAGAGACTATATAGTAAAAATGTACCACACTTTATATCAAGAAGACGAGGAAACGCCCTGTTTCACAGCCCCTAGCGCAAAGATCCTACTCCCTGCATTAAGCTCACAAACAAATGACAAGTTATGGAAGTGTTGTTCTAGGCCTCGCTTTGAATCATTAAACCACCGAGAAATAGGTAAAAGGATCTTCGAGGAGGACAAAAAATCGGTCTCAATTGTCTGAGGAAAAGAAAGTACTGTCGCCAGACGAAGTTCTCCCCGTCTGTTTGACCTTTAGGGACCTGTGACTTTCCTTCCAGAAAACAACTCGACTTGTGTAAAGTAGAAATTGGAAAAGTTGAAAAGTTTTCGAAAATTTTTTTTTCTTTATTTATGGCGCGTGTTACCCGGAACTGGCGATATCGCGAATTAATTTCATAGTGCTTATAATAACCAAAATCAACTAACAAACAACAATCAATCACCAATTACACCAAATGGACGCGCTTCTCGGGGACATCCGCAAGGGAACGACGCTCAAGAAGGCCGTCACAAACGACAGGAGCGCCCCGATGGTCGGCAACGCCGGCGGGTCCGCAGCCGCAGCACCGGCCATGGGATTAGGAATGGCTCCCAGTATTCCATCAGCTAGACCAGGAGCCCCTTCTGCTGCTCCTTCTGCGCCTGCACCACCGTCCGCCCCTCAATTGGGCGACATCTTTGCTGGCGGGATGCCCAAGCTGAAGCACCGTGCCGGCGGGCCCGCAATTCCCAGCGCTGCTCCTGCTGCTCCTGCTACTCCTACTGCTCCTACTGCTCCTTCTATCCCATCATCAAGACCCCAAAGAAAGCCATCGAATCCAGGCAGTGCGCCCCCATTGCCAACAGGCGCACCTCCAATTCCGGGAATGAGCCATGTAACGAAGACCACGCCTTCCATTCCTCAAAAACCAGCTCCTTCAGCCAACAATGCACCATCCATCCCATCAACAAGACCTCCTCCTAAATCACACTCAGGCATCCCTCCTCCACCACCTTTGCCTGGCATGGCAGCTCCTCCTCCACCACCTTTACCACAGAGTTCAGCTCCACCAGCTCCTCCACTACCACAATCTTCAGCTCCACCTCCACCTCCACTGCCTTCAGGATCTGCTCCACCTCCACCTCCATTACCAGGAATGGCTGCCCCACCACCACCATCACTGCCATCTGCGAGTGTCCCACCACCACCTCCAATGCCTGGTCTATCAGCACCTCCGAAACCACAAGTCTCAGCTCCATCAGCTCCATCAGCCCCTCCAGCAGGTGGTGCGTTTGCATTTTTGGCAGATATACAGAAGAAAAGAGATGATTCACACGTTGTTGACTCTGTTCCAACTTCGAAGGCCCCATCTGCCCTTCAAGCACCAGCTTTACCACAATCATCTGCTCCTCCACCTCCAAAATTACCTAGTATAACAGCTCCTCCACCTCCAAAATTACCTAGTATGGCAGCTCCTCCACCTCCTAAACTACCTAGTATGTTATCCCCATCACCTCCAAAATTACCTACTACATCTGCTCCTTCACCTCCACCATTACCTGGGATGGCTGCTCCTCCACCTCCTCCAATGGCAGCTCCCTCTGCTCCTGCATTACCATCTTCTAATGCCCCTCCACCTCCGCCAGCTCCTCCAATGGCAACAGCACCACCGGCACCACCAGCACCATCCAGTTCTGGTCCACCGCCTGGTCCACCAGCAGGTGGTGCATTCGCCTTTTTGGCAGAGATTCAGAAGAAAAGAGATGATTCCCATGTCATTGACGCAGTGCCTGCCGGTTTCACAGCTTCTAATCAAGTTTCAGAAGATTTACCAACTCCAACAAAAGCTCCATCTGTCCCATCTGCACCAGCACCTCCAACTCCATCTGCTAACCCTGCAGGCATGAGTCTTGCAGAAGCAATTGCTGCCCGCGTATCTGGACCTAAAAAACCACAAGCTCAACCAATAGCCGCAAGCATCCCATCCATTTCAAGACCATCATCAAATCCTCCATCATTACCACAAAATAGTGCCCCACCACCACCTCCATTACCATCTGTCTCAGCTCCACCACCTCCACCTCTTCCACAAAGTTCTGCTCCACCTCCACCATCACTACCAAAATTCAATGCACCGCCAACTCCACAAGCACCAGCAGTTTCATCAGCTCCAAAACCTCCATCAGCACCTATACCTTCAGGACCACCTGCTGGAGGTGCATTGGCATTTTTAGCAGACATTCAAAAGAAAAGAGATGATACAAATGTCATTGATTCTGTTCCATCCACACCCTCATCATCTGCACCTCCTCCACCACCTCCAATGCCACAATCTTCTTTCCCTCCAGCACCACCATCATTACCAAAAATGAACGCTCCGCCTGCTCCACCATTACCTTCAATGACAGCACCTGCCCCACCATTGCCTTCAATGCTAGACCCTACGCCTGCTCCTCCAGCTCCTCCATCCCTACCATTTGCAGCACCTCCATCACTCCCACAAACATCAGCACCATCATTTCCACCAATGGTTGAACCAGAATCACCAGTCTCCAAAAGTGCAAAACCTCCACCTCCACCTGCTCCATTCCCATCCTCACCATCCCACCACTCATCCGCCGCACCACCACCACCTCCACCAAGCACAGCAGCACCAACACATACTGGGTCCACTAATTTCAAACAACGACTCTTTGGCAATGATTCACCATCTTCACACTCGCCATCATCAGGTCCTACACCAGAAGGATCCAAAAGGGATGTTGATTCAAGTGCATTTTTGAACGGTGCTAAACAAGGACAAGGAAAGATAGTTATTGATGATCATCGTTTCAAATTCATAAATCAATCAAATTTACCAAAACCAAGAGTTTTTAAAGGAAAAGAGAAATTGTATCCTAGTGGTAGGGGAAGTTCCATACCTTTAAATTTGATGTTGTTTGAATAAATAATTGTTATGATGTTGATGATGGATGAATTTTGAAATTATTTTTATAGTATAGAACCACTACGATTTGATCTTTGAAGGTTTTGTAAAGTTAGTTAGAAATGGTAATGGATGACATGGACTTTACTATCAAAAGAATATCGTATACGTACCATCCTTTACAAGACAAGATTTGACACTTGATAGCTCCACAATTATAGTAATAATGGGGCAATGATCACCATAGTAGCGTTTGGTTCTTCAGAATTGCCATTAACTGAAAGATCTTTTCGGATAAATAAAACTGTCAATATTCATTTAGCCAAAGGGGAAACACATTAAAACTCCGACAGGAAAGCTAAAATACCGAAACTTGACAAAATTCAACAATATCGCCATATTTTCACAAGAAAACGTACTTTTATCGTCATATAAAAAGTTCTACAAATTTCTCATAGTTTATAACGGTGCTAATATCATACATCCTCAACGAATTTGAAATTTCATCATTTTTGTGTCTCCCCCCTAACAATAGCGGTTTTTTTAGTCTGGGGGGAACGAGAAAACTCCGAGAAATTGTATAGAGAAAAAAGAACAGATGAAGAAAATTCGAAATTGTCATTTTTCTGGGAATGATGACTTTGTTTTGAAAACTATAAGGTGATTATGAAGAAGGTAGATTATGAGGAGAAGTAGAGCCTGTTTTGACCTCGTCAAGTGTCACTTCTTGTGTTGTTAATTGACTAAATTTCGTGATGATATCTCAACAATCGTAATTAATCTTGTGATGCTTTTCAGATATATCCATTATATCAATCTAATGGTAATTTTATTCACTTAATTCAAACAAAAACTAGTGATTAATTATAACTTATTATTAATAACATTATAAATTAATGTACGGAGTAATAACAAATTTACCAACTATTTATATTATAATTCTTTCTCGGCTAAATAAAAAACTCTGGATAAATAAAAATATCTGGCCTGGTCAAACCAGTCTTCAAGATAGTTGAGTACACATGATACTATAAGAAAAGATGGGCCCAGGATCTAGTGATTCCAATGCCATAGTAGTGAGTACTACGAAGAGAGAAAGGGGTCGACGAATTGGAAGAGTTGATCATGGGTACTGTGATATGATAATTCAGGGGTCGAGAACCCCAAAATAATGAATTATAATAATTAACCAACAATAAGAAATAACTTCAAAGTCGAGATTGACGTTTTCATCATCTACAAAGTAAAATCAAATAATTAGAATTCGTGTATTTTGATGAGTGGAGAACTTATAATCTAATACAAAAATCTACCATATCAATTTCATACCCGAAACTGTTGTACTTTTTCGCTTGGAATTAATAGCAACTTTTTATGCCTTTGGTACAACAAACCTGAAAAAGCAAGCTAGTGACTTATGTAGCTCTAGCCAAAAGTGACTCTTTCAAGCGATGGCCGCTTCTATGGAATAATACAAATAAATTTCAAAGGACGATGTTTGGTGAAAATGGTTTTGAAGGAGGATGCTTGGTGAAAATGGTTTGACTAATGTAAAACATCCAAACACTGCGCTATAGTCAAGTGTCTCTACAAAGCGAAATATGTCATTTTGAACAGAACAAAGACACTCAAGAGATTAGACCATTTTGTCTCACTGCTTACAGCTCTGAGCTTTTTTAATAGGTATTAGACTTTAGTGTACACTGTATACCGTATCTGTTGTTTTTCTTTCATACCACTCCTTGAACTGGATTTGTCCCCTCCTTTGGGGAACCGTTATCCTCTCTTCTCTTGAATTGCCCCACTTGTGAATTGGAAAGAGGATCCCCATAAGACAAACTATAGCGGCATGAAAGCTGGAAGGGAAGTCGATCACCGATTAAACATCATTTTTGAGTGTGATGTCAATGATAAGACGACTGTAGATGTGTCTAGGCTTTCTGCACTTTTGTATTCTTTATATGGTATCCAAATGAATTATCAGCTTAACAAAAAAAAACATTCACTATATCATAAAAAACTAAACAACGACAACTCTGGGAGCGGAAAATAGATGTAGGCCTCTAGAAATTTACGGTTGTAGAATACACGATTCACATATTCTAATCTTTCAAGTGGATTTGTTTCCAACTCACCGAAAGTCAATTGTATAGTTACTAGGATGAAACTACAGGTAACAGGATCAACGATTCGATATAGTGTTTCTTTTTTGGATCATAATAAACATCATAAAGCCTAAGCTAATTTAGACCATTTGAAAACAGACTCATTTGGATTGATGATCTCTTTTTCATTTTGAGTGGTGAAGTTTTCTCCTTTACCATCACCAGCAGCTTGCATAGCGTTCAAGTAGTCTAAGAAGAGGGAGAAGTCCATACCATTAGCAGCATGCTTATCTTTCAAATCTTGGTAGAATTTCTTTCGATCAAGAAAAGTGACATCTAATTTTGTACCATGTTTCTTCTCGTATCTTTCGATGAAAGTACCCAAGGTGGCACTATCAGAGTAAAATCTAATCTTATCTGGGATTTGTGAGTAGTCAGTAGAAGTGACTAAAGAGGCAACAACATTACCAATATCTTTGAAGAAAGAGAATTGAACTTCATTTGATGCATCACCAACAATTGAGATTTTGTTGTCAATAACTGGATAAAATGGGATGTCAAAACCAATAAAAGTCTCCCCATCAAAGAAACATGTGGTATTGATATCAACGGTTTTCAAACCAGCAGCTCTGGCAGCTTTAGAATGTTCGACTTTACCACCAAGGAATCCTGGGAAGTCAACATAGGCTGCTTCAAGATCACAACCGAATTGGGATGGGATGTATAATTTGACGTTATTGGCAACTGCGGCATCGAGAATATCTTGGTAAGGAAGAAGTGATATAGCACCCAAGTTGATAACAGCATCAACACCTTTGAAGGATTCAGTGTATGGCGTTTCTTTGGAGTTGATGTACTGGACCTTGTCTGATTCGATTGGTTTCTTGTCTGGATTGGATGTGATTAGTCTGATTGGGGTGTTGATCTTGGAGATGAATGGTTCTGAAAGGAGACCTTCGACGATGGGTTTACCCAAGAACCCATTGATACCGACGACTGCGACTGTGGCCATGATTGAATTGAATTGAATTGAATTGGATTGGATTGAATTGGATTGAATTGGCTGTCTGCCCTATTTTGTAGAGTTTAAGGAGATTTTTAAGATTGGATTGTGATTGATAATCGATGGGAAATTAATAATCAAAGAGAAGTTGAGCAAGATTTCAACAAGAAATATGAGATCGGACATCTATAGAGTGAAATCAAAGATTCAAAGAGGTTTGCTTTTCAAATGAGTGGAGAACTCATGAACGAACACAAGACTCTACCAATTCAATTCTCATCAGATGGTGGTCAATATTTTTGACCCTAAGGGCAAAATTCAAGTATTTCATGAGACTTCAATTGCTGCACGCATACACTGAAAGTTGCCATGGCCGCAAACATAAACACACACACAAATGACACACACACAGACGTCCTACTTCTAACCAAAATATTCAACAGAATAAAAACGCTACTCATAGGATATAGACGAAAAGATACCCCATTCATATCCATGGAACTTTTATTAAATACGATATCAGATTGGAGAACGAAAGGTTTAGAAGAGCTCAAGTTTCTATATTCAGCAGATTTTTTTGCTTTCAAAATCGGTTCCTTAGATAGAATATGAAAGGATTTTTAAAATTAGAACAGCGAAAGTTGAAATGTTATAAATATAAAACCATCACGGGTTACGAGTCCCGATCTGCACCATGGCTTCTAACCGCGTTTTTCCAAAAAAGTTTCAATCGATAAACGAAAGAACAATAAGTCCATTCACAATTCACAATCCACAAGACAAAGAATCACGATGTCAGTTCCAGTCCCCAAATCAAAGATCCTTTTCCTCCATGGATTTGCACAGTCTTCCCAGATCTTCAGTGCCAAAACCTCTGGGCTTCGTAAAGCCCTTCATAAATCCGGGTTTGATACACAATACATTCAAGGTCCATTGAAATTAACACCAGAATCTGCTGGTCATGTCATATCTTCCGATGTTGATCTTTACGGATGGTGGAGATATGGGGCTCCTGACTTTGACGAATCAGATGCGATAACTGTGGTTAAGGAGGCTGTTGATGAGCATTATTCCAAAGAAGGTGATGAACCAGTGGCGCCAATAGAAGGAATCATTGGGTTTTCACAAGGTGGTGGCTTAACCGGATTGATTGCAGCCCGTTATAAAGAACTGATACCCAGTTTGAAGTTTGTTATTGTATTTAGTGGCTTCAGATTACAACAGGAGAAATTTGACAAGTTTTACACTCCACCGTTAAGTATCCCTTCTTTGCACGTGATTGGGGAGCTTGATACTGTTGTTGATGAAGGAAGATCGATGAGGTTGTATGAGAGTTGTACGGAGGAAAGCAGAATTCTGTTGAAGCATCAAGGTGGACATTTCGTGCCGAATTCGAAGGTGTTTGTGGAGAAAGTTGTCGGTTGGATCAAAGGAGTTCAGGAATCATCTGAAGAGAAGAAAGAAGAGAGTGAGGAGAGTATCAAGGAGAAAGAGAGGGATGAATTGGAGGATCTCATGAATGAGATTGATAATTTGGGAAAGTTTTGATTAGAGCTAGAGTAAAGAAATAGAAACTAGAATACTGAGACCTGATATTGTAATTAACGCCTCTCTACATAAGAGTATCAAATATTAAGAATGCGGAATTAAAGGTGAATAGAAATCTCGTAAACGAATACAAGAATTCAACTAATCATGTTAAATTCATTACATGCAATCTTTTTTTTGGAAAAATTTTAATGATCAACAATAAAGACAAGGATGTCACCCCTACTGATCAAGGGGGTGATTCCGATGATGATCGAAGCAAGGCACAATGGTTTATCAAAATGAAGAAACCTTTTTTACCCCCTGAATCTTGAATGATAATGTATTTCCAAATTCTTTGTTAAAGATTATGTTGAAAATGCAGTCAAACAAACAATTCAAGAAGATATTAGATTGATAATGCTCATCTTAACGCTCAGAAATTCCAGAGCAGTAATGATTGGTAAAGAAAGAGAAAAAAATCCAAGGATTTTCTTTCCCTTTTTATACTTTTAGTTCAGCAGTTAATAATAAAAAAGAACTCGGAACAAGTCGATCCGAACCATCCCAAGTAGCCGAAAAGAGAGACGTTCGCGAACGTTCGCGAAACTCGTGTTTATTTTTAGATTTTTTTTTTTTTTTCTTGTTTGTGTTTCACTTCGAGATCAAAAGGAAAAAAAAAAAAATAAAAGAAAAACAAACCCATAACAACTCTTTTTTTCTTTTATTCCCACTACAACAACAGCCATGAAGTTCGCCTCAGTCTTGTCGCTCGCTGCTGCCGTCTCCTCCGTCCACGCCATCGGCTCTCTCGCCTTCAACTTGGGTGTCAAGGACAACGCTGGTCAATGTAAGACCAAAGAAGAATACGAAGCCGATTTGGATTTGTTGTCCGCTTACACTTCAACTGTCCGTGTTTATGCTGCTTCTGATTGTAACACTTTGCAAATCTTAGGTCCAGTTGTTGAAGAAAAAGGTTTCAGCTTCTTCTTGGGTGTCTGGCCAAACGATGATGCTCATTTCCAAGATGAACAAAACGCATTAAGAACATACTTACCAAACTTGAAAAAATCAACCGTTCAAGCCATCACTGTTGGTTCCGAAGCTTTATACAGAGATGATCTAAGTGCTTCTGACTTGGCTGACAGAATCAAAACCATTAAAGACCTTTTGGGAGATATCAAAGATTCCGATGGTAACTCATACGGTGACATTCCTGTTGGATTTGTTGATTCATGGAACGTTTTAGTCGATGGTGCTGCATACCCAGCCATTGTTGCATCCGATTTAGTCTTTGCCAACGCATTCTCATACTGGCAAGGACAAACCCAAGCTAATGCTTCTTACTCTTTCTTTGATGATATCATGCAAGCTTTACAAACCATTCAAACTGCCAAAGGTGAAACCGATATCACTTTCTGGGTTGGTGAAACCGGATGGCCAACCGAAGGTACTAGTTTCGAAAGCTCTCAACCAAGTGTTGCCAATGCTAAAGCTTTCTGGAAAGATGCCATTTGTGCTATTAGAGGTTGGGGTATCAACGTTATTGCATTCGAAGCTTTCGATGAAGCTTGGAAACCAGACACTTCAGGTACTTCAGATGTTGAGAAATACTGGGGTGTTTGGGATGCTGATCACAAGTTGAAGTATGATCTATCTTGTGACTTCACTTCATGAGAGTGGTGCAATTATTAGATTACCCAGCTTTTTTTTCCCTACACATTTTCTACATACAGATGGAAAAAAAAAAAAGCACCAAAACTACCACTTCAGTTCGCATAGCTTTATACCACATACATGTTAAACATTACACACGAAACGAAACATGACCCATTGTAGTAATAACGTCACTAGTTGTTAGTTGAATAGGGTAGCAGCTTCGCGAAAATTCCCTCTTTGAGCCCCACTCCCATTCATACGAAATTTTCTCAGATTAGTAGATGAGTCTTATAAATAGAGAGGAATTCCCATTGAATTGATGAAAAATTTTGTGAACATTGAGCCATTTTCAGTGATTAGGAGAGATGGTATTGTCGGCGCTTAAAGAAGTCGAGATGAAGGACGTCCTCGTGGGCGTGGGACAGGTGAGTGATGCTGGGATCTGGATTTCTGTGGTGTGTTGATAAGGTCTTGTGAGAGAGATGGAGAGATGAAGAGAGATGAAGAGAGAGATGTCGCTTGAGATTGGGGTTGTTTAGGAAGATGAATTAGGTCAATTGGCGAGACTGTAAGAAATTTGTTACAGGGTTAGATATGGTTGTTGTTGTTTGGCTGATCGGTTTAGTGTTTGGTGAGTTTGGTTGGTTTGGATGTGTCAAGTATAAGGCTGATAAGCGGCTGACAAGGGATATAGAGTGATGAAGAAGGTGAAAAAGGTGAAGTCAATAGGAGCAAGAGAGCAGGCTTTGGAGGTTATAGTGTTGATCTGCTGGTCATTGTTTATTATTTGCTTTCCTGTCATTGGGACCTTTCATCTTGCTGTCCGATTTTACCCCCATCATAAATGCACCCCACAGAAATCAGATTATTACCATTGCTCTTGAATGATTACTAACTACTCTAAACAGGGATTCAGACTATCGAGACAGCATATTGTGGATAGTTACATCAAGGTCCCCATTGGGATCATTATCATGCTTGCGGTTTTATATGGTGTTAATGAGATTATCATTCTTACAACGATATCTTTTCCGGCATCAGTGACGTGTATGTTATTGCTATATTTCATACTTGTGATATCCACACAGATATTGGGAGAGAAGAAGATCAGTAAAGTGATAAGAATCATTGATATACCCGGTGGGTTTTGTTTAAGATGGATTAATATTTTTTTCACACCGGCTTTTATATCGTTGCCGTTAAGTCAATGGATTAGTGCCAAAGAGGCATTGACCATCGCTGCTGTGTTCTTGTTTGGATATCTCATAGCAACTTGTGTGATTGCATATTTCACTATTTTTTTACAATTTTTAATCAATAAGATTTCAGGTGGTAAGAGAAGCAAAAAATTTAATGCGGATAGATCCGATGAAGAAGAAGATATTGAACTGGAGGATGTTGATAAAAACAATACCAGTAATGAAGATAGTGATGGAGCTGAGATTAGACTTTTGAATGGTGCGACTACAGGGGTTAAGAAATATGTACGGGGTCGTCAACCTAGTGATGGGTCAATATATTCGATCAATCAAGATCAAGATGATCATTTGAACAGAGTTAAATCTTTAGAAAACGTCCCGGCAAATATCATTAATGATCTTGCTCGTGGTGATGAGAATTCAATTGAGGATGATTTCATAAAGAGGATTAACACAAAAATCGATGATGAGTATGAAATGGAATTAAGAAATCATAATGAAGGAACAAGTCATCAATTACATCTATTCCATCATAAGAACCAGAAACATGACGATATTCCATTATTATCACCAACATCATCATCATCATCATCAAGCTCATCTAGAGTTGAAACATGGGAAGTCAATGGTTCACAAAAATTTGACGTTCCTTCTTTACCATCACCAATTGCATCACCAATCAGACCATTGAACCCAGGAGTTGACGCTAAATTTAACGAGA
This sequence comes from Gotozyma siamensis, assembly GCA_030579035.1. Lineage (NCBI taxonomy): Eukaryota > Fungi > Ascomycota > Saccharomycetes > Phaffomycetales > Phaffomycetaceae > Gotozyma > Gotozyma siamensis. The sequence goes on from JAKTZZ010000040.1 coordinate 41,286, forward strand.
CTAATAAATTGTTTTGTAAAAGATCAGTCTTGGAACAACAACCTACATCTTTAAGAGATGCATCAAGAATTAAAATTGCACATTTTGTTAGAGATCATTTTGATTATTTGGTCTTTATTATTTTATTCATTGTTAGCCTTCCAATTTATTTCGCAATCAATTATGAAATGCCATTTCAATTATCAATTGCTATTTTCACATTCTTATTTGTCCTAAGGGCACCACCAGCAAGATTAAAGAAATTCTTTCACCCGGTCTTATGTTCAGTCATTCTTTCATGGTTCTTCTTTTACCTATTTGCAACAATGAAACATGAAACATTCTTCCAAACATTAGATCAGTACAAAACAGGCATCAACTACTTAAACGTGTTCAAACCTTCAACACCAACCATAAAACCAGGAATGGCACATCGTCCAGGAGCAGGTGATATTTTCTCCACCTTGATGGACGTCTCCATCGTTTCATTATCCATGCCAATGTACACCTATCGTTCCGACCTCAAGCGTCACATGTTGGAAATCCTGTTACCAATAATGGTGATGTCAGCTGGTTGTTTCTTCATCTATCCACCAATGTGTTATCATCTGGGAATCTCCAGTGAACGATCCCTTGGATTTGCAGGTCGTTCAATCACACTTGCCCTAGGGACTCCATTCGTCAAGGCACTTGGTGGTTCTGAATCATTAATGGCAGTGACGACTGTCATCTCGGGGATTATTGGTGCTTTAACTTGTCAACCGTTGTTTAAATTCATGAGAATAAGAGATGACGATTACGTGACGAGAGGGATCACTTTGGGTGTCAATTGTGGTGCTATTGCAACTGCACATTTGCTGACTGTTGATCCGAGGGCTGCCGCAATGAGTTCGTTGTCGTTCGTTCTGTTTGGTACTATCATGGTGATTATGGCAAGTATTACCCCATTAGCGAAAGTCATTGAAGGATGGGCAGGTATGAGTGTGTGAGCTGTGTGTATAAACGATTTGAATTCTATATATTCTTTAACGAAAATATGTTCCTCATGATAAGTTTAACTTCTCCTACTAGTAACTTACTAATTAATAAAAGTCATGTATCAATTTTTGTAATTCATTATCTATAAAATGTACTCTTGGAGTTCATTATCAGTTTGGGATATCTTTAACAGTCAAAGCTGCATAATCTGAGGCACCATACGCACTGAACTCAGTACCACATTCAATCAACCCAGTTTCAGCAACGTATTCTGCCCAATGATTCAACAATTCATCCAATTTTTCCTTATTAGAAACTGATAAATCTTTGGTCTCACCTGGATCTTTCTTCAAATCAAACAATTGCCATTCTCCAGTCCCATAAGGTTTTGGAATATATAAAGCTTTGTAATATCCTTGTCTGACTGCTTGTTGTCCGAACAATTCCCAACCAGTCACTGTATCCTCACTATGAATACGTTCTGATTCACCAGTGAGGTATGAAACCCAAGATTTACCCCTTGGTATAACGACTTCCCTGCCTTTGAACTGTGTACCTGGATGTTCAACACCCGCTAGTTCCAACACAGTTGGCAAGATATCCATAACAGTGGAGAAACCTCCCAAGATCTTACCTTGTTCTTTGAATTTGTTAGGATAACTCACGATCAAAGGACAACGGATCCCACCTTCCGAGGCCCACATCTTATACATGTATGAAGGGGCAGTTGCAGCCTGGGCCCATTGATCAGAATACCAAACAAAAGAGTTCCAATTCCCAATGTTTTCAAAAGTGTTATCGTAATGTAATTCAATTTGACGTTGAATGTTACCAATGACTAAAGGTAATGCTTCCATGAACATACCTTCAGCTCCGTTATCCGACATAAATAAAATGAAAGTGTTGTCTAATTCATTAGTTGATTCTAAATGTTGAAAAACTTTACCTAAGTTACGATCCATAATTTCAACCATTGCCGCATAAATCTCCATGATTCTTGATTCTGCTTTCTTTTCTTGATCAGTCAATTCATCCCATGGTCTATCTCTTTGAGTTTCAACTTGATGAGGTTCAATTCCATCTGGAATGATTCCTAATTCCAAAGCTCTTTTCAATCTTTCTTTTCTAAGGACTGCAGGACCTTGATCATAACGACCTCTATATTTCTCAACAACATCTTTTGGAGCTTGGAATGGCCAATGTGGAGCAGTGTATGTCAATGCACCAAAGAATGGTCTTCCATCACGCAATTTCTCATCTTTAAGGAATTCTAGACCTTTCTCAGTGAAGAAATTTGTACTGTAAAAATCATCAGGTAAATATTCTTGAGCATCAAGTTTTTTATCATCTTCAACGTATAATGAAGGTAAGAATGTACTTGGTGATCCATCTTCGTTTGTTCTTATGTATTTATAATGATTTCCTGCACCTGGCAACAAAGCAAATGATTTTTCAAAACCTCTTTGAATCGGCCATTGATCAGGGTACAACCCCAAATGCCATTTTCCTGAAAGGAAAGTATAATATCCACTTTCTTTCAAAATATCTGGCAATGGAGCAACTCTATCGTTCAAATAACCTTCATAACCTGGTTTACCTTTGAACGTGTCTGGGAATCTTGCTGCAAATTCAGCCATTTGACCTAATCCAGCAATATGATTATCAGTTCCTGAAAACAACATTGAACGTGTTGGCGAACATGCTGATGCAGTATGGAAATCAGTGAAACGAATACCTCTGTCTGCTAGTTTCTTCAAGTTTGGTGTGTCAATTTCACCACCAAATGCACTTAGATCGGTGAATCCTAAATCATCAGCGACAATTATAAGAAAATTTGGTTTCGTTACAGTCATTTCCCTTTATGGTTTAGTTCTAATATGGGGCTTTAGCTTAACAGAACAAAGAATCTATTTAAAAAAATCATCTGGTTTTATCAAATAGAATCAGAATTATTAGCCACATTACTCCCAATTAGCCACAATTTGCATCACATCAGCACTTAATGGGTTTCAAAGAAAAAAGTTTCGGCTATTTTGCGGTAATCGAGGCGGACTTTCGGGGGCTTGAAAAAAAAAAGAAAAGAGGAAAACCGTTTAAACGGCTTTCCAAGACTCCGAAATCACAACTTAATCGGGCTGTTGGGATACTTTAGTAAGAGAGTGCGAGATTGAGCAAGACCACCAAGACTTGGATTTACAGATTAACTCCCGTGACACGCATTCCAGTATCGGCATAAATTGTAAGAGCTCATGCACACTCCGGCTTTTCCCTATTTATTGCATCATTATCATCCCTCACCAGTTTTTTTTCTCCTCCAGTAACAAATTCTCTATAATATTAGCCACAATTACAATTAGCCACAATTATGTTTGATGAACTGAGCCTTTGAACTTGCCACAACGGTCCGCCACTGGACACGGAAGAAGAAGATGAAACGCTCATCAATGGTGATGGAATGCGTAGTTGAGTGTATGTTATTGATGTTTGTTATCCGATATTTGAAGTGATTATCTAGCCTTTCCAAACCTCTTTATCGACTGGCTTTTGCTTATCGATTGGGGTTGACCTCCCCGGGTCCCGTAGGCTAGTTGTGGTTTTCTTTTTTTTTTTCTTGGTTCGATCTAATGCAGATTGCTTCATGGATCACATCATAGCTAAAAAATCTGTGGCAATGAATTACATTTCAAAGACATATATAAGCTCTGATTCTCCTTCACCTTTGTAGACCGTAGAAACCGTATATTAAGAGGAAAAACACTTCTACATAACTTCGAAATGATCTTCAAGAAGGGCAACGACTTGAAAGAGGAAGTCATTTCTCAATCGACTGATTCTTATTCAAGTCATCATAAAAAATTCGTTATCTATAACAGAGAAACAAAAGAACAAATCCATGTAGAGAAAGACTGGACTGAAGAAGAAGAAACGAAAGCAAGAAAGAAGATTGATTATTTCATTCTTCCTTTATTACTTGTTGGTTTCTTTGTCTTGCAATTAGATAGAGGTAATATTGCTAATGCATTAGCTGCAACTTTGATGAAAGATCTTAAAATTAATACCAATCAAGTCAACGTCGGTACTGCTTTGTTTAACGTTGGTATCGTGATTTTTGAAATCCCATCAAACATTGTTTTACAAAAAATTGGACCTGCTAAATGGTTAAGTTTTCAAGTTATTATTTGGAGTTTGATTGCAACTTTACAATCACAAATTAAAACATATGGACAATTCTTAGCAACTAGATTCTTGCTAGGAATGTTTGAAGCTGGTTTCATTCCTGGTACTTTATTCTATCTTTCAACTTGGTATACAAAGAAAGAATTGTCAACAAGACACACTATTTACTTTGTGGGTAACATGCTTGCCAGTTGTGTTAGTGGTTTGATTGCAGCTGGTATCTTGAAAGATTTACCAGGTGTTGGTGGTATTTCTGGATGGCAATGGATTTTCATCATTGAAGGTGTTATTGGTATTGGATTTGGTGTTATTTTTGCCATCATGATTCCTAATTCTATTCAACTTCCAAAACCATTCTGGGCAAGAGGTACTAAGTTCAACATTTTGACAGAAAGACAACAATATATCATGAAACAAAGGGTTATCATTGATGATCCTGAAAAGGCAACAGACACTTCAACCATTGGATTAAAAGATTTAAAAGATACTCTTTTCCAACCAACCGTTTGGATTCATTTCGTCTTGTCATTGGGTAACATGATTCATAGTCAAGCTTTAAGTACATATACTCCATTGATTATCAAATCTTTTGGTTATTCCCCAGTTGAAGCCAATGCTAGATCTTCAATTCCGAATTGGTTGTCTTTAGTTCTCTTGCTTGCCATGACTTACACTTCTAACAAATATAAACCAAGAGGTGCTTCAATTGTTTTCCAACTGGTTTGGAAATTTGCAGTTATGGTGGCCTTAAGATGTGTCACTACCAGAAAGGATCCTTCTATGAAATTCGGTGTCTTGGTTGTCTTGAACATGATTGGTGCTAACCCACATATCTTGAACACTTCATGGTTGTCATTGAATTGTAAAACTCCAAGAGAGAGAAGTATTTCCATGGCTATGGTTGTTATGGCTGCCAATATTGCCGGTATTTGTGGTGGTCAAGTTCTAAGAGAAGGTGATAGACCATTATATAAGAAAGGTTTCACAGCCCTTATTGTCGTTGATGCATTCACTATGGTTTGGGGTTTTGCAATGATCTTTTACTTCATCTATGTCAATAAGAAGTTGGATGCTAAACAAGGGAAACCAGATGTTGAAGATTCAGAGAGTAAAAGTGAAAAAGAAGATGATGTTACATATAAGAACACAATCATCTTTGTTGGTAAAGGAGACACTGAACATGATCAAGAAATTCTTGATAACTTGGAAGGTGAATATCAAATTCAAGATAAAGCTTTCGAAGCTGAACAAGGTACAAGCAAGTTCAGATACACTCCTTAGTTTCGTTCACAGTTACAACTGTGTTCTCATTGCATACTGTTTATTTTTGTGTTTTTAATGGTTTAACGTTTTTTGATAGATTTAATCATTATTGTAGACTCTAGAGGTAGGAATTGAAAACTAGAAACAACATTGAGATAAAAAGAATTAAATGATAATTGATTGTTTTATAAAGTGACTACAAAAGCTGCTCAAATAAGATGAACGGTTATTAAAAGGAACTTGATTCTTTGTTTAGAAATCAATCATCCTTAGTAGAGTAGTTGAAACTCTGTACAGCTTAGGGGAAATCATCTATTTTCTCAGCCTCTACGATACTAAAACACACACTTATACGAACTATTTCAAACATTGAAATCATGATGTATATATATTCGAACATGCCATCTTTATCAGAATGAATGATAGCTCGAAATTCATTTTGTATTATATTACAAAAGAGTAATTATATATAAGTTCGAATGAGGAGGAGTTCCACATGAACTAAGCTGCCTTCCTACGTTTAATATTTATGTCTAAAACTGTAAAGTTTAAACATTTCGTTCAATCAAATATAAGAGCATTCCCTTAACAAATGGAGCAGAAAGATCTTGTTCTTAATGGAAGAATTACTTTCTTAATTAAAGAAAAAAAATTCGACAAATGTTTATAGATCCGGCTACAAACACCCAGACACCATCTGACTAAGTTCTGACTAAGATGACGTAGAAACAAAGAAAAATTTAACCCGAATGAACAACCGTTAACAAACATTTCCTTCTCAATATTCCAATTACACAATGCCCTCACAGTCCAAAGCGGGCAAGGGGGAGAAACAGCCACATGCTTCTGGAGAGCTGAGGAAAGTGTCGTCCATTTCGGCCCAGTTCAAGAGTCTGTTCGGCAAGTCGGCCAAACAACCGGCCTTAGATGAGGTGTTAGACCCTGTTGAAATCCCACAGCAAACTACTGATAATTTGGATAACAATGGTAATGCGTCGGTTATGATGTCTCGGAGCAGTTCTAGGAAGAAAATCTCATCTAGGAGCTCATCATTGGAGAGATCAAGGGTCCCAATGAGCAGGGAGAGTTCCACAACGAGGAGACCTTCTATTGGTGTTGATGTTAATTCAAGAAGAAGTTCAGCTGATTCGATATTGAAAAGCAATGGTGTTAAGCAAATCAAGGCAATGCCTGGAATTTTGTTCACAGAGGGTTCTTTAAGGGTCTTTGAAGATGGTAGGCATGATCATGTGTTGAAAAGTATTAAAGTGTTGGAAAAAGCACCAAATGGATCAGGTGGTGGAATACTTTCTGGTTTTTTTAAGAAATCATCATCTGTTGATGCCAATAATGATGTTGCTTTTAGTTTATTGCCTGAACAGAACAGACTGGATTTTCAAAAGAGATTGAGTATTCAATCGAGAAAGACGTTTGATGAGGAAGATGAAGATAATTTAGAAGACAGTGGGGCAGAGGAAGGAGACGAGGATGGGGAAGCGGAAGAAGAGTCTAGTAGCTCAGACAGCGACAGTGACAGCTCTGATGATGAAGGATTAGACCCCTTGAGACTGAAAGAGATGAAATTTAGTAAATTGGCAGCTATTGCAGATCCACAATTAAACCTCATCAATAAATTAACAGAAAAGATTAATTTAGGAGAAGATGCATCAACTAACCATAGTTATAAACTTACTGACAAGTATGGTAAACTAATGGGTGTCATTGGTAAAGGATCCTACGGTATTGTCAAACTAGTTTCCAAGAACGACACAGCCACCAAAAAAGAAGCCTATTATGCAGTCAAAGAGTTGAAATTGAAAGAAGGTGAAGATTCTCATCATTTCAGCACCAGATTAACTTCGGAATTCGTCATTTCTAATTCTTTAAACCATTTAAACATTGTCAAGATGTTGGATTTGATGCAGAATCAAGCCGGTGTTTATTCAGAAATAATGGAATATTGTCCAGGTGGGGATCTATATTCGCTGATTTCCAAGACTAATGGCGAAGGACTTCATCGTATTGAGGCTGATTGTTTTTTAAAGCAGATAATGAATGGTGTAACGTACATGCATCAAAAGGGTGTTGCTCATTGTGATTTAAAACCAGAGAATATACTATTGACGAATTCAGGGATTGCAAAAATTTCAGATTTTGGCACAAGTGCAGTCTTTAGAACAGCATGGGAAAGTGAAGTTCATTTTAGTTCTGGTGCATGTGGTTCAGAACCCTATGTTGCACCAGAGGAGTTCATCAGGGATAAATACGATCCTAGACTGGTTGATATTTGGTCAGTTGCTATAATTTACCTAGTGATGGTCTCTGGAACTTACGTTTGGTCAATTGCCAAAGAATCAGATGATTTGTATATGAAGTATCTTGCAAACAGGCCAAAACCAGGCAAGCAAGGCACGTTTGAACCTATTGAAAGTTTGAAATTCAGTGGTGATCCATTTGTTAAATCGAGAAAGATGACGTTGTATGGGATGTTGGATCCAAATCCAGAGAATAGATTGACTGGTGAACATGTTTTGATGTCTGAATGGTTGAAGAATTTTAAATTGTGTGAAGCTGCATTTAGTTCAACTCATTATTGGTGAGTGATAAGCATTAAGACTTTCTCAAGTATTATTGCTTTTGAATAAAAGAAAGGCATGTTTAGGGAAGTTTGATCTTGATACTCGTGTTCGAGGAGGTGTCTGATAAGTCACGATTTCTGCTTTTTATTCTTTTGCTTTGTTTACGACATATTGATGAACCATTTGAATTGGAAAAATATACATGAAAAGATATATGATACATGAAAACTTATGATATAATAACTAATGAATGATATTAATGAAGTTTATTACCAATATGTAAAGCCCCCGCACGTTTAAATCATATTTATCTACCTAAAACTGTACCAATGTGGTGGCATGCTTGTCCAGACAGGGCCCCCAATGAAGAGGCATTGAACACTATGGAAAAGAGAACGAAATGAAGGATGTTTCTAAATGCTCTTCTACTACATGCCTTTTACAAGGAGACAAATAATATTAAAAAAAAACTTGTAGAAAAACACACAATGTACCGGGCAGGAAAAGAAGAAGAAATTGGGGACGTTAAAAGAAAACACAAAGACAGGATGAATGAAGAGAGCAATGACACAGCCGAAGAATCTGCAGAGTGATAGAGTTGATGGTTATAATGACGATGACGATGGCAGGAATGGAATATGGAAAAATAAATTAATGAAAAATAACTGATAATAATACGCTCTATGAAATGAAATGAATTAAAAAAGAAAGGTGGGATGTGTCACTCGACTGTGCTGTTTGTTTGCTCTTGATAAATAAAGAATGGGGAGAAAGAAGGGGGATGTGATTTCAATGTTTAAAAGTCCTTGAATAAATGTTCATAAACATCAATTCCATTGACTCCATAATCATTTTCTTCTTCGGGATATCTATCAAACTGGGAAGTATCACCCGTGTTTGCAGTGATTGGAGGTTCATATGGAGTTTCTATATCTCTTGATAATAATCTTTCCCAAACGACTTCTGCAAACCATGGATGATTTTTGACATCTTGAGTCCCGTTTTGTAAATTTCCTAATCTTTCCGATAGGTTTTTAGTGATTAATTTTTGCAATAGATCTAATGCATCCTTGTTGAAATAATCTGGATATTTGATTTGTCCATTCAATATGTTTTCATAGGTTTTAATTGGTGAAGAATCATAAAATGGGGTATATCCTGACAACATTTCAAATATTAAGATCCCAAAAGACCACCAATCAACTGATTTGTTATATGGTTTAGTTGATACAACTTCAGGAGCAATATAATCTGGTGTGCCGCATAATGTATACGTCACGTCTTTAACTTCTTTGGAAAATCCAAAATCAGTCAATTTGATATGTCCATTTCTATCAAGCAGGATGTTTTCTGGTTTTAAATCACGATATATTATAGTATGATCATGTAAATATTCCAACGCTAGACAAACTTCTGCCGCATAAAATTTCGCCACTGGATTAGGGAACCTTTGAGATTTTCTCAACAATGTGAATAATTCACCACCTTCTATGTAATCCATAATCATAAAGACTTGATGAGCATCTTGGAAAGTGCCCCACATTCTGATAATAAAAGGATGTTCAACAATAGCCAACATTTTCCTCTCATCGTTCGTATGCTCCACTTGTTTCATTTTAACCACTCGTTCTTTCTTTAATACTTTCATGGCATAGAATCTGAAATTATGTACTGATCTAGCAAGGTGAACCCTGCCAAATGAGCCTGTGCCCAAAGATCTCAACACTTGGAAGTCTTGCAGACCGTATTTACCCTTTGTGACAGATGACTTCAAGGGAAGTTTACTCACTGTGATGGATTGTGAGTTTGATGGATTGTTGGATAAGAAAGATGAGGTTTCAACTTGTTGCTGGCAAGGTTCCGAGGATGCGTCTTTCATGGCCACGTCCGAGCCGGCCTCGACGCCGACGTCCGAGGTGTGCACTTCCGGGACGAGGGGCAGTAGGATAGGCAGACGGGGCTGCGGGTTGTTGTCCATTTGGGGCTTCGGAGTAGGATTTGTATGGAAGAATTTGTAGAGATTAGAGGTATTAATTATGACCCAGAAAGAAATTTTTGGAAATCTCGATTATGTAATCAGTCACGTGGATATCATGTGACTAGTTAGATAAGCATTTAGTCAGCATTGTTTTTTTTTTCATCTCATCTGTCAAATCAACTTTTTTTTTTTTTTTTGGTTTTGATTTTAAAATTATTGACACTATTAATACCACCAGAAAAAACACAATGAGCTCCGCCAATCGGACGTGTTACGAGACGTTGGGAGTCACGTTCGGCGCGTCCGCGGGCGACATCCGCAAGGCGTACAAGATGCTCGCGCTGCAGCTCCACCCGGACAAGAACCCCGGCCGCGAGCACGAGTTCCAGGAGCTCCAAAAGGCCTACGACACGCTCAGAAACGACAGGGACAAGTACGACCAGGCCATCATGCACAGGCCGCCGTTCTCCCAGCAACAGTCTCAACAGCAGTCCCATCAGCAGCAGCCCTACTACCAGTACCAGCAGCAGCAGCAGCAGCAGCAGTCACGCCCGTTCCCCCAGTACAACCACCCATACCAGCAGCACCAGTACTACCAGCAGCAGCAGTACTACCAGCCCCCACCGGGACCAGCACCGGGCTCAGGAGGGTTCCGCTACGCGTTCCCGCCCCAGCAGCCCAGTGGCAGCCACTACAAGCCGCCCAGTGAACCATACGTCCCGCCAACGCCCAAACGGCCAGCACCAGCTCCATACCAACAGCCACCACTTAGAACGGGCGGCAAGGGCAGAAACAACAACTGGAACGACAAGCCCACGAGCAGGTATGTCCAGCAGCCAGGGACCACAAATCCACTCTACAATCCAAAACCAGCCAGACCAGCGAGTAATAATGCGAGTAATAATCCAGTTCCACAACCTCCTAAACAGTTTCCTAATAAGAATCCGAAGAATTCATTTGAGATCCCACCAGATGCTAAAAATCTTCCTAATAACGGTTCTTCCAATCTGGACGTCGACAATTCTGATTCATGGGCCAAAGAACACATAAAATTCGAATACAATCAGCAATCTGAAGCCAATAAGGCACACAATGTTAAAGTGAATATTGTTGATCCCAACAATTCAACTGATTCATCTCTAGGAGGTATAAAGATCCCACCCCACGCCAAACAAATCCCGGAGATGAAGCAAGAACAAACACAGCAACAGCAACCACCAGCCAACAAGGTGAAGAGAGCTTTTGTTAAAGTGTTTGGGGATGGATACGGTTCGAAATCTCCAGCTTATAACAGCAAGGCACCAAGACGCAGAACTACAATTCGTCATGTCGCAGGGATGGGACTGTCGCCTAGCGGACGTCCAAGTAGGACCGATCAAGAGGATGAAAATGAAGTGAATTTTGAAGATGAGAGTATGGATGAAGAGTATATTGATGCCAAAGAAACAGTGGGGAAAAGTGGTGAAAATGAAGTTATTGATATTGATGATGAAGAAGAGGAAGAAGTGGAAAACGGGAGTCAATTCAAGAGGAAAGGGAAAGTTGATAATGGATCTAAAAAGAGACAGAAAGTTGCAAATGCTACTGCTAGTACTGATGCCAAAGCTAATATCACTGAGAGTAGAGAAAAACAGCCAAACAAGGGCAAAAGATCAATTGAGGAAGACTCATCAGTCACTGATTCCGAAGATGAGATTGAAGTCTTAACAATGCCCCAATTTGAAAAAAATAATAAAGAATCATCATCCAAGAAGGTTCAACTTGAACCAGTTGATGAATCTGAAACACTTAATGAAGAAGTTGGAAACATTGACATTTCAATGAAGAACGACACTGATGAAGAAGATGACGATGCTATATTCACCGATGAAGTAAAAACTTTTTGTAATCAAGTTACTTCTGTTTTATCCATAAAAGATCCAAAAGTTCCTGATTTCAGTCGAAACGCATTCACAATAACATCATTAAACCCTCTTAAACTGGAGAAATTCCTGATAGAGAACCATCTACAACGCAAGAAACTGCTCAAGATGTTGGCCAAACGTACCGAACTTACAAACAAGTTCATGAAGTTGTACATTTTCCAACTAAGGACCAACAGCCGTGAATTGAAATTATGGGAAGAGGTCAAGATGAACGAAATCAAGATCAAAAACAGATTGCAAACAGTGGAGAATCTGATCGATATGGGCGTGCAAAGATTCAACAGATACAACGTGATCAATGCTGCTGTGGACTCATAGACTTTAAATAACGAATTAACGAATTTTAAAAAGCTCATTGTAGAAGTCTCGATAAAAAAAGACAAATCTCTCCACAATAATAGAAAATAACACTAAAGGGCCAATTGAATTATGGGCTCAACTGCTTCAAAGACCCGGAAACTGCCGCAATCAGTAGCAGCGTCACGTGTGCTGCTCCATCCGTCACAGAAACCAGCGACTCAGAGAAGTCACTTGTCAAAGAACCAGTTGAAACCTGATGTGGGTCATATTGAACAACAGGAAGTTAAAGAAGGAGCCAAAGAAGAACACATTCAAGATGCGGAAGACGGGGTGAGGAACTACAAAGAAAACAAGAACTCGGACGCCATTCAGCCAGTGAGAGTGCTGGAGGTCCCCCTGGAGCTGGATCCGAACGTGAGTATTATATTATTAAGAACAAAGGTCAGATAGAGTCATTTCATTTAGGATGAGCCATGAACAACGGCTCTTGATTGAAACAATTGACTATACTGAGGGCTAAAGAGAACCATTACTAACACCTTAGCAGCACCCATCTTTAAGGATCCTTCAAAACAAGTCAAAACTCGAACAGGAGTCCAAAGCGCAACAATCCATCAATTTAAACAATCTTAAACGTCTTCATGAATCCATATCCACTTCACCTGAACAATCACAAACTCAACCAGGCACCAATACACAAGTCAAGCCAAAACTGACACCGGATGAATTTGCAAACTTGATCCAAGATTTGAATCGATTCGATGCTAAAAAATTACAAAAAGTGCATAACGTTGAAGAAGCATTGATAAACAGCGTGAATCGTGTGGGAATGGAGATCGCTTCCACGGTTTATAAAAGAGAAAAGAAAGATGTTGGGAATCCAGTGAAGGTTAATACTCGTGAGAATCAAGTGAAAGAAGGAACTAAGTTCGAAGAGGCACTGGATGAGCTGCTGAAGTGATTTAAAAACAGAACCATTACTATTTATTCTATTTATTAATACTATTTATCCCAAAAAGCACAAGTCATTGTTCAGGAACTCGTATTTAGCTATATTCCACTCACTAAACATCAACAAAAAACATAAAAATCTCGAAATGTAAACAAAAACACATCATCACCATAACAATAAAATCACCATCAACAAAACATCCACAAAAACTGAAAAACTTTCAACAAAACCAAAATTCATCACACTCACATCTCACACAATGAGCCACTCATACAGCCCTGTCGGTGTGTCGCTGCGTGCGCCTTCGTCACCGTCCATCAAGTCCATCTTCCAAATGGGACGTAACTCCAGCAAGAACCGGTTCAGCTTCAACCAGGACTGGGAATCAGTCCATGACGCCAATGATATACGAAGTGAAGGTGCTAAGAAGAACAATGATGTGATGGTAGAGGTTATTGATCCAGAGGTTGTCTCGTTGTTTGCTCGTCATGATATGGTTCAAAAACAAATTGATAATAATTTAAACAAGTTGAGTTCAAAATTACAAAAAATCGAACAATTGGTACAAATTGCACAGCATGAATCATCATTATTGGAAACTACTACATCACAGAGACAATCACTGTTGTTTTCACCTTCGAGGTTGAATAATTTTACATCGGAGGAATCTCCACATTTAGTATCACCATCTAGAGAATCATTCAAATTACCAACTTCATTCACACAAGAAAGGCAAGGCATTAATATTCAAAGGGAATCATTCCCACAATCAAACAATTCAAGAAACTTGACATATCATAATTATAACCCTTTACCCACACCGGACAATGATGATTTTGATGAGTTCGATGAAGGTAATGATGATTTGGAAATACATCAGAAACTTAACCATTCATACACACAGCCCAATGACAAACATTTAAGATCCCATCCACATATTCCAAACTCAGGTCTGTTGAATCAACCCAGAAGAAGTAATCAAGACGATCAATTCGAAACGATTTCAAACCCAATTGATCCAATTAATCCAATCCTGCAAACTAACAACAATCACCATAATCCGTTAGTCCACGAAGAATACGACGATGGCATGATGCCGCCATCATCACCTGAATCATTCAATTCAAACACTTCACAATTAGAAATCGAATTGAATTCAAAAATATCAACATTATCACATTATAACAACAATGACAAGAACGTCATCAAACTGAAAAACATAATCAACAGTTCCATTGCATTATTAGATTTCCAAATGCATAGAGTGCACGATTCAGATGAGTTTGTTGATGATGATAGTGTTAAATTGATGAATTTAAATGATGATGTTCGTGAAAAGAGTCAAGTTTTGAAAACCAGGCTGAATGGATTGATTGATTCTTTCGTGCCATCAGTTGAACAACAGAGACGATGAGAATACTACGTATATATACTCCCAACCGATGAACACTATAAACAATACCAGCATATAAATAATACCACCTTTGCATTGATCCCAAAAAGTTATATACCAAAGTTTTACCATGACCGTGAGAACTTGACCATGAATAAAACGATTTTAATTTCCCAACCTACAGGATAAACATAAAGTAAACATAAAGTAAACATAAAGTAAACATAAAGTAAACAACAATTTTCAATGCATTAATTCATATATGTACAAGAACAACAATCTTTTCCTTATCTCTAGTTTTCAAAAGTATCCAACTTTCAAAAACCCCATCTCTCCATCTTTCATTTAAACAGCCTTTGGAGCCATCGCAACAATCTTATTAAAATTCTTCTCTCTTAACTCTCTTGACACAACACTTGAGATTCTAGTTCCAATAGGTTCTTTATTCTTATTTATCAAAACACAAGCATTATCATCAAATTTAATACTTGAACCATCAGGTCTCAACTGTGTTTGCTTCGTTCTAACGACAATAGCACGACAAATATCACCTTTTTTAACACGATTTGAAGCAGATGCACCAGTGATTTGAGCATTGATTGGTCTTGCCTTTTGAATAACAACGACAATCTCATCACCAACGGCAGCATAGTTTTTTGGCGATTTACGGATCACTTTGATGCATTCAGCCATCAAAGCACCAGAGTTGTCAATCACTTTGGCCATAGACTTCAGATAAAGCATCTTTAATGTGCGAATTTAGGTGATTTTAATTGTGATCTTCAATGAGACTTTTATTCAACTTTTCACTTTTTTTTCATCAAACTCGGTGAAGAATTTCACCAGGGCTCCGTAACCAATGATAACGTAATGATTACATAATAGAATTCCCGTTTTCGCGAAAATTGACAGAAAAAAAAAGAAACAGCAAAAAGAACGCGAAAATTTCCGAATGAGGTAATTAGCCGTTTGGCATATTCGAAATTTTGAGTTGATTTCATCAGTTTTCAAAAGTTTAAAAAAGAGAAGAGAATTTATAACCTTTATATTGAACTTATTCATTCTTTTAGAAGTTCAAAGTTGATTTAGAACGCGTTTAGTTTCAGTTAGAGATACGAGTCGTACACAGATCACCAGTTTTCAAAGTAGAATCATCAATTGTTACTGTTCCATATTTAGAAACCCAATCAAAATTTCATCAAAAGGTCAAACACATAATTAGAAAGAGCAAAGAAGAGCAAGAGAAAAAACCATGCTGTTTGTTAGCAAGATTTCAATATTCGTCTTACAATACCTTATCTGTCTTGTCCTGGCAGACGTTTCCATTTCCAAACCAGGTACAGGTGACACATTCCAAGTGAGTAATGGTGTTGCTACTGTTCCTTTAGTTTGGATTGAATCAAATTCCGCACCATCCTTGGAAGAACTTGATGAGTATACTTTTGTCATATGTACCGGTCCTAACGCTGAGATTGATGGTTTAGAAACTTTAAAGAAAGTGAAAGCTGCTGATATTACTGATTATTCAATCAATTTACAAATTCCTTCAACTGTTGGTGGTGATGGATTATATTACATTCAAGTCTATGCAACCATGAAAGAAAAAGGTCATTCCATCCAATATTCCAAACGTTTCACATTAACAGGCATGACTGGTTCTGTTGTCCCAAGTGGTGCCGGTGATCCACCAAGTGCTGAAGTTGATTTAGACAAGACTGAATCAACACTGAATGATGCACAAAGATCAAGTTCATTCCGTCTTTATTATACTTCACAAACAGGATTGACAAGATATGCTCCTATGCAAACCCAACCAGGTACAAAAGTCACTGCAACGACTTGGTCAAGAAAATATCCAACCAGTGCAGTCAGTTATTATTCATCAGTAAGATCTGATCGTTTGAGTCAACTTTCAACAGTCACTCCAGGTTGGTCATACACCATTGCTTCTGCTCCAAACTATGCGACCCCTGCACCTCATCCTTCAGAAAATGGTGGATGGTATGAAGCAAGCAAGAGATTGACTAGAACAGTGAGTAAGTTGTCAATTGCTGCTCAAACTAGTTCAGCATGAAGTCAATAAAAGAGAGAACAGGAAGAAAACGTCGTGTGTCTTTATCCGGGGGTATATTATTATAGAGAAGACCGCAACAAGACTCTAAGGAGTCTAATAAAAGTAAAATGAGAATTTATTACAATAACATGTAGTTTGCAACTATAGCGTTACTTTCTCTAGTAGTGAAAGAAATATCCATCATAACATTATCTCATTACACAATAATTTCCCCTCTTATACAGCAAAACAAAAACCATTCCAAACTATATATATATCAGCACTCTACTCCTGGAATATCTCAGCTGCTTTACCAGCGTATTTAACTAATCCAGCAACAGCTTTTTCATCAATTTCAGTCCCGAAATTATTCACATCAATGACACTGACTTTCAACTCATCCTCAAGGACTCTACCAATGATTTCAAACCAAACACCAACTTCAAACGATTCAAAATCCTGACTTGCCACTAGTCTGATTTTTAAATCATTGCTAGTGGTGGATGGCGTATAGAAACTCACTTCACGGTTCGACGAATCCAGAGACTCCACGCGGCCGATTATGCGCACCGTGCGGTTCGTGAACTGTGAGAGCTGGCTGCCGTCAATACGTGGGGTCGTAGGATCGCTCATTGTGTCTGTTAACTGTTGATTCGATCAACTGCTTACAACACTTAATACCCAGTGAACATTTTTGAACGCGTTGCCATTTTCGCGTTTAGTGTCTGGGTGTTATGTTTCATTTGTCCGGACACATTTTCTATTTACCCGCTTTCTGTGTTTCTAAAGCAAAAAACAAACAGTTTCAGTTTAATTACAATTTTTTTAAAAGACAGTTTTAACCAAATTATTAACAAAATTTACCGGTTGTTTGAGGCAAATAGACAAATTTTTAGACCGTCATGCTACACATATCCGAGGGCTGGCTTCTCACGAGTCTCAGCTCGTTCATGTGTGTCCTTGGTGCCTCCATCATATACCTGGACGTAATCATTCACAAGATCAATCCAAGTTCTAAATTTGACATCAAGTCAAACGAAAGGTTCCTCATCATGGGATTCGGTATCAGTTGTGGTTCTTTACTCTACACGTCTTTCTATAAGTTGTTACCTAAGGCCACAGAGTACTTTATCGGTGGACATAATGAGGAAGAGGAGGCAAAAGTTGATGGTGGTATTCCTGCTAGTTTGAAAGTGTTGCTGTTCTTCAATTGTGGTGTTATTGTTTGTTTCACCTTCAATTATATTATCCATAAGTTTGCCAGTCAGAGTATCGTGCATTGCAGCCATGGTGGCGATGAAGAAAATCAGATAAATGAGCATGAACATGGTCACCATTCACATTTACAATCACACTCACATTCACATTCACAAGACTCCAATGATGATGATTATGGAGCTTTGGAAACAAACCATACTCTCCATTCACACTCACACTCTTCAACACAGTCATCCACTGATTCATCATCCGAATCAACTCCATTATTATCAAAACCACCATTAAAGAAACAGTCTACAATCAGATCAATTATTAACAGATTCACCCGTTCTGCGGATGAGAACTGTATTTGTCTCACTGAAGAAAACTGTCAAGGTCATCCATGTATCTCTACCCAATTTACCAACAAGATTTCCAATGATATTCAAAATTTGGAATTTTACAGAGACATGCAAAACAAATCCAAAAGTTTAGTGGCATACACTATCCAAGATCCAAACACTGGATCACAAAGACATGAATTATTGAGCATACCAACCGATGAGGTCCTGAATGCCTCATCTTTACGTCTTGCCAACGAACCAGATTTACAATTGCATACATCACACAAGAATGATCATCAACATCAAATAAACACACCATTATCAAGATTATTATCCCTTGGGCTTCAGACTTCATTCGCATTGACATTGCATAAATTACCTGAAGGTTTTATCACTTATGCCACTTCCAAGGCTGATCCAAAGGCAGGAATCGCAATTTTCTTATCATTGGGAATTCATAACATCATGGAAGGTTTCACAATGGTTTTACCACTATACCTTGCCTTCAACTCAAGAATTAAAGCTTTTTCAATAACTTTCATCCTTGGTGGGTTCTCACAACCATTGGGTGCCCTGTTAGCGTATTTAATCCTACAAGGTAGAGAAATGGATACAGCTGAAACAGATGCGGTGTTTGGAGTGTTGATAGCAGTGACGTGTGGATTCTTGACAGTGATCAGCCTCCAGTTGTTCTCTAGTGCGGTTAATTTCGGTGGAAGTTCTAACACTGTTGTCGGTTGGTGTTTGCTGGGTGTATTGTTGATTCAGCTGTCTACCGTGTTGACTGATTATAGTTTTTAGTGCAAGTCGGCTGTATACTAATGACAAGATAACGATTTTACTAGTGTAGTTGCTGTCAAGGAACAGAGATCAGCATTGGGGTTGATACGATCGATCTAATCATCTAATGATATGTTAGTCTATCATTGATTATCAGATTAAGTGACAGTTCAACAATCCCTCAGGGTCCTTTTCTTAATGCGAAAACTGTAAAAACACAAACCAATAACAACACCTACAATAGAGCCATTTGACGGTGGCAACCAACAGCAAATGAGCCCACAGACCAGTCATCACCACCTTGTACTAGCGCCCACACTTCTAACTGACATACGATTCATACAACTAATTAACTATTTCCACCAAAACTCATTTATCCGACGATAACAAAACTGTGGCGTCCTTTAAAAAAACCGTTGCCAATCCCCATCACAACGTTTTCCCAATCGGGCAAACATTGTGAAAATCCGTGATAAAGCCATAAATGATTCCAGTTCAGTTATTAAGATATATGCTCAAGATCGAGATCAGTTCGATCATAAATATGGCTCCCCACTAGAGCAAACTTTGTCCAAAAGTGTGGATTTAACACGAGGTGTATAAATATAAAGCCCCCTGTGGATTGCCTGGTGTGCTTATTGAGAGTGGTTGAGAGTGACAGAGATGACTTTGAAAGAGAGGTTTAGAAAATCAGTTGTCAACCCAGACGTGAAGGACTACATTCGTGCAGATGGTGACGAGTCAGAGTACTGGTTACAAAGAGATGAACCACCTACCAATTGGAAGAGATTCCTGCCTGAATATTTGACTTCGAATTCGGAACATGCTAGATTCATGAGAAAGTTGGACATTCTGGTTTTTGGATACTCTATTTTATCAAGTTTCATCCAGACTTTAGATACTTCTAATATTTACAACGCTTATGTGTCCGGTATGCAAGATGATTTGAAATTATACGGTAATGAGCTGAACTTGTTTAGTACTTTTTACCTGTGTGGTGAAATTGCAGGTACTGTTCCATTAACTTTAGCAACTTCTTACATCAGACCTTCTATCTTGTTACCACTTTGTGAACTGTTATGGTCCGTTTTTGTGTTTGCATGTGCGGGTGCCAATTCTGCTAGTACGGTTTATGGTTTCAGATTCATCATTGGTGTTTTTGAATCAGTTGCGTTCCCAGGTTTCACAGCATTGATCTCTGGTTGGTATTTGCCTGAAGAAATGGGTAAAAGAGTCGTTTTTTATGAAATTTCTGGTAACGTGGCATCCATGTTCTCAGGGTATATCCAAGCAGGTCTTTACAGTCATATGAATGGTAGAAATGGGTTAAGTGCTTGGAAATGGTTATTCATATTTGATGGTATAATCTCAATTCCAATCGTGATATTTGGATTCATCTTCATTCCAGATTCACCAACCACCACCAGATCTAAATTCTTAAGCGAGAGGGAAAAGAAATACGCAGTCAAGAGAATGGAACTTGCAGGACGTAGACCTGTTAGAAAACTAAACAAACGACTCATCAAGAATGCACTTTCAACATGGCACTTGTACGCTTTTGTCCTATGTTATTACCTATATGGGACATTTTCATGGGGTGATTCTTATTTCAATCTATGGTTACAATCCCTTGACAAGTACTCTGTTCAACAAATCAATACGATCCCAACCGCGTCTCAAGGTGCAGCTATTGTTAATTCGTTCATATCTTCCAACATTTCTGATTTTTTCCAACATCGTCCCCTCGTGATCATGGCAAACATGGCAATTTGTATGATGGGTAATGCGTTTGTTGCAAGATGGAAATCTCCTGAAGGTTTGAAATTCCTGGGATACATGATGATCACTATGGGATGGCCTGCGCAGGCATTGACAATGGCATGGGCTAATGAAGTGTGTCAAGGGAATCCACTAACCAGATGGCTGATTGTTGCTGTTGGTAACACATTTGTGTTTGCAACTAATGCATGGTTACAAGTGGTTATATTTCCTGCTTCAAAAGCACCACATTATAAAGTGGGATACCAAATCTGTGCTGGATTTCTTGGATTGGGGATCTTGTCTGTTGTGTTGTGCTATTACTTACTCCAGAGGGATTACAGAACTGGCAGGGCCATTAAGAACGAGAAAGGATTGCCAGAGTATCCAGAATGGGATCGTTTCTTTGCAGAAGAAGAAAGAATTCAAGATGAAGAAGACGCTTTCAGAGAGAAAGAAAGAAACGGTTCTGCTTCTGAGTCGATTGGTGATTCTGGAGTAGAGCAGTTTCAAATTGATTCAGAGTTGAAGAAATGATTCAAGTCTTCTTTAGATTCAAGGCTTCTTTTTGTTTTGATAACTGGATTTGGACAGTTTAAATTGTGTTTGTTTGAACTTTTTGTGTGTGTTTTTATTGTTTAATATCACTCTTCTTTTGAGCTAAATCAACCGTAATTTCAAGAGTAGAAACAGCAGTAATCTCTCTACAATAAACACCTCACGATTGCTCATTTTTCTGAAGCCACTACAAAAAAATTTTCGTTATAAATTGACACATAAATCCACCGATTTCGATGAAATTTTTCGATAACCACCTATCAAAAACAATAACAGCAAACACAATGAGCCACACAACCAACCAGACAAAACTGAAACGATCTCGGGATGGCTGCCAGAGTTGTAAGACTAACAGAATCAAATGCGATCGTACAAAACCAACTTGCAAAGTGTGTCAAAGAAGAAACCTCACTTGTGACTATTCCCAAAAGATAACGTTTGTTAATGCTCAAGGTGCTGATTCCAGACATCCATCTTTCAAGAAACCTAGAAGAAGGAAATCTTCCATCAACAATGAAGTCACAATAACTAAAATAACGCCCACTCAGCAATCCGTAACGCCGTATGAACTAACAACAACTTCACTAATTGACATGAATAATGACCCATTGATCCAAACTGATGAGGAATATATCCAGATAAATAGTCCATATTACGAACCATTGGAGCCCAACTTCCACTTCACTGACTTTCTTAACCCAGAGGCACGCAAGATCTTCCAAGCGTTCAATTCGATAAAGATCTACGAGCATTATTTATCAGTTACTTGCTCTTCATTAGATCCACTTCATGGACCAGGTCCAGAGAACATCTCACAGAAATTCTTCCTTCCTGTGGCATTGAACGATCCAGCAACTCTACATGGGATACTGGCAATATCAGCCAGTCAACTCACCAACATTGATGAATCGTTTAGAGAATTGGCAGTGATACATAAATCTCAATCCTACAAACATCTTTACACTTTGTTATCATCACCAACAAAAGCTTATGGATTAGAGACTCTCAGTGCTATAATATGTCAGTTCTCTATAGAAATCATCCAGTCAGGGGTCAAGAACTGGAAATTACACATTGATGCCATTCGCAAGATCATCAACAGGCGTAAAGAGCTCAATTTGAAAGATGATCAAACAAGTTGGTTCATATACTTGCGAGTGGCAAGGTATGACAACTTTGCATGTCTCACTACAGGAAATGACCCATTGTTCAAGTCAGTGAATATTGAAAACATACCGAGTTTTAAAACTTACCATTCAACGATTCAGGATATCGATTGTATTTTTGGATGTCCTTCAGATGTGTTGTTCTTCAGTGCTGAATTGTCACACATATCTAAAGTTATTACCCTGGGAGGCACACTGGCTCAGTTTGAATACACTGAAGATATACTGAAACTACGCCTTTTTGAAGTCTTGAACAAGAATTATCAAGTCCAATTGACGAATGATTGGTCGTGTATACAAAATATGTGGTGTTCAGCAATGGGGATCCATTATTATCATTGTTTACAAGACAAGAATGATTCTGAATACTTGAGGATTCATGTTTCTAATTTCTTCAAAGCATTAGAAGTTTTCATTGCACTTGATTCATTCTTTTGTGCTAATCTTCTCTGGCCATTGTTGAAAATCGGGATTGTTATTAGTGAGAAAGAAGAAAGGAATTATTTGTTGGTGTGTATCAATCTGTTCTATAAGAAGACAAATATTGGCGCCTTTAATGAATTGAGAAATCTGTTGGTGAATGAGATTTGGGTCTTGATGGATTTGGGATTGTATGATAAACCTTCAAAATGGTGGGAATATCAAAGTTCAAGAGAATCATGGAATTTGTACATGGCTTAGAAATTCACAGTAAAAGACATTATTTATTTATTCAAGTTGATCTTTATACTTGTAAGTATGAGCAATATGATCTTCAGAGACTCTATCCCTTCCGGTAATTTGCCCTCTTAACGAATTAGCACCATCATTGTAATCTTTCCAATACAAACCTCTTCTCTGCAGTTCAGGAATTAATAGCTTCACGATATCCTCATATGAAGATGGATTATTAACAGGTGTCACATTGAATCCATCCACATCGGAAACATGAACGAAATTCTCAATGTAATCAGCAACAGTTTCTGGTCCACCTACAATATATGGACCATTACCACCGATCGATAACTCTTCAGCGACTTTACGTGGTGTCCATTTCACATTGGGGTCATTGAACAAGTTCTCAACTGCACTTTGAACAACTTGTGGGATCTTGGAATCACTCACATTTATCTCTTCATCAATGTCATATTTGGAAAGATCTATTCCTGTCAATGCACTGAAGAAAACCAACCCACCTTCCAAAGATCTGTACTTCTTCACAACTTCAAACTTCTCCTGTGCTTCCTCATCTGTCTTCCCTAAAATAGGCGTCAACAAAGCAAACACTTTGATTGATTTTGGATCACGACCTTTTGCTTCTGCTGCACTTCTCAATTTTGCAACTTTAGGACCCAATTGTTCAGCTGATTGACCAGCCACAAAGACACCTTCAGCATGCTTAGTAGCAAACTCCACTCCTGCTTTAGAAGTCCCTGCTTGGAACAAATATGGGACTCTTTGAACTGAAGGATGAACAATAAAGGGAGTTTCAGCCTGGAAATATTTGCCCTTATGTTTGATTACCTTCACTTTTGAGGGGTCCACCAATGTGGTTCCATCCTTGACAATAGCATCATCAGAGATGGAAGATTCCCAAAACTTGTACAACAAGTCCATATATTCATCAGCTACGGCATATCTTTCATCATGAGGAATAATCTCATCATAACCCACTGCTTTCGCCTGTGAGTTGTTCCATGAAGTGACGATATTCCATCCAATTCTTCCCTTTGTCAAATGATCTAACGTGGCAAACCTTCTTGCCAACAGGAACGGTGGTTCAAATGTCGTGCTTGAAGTGATACCAAATCCCAACTTTTCAGTCACATTTGCCATAGAAACAGCCAATTGGAAAGGATCCAGCACAGGAAACTCGGTCCCGATCTTGATAGCAGCTGAACGATCTCCTCCATACACTTCAAACCCACCAAACGTGTCTGCAATGAAGTATGATAGAAATTTACCCCTCTCTAGTAATTTTGCATTGGATTCCCATATTTTGATAGAGTTGATCTTGTCGACTGACTTGTCTGATGGGTTGGACCATTGTCCTGGGTTCGAATGGCCGGGAGTGAATGCCTCGAAAGCGTTGAAATGGATCTGCTTCTTTTCTCCTTTGTGTTTCTTGTTTGTCATTGTTTTGATGGTTGTGCTGATATGGGTATTAATGATTGATTAATTCCAATTGATTTTATAACGAAGAATGGCGTGATCCTCTCTTCAAGCATCAGGCATGGGACTATATTCCATCAACGAATTCACCACTTTAATAACCACAATAATCAACCCTGCCATTTCTCAATTAGGACAAGTTTCTGAACCTCGCAATCACATCATCTCGCTCACTAAGTTATCCCGATTAGGAAAGACTCGATGAGATACACACTTTGGATACAAATCCGATGGAAATCTTCACAAAACGGGACAATTATGGAAAGCGAAGCCCTTGATGTTCTTATAAAGCCGCAAATGTGTCATTTCATCGAACTGTGTGCCATCTCAGCTTCAATTCACCCATTTTGATCAATAATGTCTAGGTTGAGAATCGGTATCGATGTTGGTGGAACCAATACAGATTGTGTTTTGCTTGATCCGACTTTGCAATCGACGCCTTCAAGAGGAATCATCGCTTGTTCCAAGACACTAACCACAAAGGACATCACGACGGGAATCTTCAATGCCATAGAAAAAGTGATTTCCCATATCGATGATGTTGACCGTATTTCAGTTGTGACGGTGGGGACAACGCATTTCCTGAATGCGATTATAGAGAGAGACTTATCGAGATTGGAGAAAGTTGCCATTATAAGACTCTCGTCCAAGTTCACGAGATCTATCCCACCATTCAGTGATTTTCCAAAAGATTTGAAGAAAGTGTTGTATGGACATCATGGGTTTGTTAGTGGTGGATTGCAAATTAATGGTGTTTTGATCGGTGAGATTGATGAGAAAGAGATTTTGGAACAATGTGAGATCATTAGACAAAAAGGGTTGAGAGTGGTTGTCGTTGCAGGTGTCTATTCTCCTATCGATACTCTACATCAACAAGAGTACAAAGTTAGAGAAATCATATTGAGAGAATTACCTGATGTGAAAGTCGTTTGTTCAAGAGATGTCGGAACGGTGGGGTTTCTAGAAAGGGAGAACTCTGCTATATTGAATGCTTCAATTCTTAGATTCTCAGAATACATCATCAACAGTTTCAAAGCTGCTTTGATTAAACTGAATTTGAAATCATCAACGTTATACCTTACTCAAAACGATGGAACAATGATCTCTAGTGATGATGTCAAACATATCCCAATCGTCACATTCAACTCAGGCCCTACAAACTCCATCCTCGGTGCCTCATACTTGAGTCAACTAGACAACAAGAAGCTCAACACAAATGTGATAGTGGCAGACATAGGTGGAACAACCACAGATATTGGTGTTTTGCTCCCATCTGGATTCCCAAAGCAAGCATCTGCATACCTTACTGTTGCAGGAGTGAGGATAAACTACTCCATGCCTCAATTGTATTCAATTGGTCTTGGTGGCGGTTCTGTCATTAGACATTTGGAGAATGGTGATGTTTCAGTAGGTCCTGATTCAGTGGGGTATAACCTAAATGAAGAAAGTGTGATTTTTGGTGGTGATGTGCTGACAACTACTGATATTG
Source organism: Gotozyma siamensis (assembly GCA_030579035.1). Lineage (NCBI taxonomy): Eukaryota > Fungi > Ascomycota > Saccharomycetes > Phaffomycetales > Phaffomycetaceae > Gotozyma > Gotozyma siamensis. The sequence continues at coordinate 67,306 of JAKTZZ010000040.1, forward strand.
CAAGTACTTATGAATCAGCTGAACAGATTGAGAATTCTGATGTTTCGTTACTTGATGAGTTGAAATTAGATCATGGGTTGATATCTGAGAAGATTCATGATATCTTATCATCTTCGATTGATGCGATCAAAACATCAAAAGACGATATCCCGTTATTACTAGTTGGTGGTGGATCAATGATCATTAACAGGGATATTAAAGGGATCTCCCAAGTCATCAAACCTAAATATCATCAACATGCCAATGCAGTAGGTGCAGCAGTTGCAAAAGTTGCATATACCATAGATACCATCATTGATAATTCTAAAATGAGTGAGCTCGAAAATTTAAAGAAGAAGGCAATAGATGCCTTGATTGAAGAGAAAAATGCATTAGAGGAAAGTTGTTATATAGTGGATGTCGTTAGTGTTCCAGTGGAGTATTCGAATGATAGAGTTAGAGTGATTGTTAAAGCTGCTGGTGATATTGATTTCATTAGAACTGATAACTTTGGCGAAGTTCTGGGTGATGAGGAAGTCAATGGTTCTTCTAATGGTTACACTAATGGCTATACTAATGGTCATTATAATGGTTTCGGCAATGTTCATACTAATGGTAACGGTTATATTAATGGTAGTGCTAAAAATGGCTATAATGGCTTCTTTCACAAAGATGAACCTGCTTTGGAAGAAAACGAAGAAGAAGAAGAACACGTTAATGCACTGGAATACATTCCAGATATCAAAAATGGAATTTGGAAAATCTCCAAAACAGATCTTTTATGGCTTTCTAACGGTTGTTACGTCCTTGGTTGTGCAGGTGGTGGATCTCCACAGTGTGAATATCTTGAAGTCCTTCACTTATTAGAACAAGGCTATGAAATCAAGTTGAAACAATGGGAATCTTTAAACGGAGGAGAGATTGTTGGATGGGCAGGTATAATGGGATCACCTACCGTTTCTTATGAGAGATTAGGAGGAACAGACACAATTGATGCATTGACTGAAGTCTTGTCATACCTGGGCAGAGAATGTGATGCTATAATGTCTTTAGAAATTGGTGGTGCTAATGGTTTACAACCTTTATTGCTGGCGTCCAGTAAATATTTCAATAAACCATTGGTTGATTGTGATTGGATGGGGAGGGCATATCCTACATTCTATCAAACTACATTGGCAACACACACGGAAGGTGAATTAATTCCAAGTGCAATTGCTGATGGGATTGGGAACTCAATGATTTTAACTAAAGCAGTGAAGAATGCTTACTCTGATGAATTGTTGAGAACGGTCTGTTCTGATTTGGGATCGAGAGTGGGGTATGCTGGAAGACCAACAGATGCTGATTTAGTTAAGAAATATTCTGTTAAGAATTCATACTCTTTAGCATGGAGAATCGGGAGACAGATTGCATATTGTCAAGACAATAATTGTACTAATCTAGTGGCAGATAAGATCATTGATGAAGTTGGAGGTGCAAAGAGTGCTAAGAAGTTGTTCACTGGTAAGATCATTGCTGTTGAGCAGAAACTTTATAAGGCTCATTCCTATGGTACGATTGTGATACAGGCATTCAACTCAAATGAAGAAGAATCAAACGATGGTTCAACTCCTCCATTTCAGGCCAATGGTGGGGTTTTAAGAATACCATTCAAGAATGAAATCATTTATGCTGAACATGAAGATGTTAATGGAAACAAGACCGTATTGGCATCTGTCCCTGATTTGATCAGTGTTATTGATATACAATCAGGTAAGGCCATTGGAGTTGCTGAATTCAAGTATGGATTAAGGGTTGTTGTTATTGGGATTGCTTGCTCTGATTTGTGGAATGATAATGAGACAAGTAGGGCCATTGGTGGGTTGCAAAGTTTTGGAATTGATTATATTAAACATCAATCCATTGGAAGCTACAGGGAAGGTGCCAGTGTTATTGAAGAATATAACAATAGAAAATAGACCAGGTGGTTGTTTATTGTGCTGAGATGTTGCTACTGTGATATTTTAAGTGTTTTTAAGAACAGTTTTTGGATCACCATGTATACATGTATTAAAGAATTGAAAAAGAGACGAGACGATTCGTAAAAATTTACGTTTAAAATTGTGAAATTCAATACACAATGCTTGATAACAACAAAAGAAAGGCCATAAATTTGAGTCTGTTCCGTCTTTTCTAGAAAACATCATTAATCATGAAGAGAACTAAAAACATCTTGAAAGGGTGAACGCTGATGTTGATTCAAGTAGAAGAGAGTTCAGGCAAAAAAAAGTCGAGTACCGGGGCTGCCATAGTAATGGAAAGATCTCAATCAAATAATCATAGATGAGTGATCTAGATTACCTTTATTTTATTGTGATACAACTTTCTTTTACCTCTTTCATCCGTTCTCGATCTTCTTATTTCAAGATATTAATTTAATTCAACCAAAAATTCGGAGGTTTTAGTGCCTAAAAATTTAGTTCAATATAGACTTGGGTCATATAATTTGCCTCATTGTGATAGAAAACCTGATATATGGTTATTTTGCTTGAAATCGGAATTTTTGGCAAACATTTGAAAGAATTTGTCGCCAAAACAGGAGACTACTAAAACAAAAGCAGTCGGTTACGGCCATATCTAGCAGAAAACACCATTTCCCGTCCGATCAATTGTAGTTAAACTGCTAAGAGCTCGAGTGAGTAGTACAGTGGGAGACCATGTGCGAAATTCGAGTGCTGTAATCTTTTTTTTTTTGGAGATCTGAATTACGAGTTAGGGCTTGTGAGAGGATTGAATGTCGGTGAAAATAATGATGAAGACTTTCCACAGAAATATGAGTAAAGAGTTGATTCTTTGAGAGCTAACGAAAATATTGATATTGGATCACGTAAAATGAACAATGAAACATCGTTAATAAAAATTGCATTAATTTGCCTAAAGCGATAACAGTTGAAGTGATTAACCTTTAGCAGAGTTCAAATCTCAATAATTGTTACTCTGTTTTGTTTTAAATTTACTCTTATTGTTATAACCTACTACTTGAGTTACCTTCTATAAATAGAGCCTAAAATGACTGATATTACGCTGTTTTTCTGATCTTTAACCCAAGGGGCTACTCAAAGTGGAGCCCTTTCTAACTCATCAAGTTTCATTATTGATAGTACGTTCTTAAGCAAAAGGGGCACCATGATACTTAAAATTGTAGATATCCATTAGTAAGCATCCAAACACTTCAAAGTCGTTTTAGCTGAGAAATCGCAGTATAAAAAGCAAAAATTGAAAAATTGAAAAAAGTTAACAGTCTATGTTTTTTTCCATTTCACCGTAACGTTGTCGAAGGTGTCTAACACTTCTGCGTCGGTCTAAAATGCCATTGGATGTATGTGTATCTAACCAACTTTGTTCTTCAGTTTCCATCTACTCTGAGTATGGATAAGGTTGACTGCTCGCCATTTTACTTGTTGTGTTTTCAAAGGTTTATTTACTAACCGCTGTACAGTTCTGTTTGCGTCAATGTTAAAGTTTGAATTTTGATACCAGGAGACTGTATTGATTCCATTTGGTATAGACCAATGAACTCTACTGTTTTCCATTGAATAAAAATATTTGACATCTAATTTCAGTTGTAGTACTATTCGTTTATTAAAGCGGTTATGAGAGAGAGAGAGAGAAAGATATGCAAAAGAAACAGAGCACTGACAAAACTACTCTAGCAAATGGATAAGATTGCGATCTTCTTCTGTTGTGCGACTTGCTTGTTTCTCTTTATATTACACAAACATCATATGTTTGTTTATCTTTTTTTCAGTATAAATTAATTGAAAATTGAATCTTTCTCTTTCTTCTTTCTTCTTCATTCGTCATCAGCAGCTCAGTTTTGGAAGACACAACAGTTTGCTAGCTGAAGCTTCATTCCTTGATACATCCAATAGTGCTTTGAAGAGTGAGACTAATTAGGATGCTGGTACTGACTACAATTGGTGATTAGATCAATGTGCTCTACTGGTAATCTGAATAAATATTTGACACTTAATTGCCTTTTGTAGTATTGTCAATGAGCTTTGGTGTTTCAACTTCTTTTGAAAGTCGTTGATGCTGTTGTTTGTTAAGGCCAACTTCAAAATCTGAGTAAATCTTTCAAGAATCTTGATGAATACATAAATACTGATTTTAAACTCAAAACAAGATAAGCAGCTTCATCGATTTAAAGTTGTGATAATTTACAAAAGTCATCATAAATAGTATTAATTAACTTAGAAAAACTTGTATAATAAACCCCGACCATAGTAAAGATATAACTAAGATGCACTCTATTAAACACACAGCACAATTTAAGACTTCTCAACTATCAGCCCTTAATGGTCTATCCAAGGACTTAGGCAACAAAACACCATAGTTTGAATTACTCACACTGATCTCCCCTTCATCAGATTCCTCATCGAATGCACCATCAGTCAATGGATCATGAATCTTCAAAAAGAAAGTCAAAACAATAGCCATCAAGATGAATCCAGAAGCGACAAAGAAAACTAATTTAGGAATCTTATCAACACTATGTGAATAAATGAACAAGAAAGAACTTGGTCCAAACATGATGATTATATTCTTGATCAACCCCAATGCGCCAAACACTTCACCTGCTTTTTCTTCTTTCATATATTTCATGATTGTGCCTTGTAATGTTGGAATGGCAACTGCTGCAATTGATCCGAAAATCGTAGAGATGTAAATCAATCCACTTGATCTTGCCAATATAATCATCAAGGGACTGACTATCTCAAATATAGACCCAGCCAAAATCGTTATGAAATCATTGACATCAATAGCTTTGGTTTCATGTTGGAAGAACCTTCTTATGAAATGTTGAAATGCAGGACCAAATATATAAAGTGTTAAAGTCTTGAATGCACCTGACAATGAAATGAAATAACTAATCATTCCTGAATTCCAATTAAATTCATAAGTCACGTATAGGACCAACGCAGGGATATATGAGGCACTGGCACACATCAACATTGCCTCGATCAAAACTAAAAACAAAACGTTGATTCTTGGAATATATCCCAAATCTCTATGTTTTGGCAACACCAACAACTTCATTGGGGCAAATACATCATAGATACGATACATTGGAATGATACTGCTTGATTTTTGTGATGCAAAACTTTCTTTCCTAATCAAATGAATTGATTGTGATCTATTTCTTAATTTCAAAGATCTTGATTCCTGAATTAAGAAAACAACAATCAGAAAGAATAAAAACGTCAAAAACACATCTGCGTACATTGGTGCGAAATCACTCCCTGTTAAATATATCAACAATGCACCCAACAATGGACCGATCCCCATCCCTGCAAACATCGTACCATTAGAAAAACCTAATGAAATGATTCTATCATGGGCATCAACAATGTCAGTGATGTAACTGTTGGCAATTCCCAACATTCCAATAAGCCCACCACCCAAATTGTCCAATATCGTCACCAGGATGAAGTTAGTCTGATGATATTTAGTGTTTGGATCAAAAAGCCACAGATTGATGATTCTTCCTAACAATGAAGTTAAAGAAATGAATATCAACATTCTTTTTCTTCCAAATCTATCAGACAATTCACCAATTTTCCCACTCACTAGCGTGGCTGTCAATCCACTCACGAAAGTGGTCTTCAATTGTAAAGATGAGGTCAATTCTTGAACTTTTGGATCATGACAAGAATCTACCCCATAAGTCTCTTGAGCATAATGACAAATCAACTTCAACATCAAGATCACCTTAGAAGACAACGAGATCCCAAACGCAATGAACCATACCAGCAAGGCAAGACATAACTTGAGCACCGTCGGTCTTTGAAACCAGTCCAATGTCTGATGATGCAAACGTTGCTCTCTGAGCCATTTGATGTCCTCACTATCATCTGGGGAGTCTGTGTCCGTGATTGCCGATTCGAAAACAGCTGTGCCCGCAGACTCAGCAGCAACCTCTGGATCCGTGAGTTTGGCCATTGTTTTGTTTGTCTCTATAGTGGTTGATTGGATGTTGATTGTGTTGCTTGAAAGGTGAGAAAGAGTCGGTGATTAATAGTGGCAGATAAATAATTTAGCCGGGTGCAGGGTTCGTAACCGTCATGATAACGTGATAACTGATAACAAGTGACAAACACCCGAGAGTTGATGTCCCGTTTGGATGAGTGGGCACTGGAGAGAGGATGTTGAAGGTTGAATGATACTACGACTTCTTTTAATTTTGAAATTATCCTATTGATTGTCATATTATCTTGTCTTTATTAAATCACCCATTACTATTATTACAATAAGAGAGTAAACTCATTTCAACGTCTCCATTAACGCCTCATCAATGTCGTTGAACAAGGAACTCCACCTGTTCTTCTTATCGACTTCCTTTTTTCCCTTTGCATGAACTGTGCCTTGTTCTTGTTTAATATTACCTGCGGCTTCATTAGAACCAACCAGGTGTTTCGTTCCTTCCTCATCTTCTGATTGAACCACCGTCTCGGTCTTGTCTCCCTCATCTTCTGAATCATGATCGTTTCCTAAATCATCAGAATCAAACGCATCTGAGTCAAAAGCATCAGAATCAAAATCCGAATCAAAATCCGAATCACCAACATCATCAACACTATTAAACTCCAACCCTAATTTCAATATCAAGACTTCCATTATCCTATCCCACGCCTGAACTCTAATCAAATCCTCACCCTTCTCTAAACTCTCACTCGGTATTGAATTATTCCCATAATTGAAAACTGAGATGATTAATTGATTCAGGACGGGAAGTCTTAGATTCTCAATGGTGAGGTTTGAATTGGTGATTATGAGTAACGACCAGTCATCTGGTGTTAATGATTCCTCGAAATCAAGACATGTGGAGATTGCATCGGGGATGGTGATTTCTATGGGATTGGCATTGTCATTGCCTATATCATCGATTTTATCAATATTGCCAAAACTCAAAACATTATGGAAATCCAGTGTGGTTATCAGTTTAAAATTGATGAATTTCGTTGATAAAACTTTTGAAATGTTTTTCAAGATTGTTTGATTTTCTTTATTTATTGAAATCATATGATCAATTATCAAAATTAGATTATCCTTCTTGACGAACTTTGATACTTTTGTCGTTGCTGTAGTCTCATTTGCGGTGGTGGTGGTATTATCTGCCGTTGGGGTGGTGTCATTACTCTCATCAACCCTCATTGGTGACAACAACACAGGAATCGTCATTTGATCATCATGATCCTCATCATTTAGAGATTGTTCCGAAATTAAATCATCCTGTGAAATCACATCATCATTAGAAACAACTGACATTGATCTAGTATTCGACAAATTCAATAAATCACCATCTTGTAAGACCAAAGTCGATGATAAATCATCAGAATTGAAAACAAAATCATAATCACATAACCCGGCAATCCATTTTTGTAAAACTTTATCAGATTGATGAGTGATGTATAAATTCTTATTATCATCAATCAATGAAATTTTCAAAGTTGTGCTGTTTGGAGTTTTGACAATTGGTAATTCAGGAATCTTATAATGAATTAAATTGTTGAAATTTGGAGAGATTAACAGTATACTTTTTTGAAATAGGTAAACTATTAAATTTTGGAAATTTTCACCAGTTTCACTAATTTTTAGCATATCCACTAATCTTAATAATCCTAATGAATCGATAGAACTTTCTTTAAAACCTGGATTATAATTCTTCCTCAATTTAGAAATCAAATTAGACACATATTCAGATCTTGATATAGCTAATGGAATTCTTGGTGATGGATTCATATGATGTTCAGGAGATTTCGGCACCGATGACACAATAGACGATATCGCAGAGATGGAAGAACCTCTTGATTTAGATGATGTTTTCTTATGTTTATGAATCATACTGTATGGTTTATCAGGGATATGAATACTTAAATCCTTTGAATTTTTCTTCATTGATAATGATTTGCTTTGATACTTGTTTTCTTGAAACTGATGTTGTTGTTCCAAAGTAGGCGTTGTCATTGGTGACAAGAATTGATGATTTGGAGGGAGTTGATAATTTGATGATATAATTAATGATTCATGTGAGATGTTTGGTGTGGGTGTGGCGGTGGAGGTTGATATCAGGAATCGGGATATTATACTATCCACAATGGATTCTTCTGCAGGGATGGCTTGCTTATGACATACTTCACATTGTGGGAATATCGAATATGGATCTTTTGAATCAGTTGAGGTTAATAACAAGAACAGACATTCTTCATGACATATATCACCACAGTTTAAATCCACAATCTTCTCACTCGTGAGTCTCGAACTCAACAATTCCTCACAAAAGCAACATCTCGTATTGATCAAGGATTTCCTTGTCTTTTTTACCCTTAGAGTGTTTGGTGAAGATGATGACAATGTGGTTGTTTTGTAATGGTATGGCTCGACTTTCGGAGGTTCACTCATCGGCGTGAAGGTCCTGGTGCCCGAAGTTGTAGTGAAGGGCGTGTGTGGGATGTTTCTCGGTATCGATGTAGTTCTCATTGAATAAGGAGACCCCATGGAGCTATTCGACGCTTTGCCAACATCGGTATTATGTCTGTTGTTCGGAGATGAGTTGACAGATTTCGAGTACTGCTGGAACTTGTCATGGAATTTCGCCCACTTGGTCTGCTTGGGCGTCGCTGTTGAGTCGAGCACAGGCGTCTTGGGCTCCTTGACCATTTTATCCCTTTATAATCCTACAAATTAAACAGTATTTAATGCTACGGTAATTATTTTGTTTCATTGTTTAACCTCAAAAAAAGCGTAATTGACAATAAACTCCCCGATTAGGAAATACTTCCTAATCCGGTACTCCGGGGTCTGTATCTCCACTTACGAGGGTGAATGTCACGTGATGATAGGGGAAATTGTTCACTGATTAGAAATTTATAATTAGATCCTATTGTTTGGTTTGTTGATAGTTATTGTTTACCAGTTTAAATTAGCTTAGTAGGGTTTTAAAGGAAGTGATGGCACTGAGGCTGAGCCCGGCGACCACCTCGCCGTTCACGACGTCGTCACACTTGTCGATTGTGAACTCGCACTATTCGCAGTATGGGCATTCGGTGGTGGCAAGTCACACGAGAGTGGGAAGAAGCGTTTCTAATGTTGCTAGTGCAGAGAGTTCGGGCCATGAGAGTGTGGAATCGAGAGTGATACCGATGGATGACAGGGGCGATGTTGAAGAAGGTGTTGATGGTGGAGTTAATGGTGTCAAGAGACAGAAGTTTAGTTATAAATCGTTGTTGATTGAATCAAATCTTGCTAAATTCTTGAAACAGAAACTGACGCTTGATTCTGATAATTTCAGTTTATTCTCCACGAGATCTGGCCCACTGGCTACCTTATCGCAGATCCCTTTTGAAATAATGGTGTTGATAATAACATATGTTGAAGATTACCCCACATTAATCAACTGTCTTTATGTCAACAAACAGTTCTATAAAAGTGTCAAGAGTGTTGTTTATTACCAACCAAGATTGACGTCAACTTATCGTGTGGCACAAATTGTCACGTCATTGAAAGAGAATCCTGCGAATGGTGCGTTGATTAAAGTTTTGGATTTATCACAGTTGACATCAGGATTGATCATAAATGAAGAATATATTGAACAACATCATTCCGAATTTGAAGATTTGAATTCAATTCATTCAAATTTCAATAATATTGATGATTTATACTTGGATTATTCCCTTGCTGGCTGGAGAGATTGGAAATTTAAGAATGATCCATTATATGGCTCAAGTTTATTAAATTCGTATAATTTATCCAAAACTAAATCCACAGTTAGTGTGGACACGATGTCAACTGTCACTACTACAAAGTTGAAATTGTTACAAAAATTGAAAGTTGATGTTAATGGAGAATTGACAATGAAATTAACAAAATTAAAGAATAAACTGTTTGTTTTTAAAAAAGGTTCATCTTTGAAGAAGTTTAAAAGTGAAATCATGAATGGTTCTCAAGTGCACCACCATCATCAGCATCAACCAATCAACAGACCCCACGCCAATACCCCCACTCTTACCAATAACAGCATCACAGGGAGAAATGGAATGGTCCAACCTGGGAAATCAGTAATGTTCAAAACCCAACGCGATATCAAAAATCAACCATTCTTCAGCAAACACCCATACACGAACAGATTTCTAATGAAATATTCATCATCAAAAGATATTCCTATGGGGTATATAATCTATTTCCTTGAATTGTGCCCTGATTTGATTGAGTTAAACCTTGCTTCGATTTCATTGTCTGATGATTGGATGATTGCGTATCGTGACAACATTGTCAGGACGAGTTCTCTAATCGAGGATGTTTTGCCATCTTCTAACCCTAATAACCAAGGTGCAGGGGATGGAACAGGGGGCATAAAGCCCCGGTTTTTGAGTGATTCTAGTGGTGTTTTAAAAAGTTTGAACAGTTATTCGTATGATTTAGTTAAATTACAAGAAGTTGAAATTTTGAAGATGTTGGGTGGATTAAAAGAGTTGAAAAAGTTGAATATGTCTTCAATATCATGGTTGAATTACAAGAAGATGAATGAGTTTAGCAAGAATCTGAGATTCGATTTCAACCATTCATCTGATATTTTGAGGGATGAAGATGAAGAGGGAGAGGAAGGATCAAGACTCACTGAAATCGACCTAACTAATTCAGGAATGATACGTAATTTAAAATGGGCCAAAAAATTCAACAATATTAATGAATTTATTGAATATTTTAACAATGAAAAAGAACAAGATGGAGAATTGGATGAGATTGATGAAGATGTTGAGAGGGAGTTGTTTGTAAGACGGATCGGAATGAACTATTGATCCACTTTTCCCTATACGTCGCACACGCTATGCTTACTGGTTTGTTTTTATGCTTATAATGGCACATGGCTTATTGGCTGATATGCTACAGGAGGAAAAAAAAAGTTTTCTGATTTTATTTGTTCGTTTATATTGACTACCCTAACGCTGGACGTTTGATTTTATTTCGCTTTCTATTGGAGTATACTGCTATCTTTTAGTTCCCTGATACTGTAGCTAATTAATTTATTTCATCTTTGGTGGCCTATTGGATTTATTTCTAATCAACCTCACGGTCAACCACTCCACTGCCTCTTTGATCCCTTCTTTCTTAATGGCACTCACGGGCAGGACTCTGCTGTCTCTTGCCCCCAAATGTTCAGCTATAGGGTTAAACAACTCTTTAACGTCCTGTACTTCCAAATGATCTTCAACGTCTTGCTTGTTGGCACACATCAAGATCGGGACACCTTCGACTTGATCATCAGTGACTATAGTTAGTAATGCATCGCGACACTCTTCTAATCGTTGACGGTCTGTTGAGTCCACAATGAATATAACACCATGAAGATGAGTGTAGTATTCTTTCCATAATCCTCTTAATGATTCCTGACCACCCAAATCCCAGAACTTCAACAGGATTCCATCCAGCGCGACAGTGGCAACGTTCTGCCCGACAGTAGGCGTGATGCGTTCATACGGGAGGTGCTTGGTGTTAGGGAGGTAAATTTGTTTAAGGGATTCCAGGAAGGTTGTCTTGCCAGAGTTGTCGAGGCCCAGTATGAGGACGGCGTATTCTGTAGTGTGTTAGTGGTGAACACAGTAGTGGTAAGGAGCACACTCACCCTCCTTGCGTGTCCAATTCGCGTAGAGGCCCTGTGCGAGGTGAAACATTTGTGTTTATTGGTTTGTTGTGTTGATGATTTTGTATCGATTACTATCAACAATTACTAACAATTACTAACAACAATCAACTAATATCAAGAGTCACTATGGAAAGAACAAGTAAAGTGTAAAGTATACAAGTTAATTACCTAATCATGCCCAAAAGTAAAAGGTCAAAAGGTCCACGTAGTTACTAGTGTTATCAACACTACTCTGATTTATCACAATAAACACTCTATCACCGTGCTAATTTTCGTCCAACAAAAATTCTTTCAAACATGATACACTCGGGTTACGAAAAGTAATTATAAGTTGGCCGATTGCACAAGGGATATGATGCGATTAAATACGAATGTTTATTATGGATAGATCTATGTATATAGCTAAGTCATTATATACAGCAAGATAATTCATTTGTAGTTGAGCACTCAGTATTCTCCTAGCAACCATCTGAGAGTTTTTTTGTCTGTGTTCACCATGTCATCAACTATATTTTCTGGCGTTTCATCTTGAATTACATATGATTGGTTAAAGTCGATAAAATAGACTCTGTTATTCCGTAAAATAAGATTTCTTAATGATAAATCATTGTGTCTCACTTTGGCATCTCTTATCATACGTTCGATATGATTACATGCCACTTCAATGATGTTATCCGCTAATGGTAAAACCTCCTCCCAAGTCTTGTCTGCTTCAATTTTCTCTTCAAGAATAAAATAACATAGCTCGTCTGAATCCCCTAAATGGCCATAGTTGAGAACCATTTCATCACCAGCAAGTAAAACCACAGGTACACATATGATGTCAGTATCTAATGCAGGAACATCTCCATTCAGTTGTAATCTATTAACTTCACTTATTCTGTTTAAGCATATGAGTTCATTAGCGGCTTTCAGCTCAGTTTGCTTTTTGAAATTTTCAAACGTCTCTTGATAATCCATTGATGATGTTTCTTGTTCATCATTGATCAATTGAAAAAAACGATTAACCATCATTTCGTTATTGTATCCTTTCAAAACAAGGTGGTTGATAAGATCATCTTCTAGTTTTTTGTAAAGACGAGAAAGCTCCTGTTCATCATTGGGTTTCAGTGCATCCCTGAAAGTTTTTCTATCAAAATAAAAGATCTGGACATCTGAAGATCCACCAGACACAATATCAATGTTGAAAAATCTTTGGAGCGATAATTCTCGAAGATTTGTGGCCATCAAAGGCTTTTGGAGAGTTATGTCACCATAAATAATTACTTCGTTGGTGCAGTACGAGACTGCGGTTTCCATGATACTAGAAAAGCTCAAGATAATTGGTCTTGAAACTACCAACGGAGGGCTCAGCAATAGCGGATATAGATCACTTAGTTCACTTGACCCACTTGACGGAACAAGTTGTTCGTCTGGCCATGAAATTGGAAATTGTGAGTTGAAAAAACCATATTGAGTCATCTTTAGTGCAAGTTGATGAGAAGCTCCACTTTTTCCACTATTCTGATATGATTCTTCTTCACCTGAACTAGCATCCTCTTCTCCTAAACCATCATTATGTTGGCCTGAAGCACTGTCATGTTGGCCTGAAGC